>OY740778.1:28872862-29247862 GCA_963513935.1 Aphrophora alni
GTTCTCATATTGAGAACGGTCATTGCTCTGTAAGTGTTCGATCACATTTTGAAGCTATACAGCATATTTGGTTGTATTTCATTATGGTGCGTACATATTATCTTTTGGTCATAATGTGTGTTCATTATTGTTTAGTTGATCGTTAATGAGGCCAAGCACTTGCTGCAGTAATTGATGTAATGGCTGATGCTCTTCCAGCATTAGAGCGTCTTGTGAAAGACTTGAAAGAGGCAGCTATTAAACCCTACTATAGAACCGGGCGAGTCTTCTCTCAAGATGTGTGGGGCCTAAAGACTAGGGACTTGCAGACCATAGCAGATGACGGTGTGACCCGTGTAATGAAGGTGAATATCGAGCTAGATGGCCTGTAAGACATTAGTACTTTGGATCTTTCATAACTTAATGCATTCATGTCTCTTGTATCAATCACACACACACACACACGCGTGCGTATATAATGAATTGAGTGAAAATGACACTGATCTTTCTCATTACAGATATTTCCTTCTGGTCAGCAAGAACGCAATTATCGGGCTCGTCAACTATCACCATGTGTAGTCTGCCTACAGAATCCTCCAACCATTGCTTCACTGCCTTGCTGTCATGTATTCTGCAACAAATGTACAGGAAGGTTCCTTAGATGTCCTGTATGTCTCCGGTGGGTTGTCGACTCTTTTCAACTCTTCTTGCAATTTGAATAAACGCATCCATTGTGTCTGTTCTCAAGTCTAATTTTAACAAAGTTAAATAATTACAACAGTAAAGCACCCATTAATTTTACGATGTGTCCGTTATCTATCTCGCACGACAAGCCGTCGACGTTTCACCAGCTTTTAGATTATCTTCAGTAGCCTACCACTTTTTAGAGAACATGAGAATTTGCGGTAGGATATCGGTCAACGAAGAGCTGCGTAAAAACATTTCAAAAAAGAATGCCGAGGAGAAAATTTTATTTTACTGTTTCTATTCACAGGATTGGCCGTTCGGTGATGTAGACATAGCGGAGGAACTCGGAGTGGATTTCAGTTTTGATATATGCAATTTCACTTATATCATTTTCAACGGACGCTTCATTAAAATTCCAAATGATCTGATAACCAATCGAGATTTGTTCACAACTTGTATATCCATACTTCTGCTGGAACTGAATTTTAACATGTTACAGCTGTGCCATTGTCCGAATGGACTCGTAAACGAACTAGGTGAAGTGTATCATTTTGGGAGATACCACAACGTAAAAATATTGGCACAGTTGATACTGATCACGGTACAAATTAACGGTATTCAATGGATAAATCAAAGATTATTGGAGTCGATAATTCGTTCTCCAAATTACTGGCCGATATCGGCCGATTATGTCTACTTTTACGATCGGGCACTACTATCTTATACAATGTCACCCAAGCCCAGTGTTTTTAGGACGGATAGGTTTCAGCCGTACGGTCAGGCCTCTTGGACCTTTAGGTCTATAGAATACTGTTGCGAAGATATAGTACAACTATTTAAAATTGCAGGTAAAGAATATAACGAGCATTTATTGTATTCCGAACATTTTGCGTCATGATCAGGGTTCATTCCTTCCAGGAGAGACAACTTGCGGACAGACATAATGTTATCGTCACTTATAATAATTAATCTTATAGTACTCTTTAATGTCACTTCTTTTTACAACTTATATTATTGTAACAATTTTGTTAATATATAGAGTGAGAGGCGGAGAGAGAGAATAAATTATTAAAACATTCTACAAGTTTTCATGTTATTTACCCCGTTCATCTGACTGACAAGATAGAAGACAAATTGGTGGATGGGGAGAAGGTACATGCTGGACCCGTAACGTAAGGTGTACATGGATTTTCGCGCACGCGCGAAAAACTCGGTACGCCGTACGTACCCAACCTACATTGTTTGTGTTTAACATTTCATATAACTACTGTAAGTGGTGCGTGAACATAATATAACTAAGCTATTTATTCAACAACAGGCGACTTATATTCTGATTTAAATATACGAGTAATACTATGCAAGATCGATCAGTCGGTAGTGTGTCTGCCTTCAAATCCGAACTTCACAGGTTCAAATCCCACTAGGAAAAAAAAAGGTAAGTGTCTGACGTCATGTGTGTAACAACCACAATGGTAGCAGAACAACAAAATGGCATCTCCAAATTATGTCACAAATAGGCGTCCAAAAATGGTGGATGGTGGGCATGAGGAGGGGAGCAGAGAAACAAAATGGGGTCTCCAAATTACGTCACAAATACAAAAATGGCGGATGGGGAGGGGGTATGAGGAGGGGGCAAGGGGAGGGGCATGGGCCGAGGGGAAGAGCAAGGGGAGGGGTTAAGGGCGGAGATTAAGTCATGTGGTTACCCCACCACACCCCACTTCCCCCATTCCAATCTTGTGCTCAAGTGCCGGCACTCTAATCCCATCTAATATTTAATCCTATAAATTATAATGTAAACCGTCTTCTGTCCTAATCAGACCTTTAAACCTTCAATCCAGAGCAATAGCAAGTTATTGAATTTAATAACTCGTTGTTTTCTAACCACATGAATCAGCTCACCTTTTCAACACAGGCCATGAATCTTTTTATAAACTGCCAGCGAGTTCCTTTCATAAGTACATTCCTGGGCCATATCACTCTGGTGACCAGCAGCGTCTACCCATCCACTCCGACGTCTTGGATGCCACTCCTCTTCTTTCTAGGTCACAAGCAGTTTATATAGAGCTTCACTATACATGTCATGTTAATGAACTGCAAGCTAAGCAGTTAAGACACTTTTTCAATTATTTCCCAATAACTACCACACGTCTGATATTGAAGATTTAGCTGGTGCTAACATTTAACTATTATTTGTTAATAAAATATTTTCTAAACTTATAGTAAATATTTTCTTATAAAAAATCCTAACAGTTATAAAATTGACGCACAGGGAATACACTAAACTCAAGAAAAAATTGAAGCTGTTTTAAAAGCTAAGCGACCAGAAAGTATTAAAGAAATAGAAGCCTTCCAAGGCCTTGTGATATTTTATGGCAGATTTTTCCCACATCTTTCCACCATTCCATAGCCCCTAAATCAACAGTTTATTACTATCTATTAAATTCTACGAGTAGCTAGGGAACTAAACAGTTCACCCATGCAGAGCGCAAATGCAAATATAAAACTAATTAAAACAGGAAGTTACCTAATCTCCATAGTCCGCATATTGAAGGCTAAGCTTCTCCTTAGGCTCCCAGCCTTCACTATATGCTGTTCCCCATTGGCTTGGAATAAATAACGTCTTACATTTCAGCCATATTGATGCTGTGTCCCATAAATTTCAGCCCGACCAAAACGTAGACCATCTTCCACCGTGTGGAAATGTAAATTCCACACTTGAAAATACACACAGATCACCACACTCTGTAAAGAATGAATGCTACAAGGAAAATATTGTCAGGGAAATATCTAAAACCCCAGATATCACATTAACTTATAAAATCTACAACATAAAATATTAAATAAAAAATAAACTAAACATATTAAATAAAGATTCACTTCGAACAAGCCAGAAACAGATATCATTTCAACAGGAAGTAGGAAAGGATGTGACACTCAAAGGGTTAAATTTCATGAAAGTATGAATTCGCACAGCCAGAATATTTTCGTGAGAATTTTCTAAACACTACAAAATTAAATGTATACAATGAAAAATTTAAAAAAAAGAAAAGCCAATCAGGATATATTAAGAAATATATTTTCCAATCAAAGACGACTAAGAAAACCATGTGAAAAAAGGACAGGGGGAAATGTGGGGAAAGAAGAAGTCAGTTGGGAGAGAGTCTGTTGAACTTACATCGGGGTAACAAGTGCATGGAGTATAAAATAAAAATATAATTGTGGTGTAATAAATAAAAGATATAACAAGTAGTATTACAATGGGTCATCAATAATAAGTGAAGTGGTTAGTGTTATTCGAGAATAAATTAAAAATTAGTGAAAGTGTCAAATGAGAAAGAGGGAGTGTTAATACTGAATATGTAAGTAGTTACAAAATAAACCTTTTGTAAGACAGATCTCAAAGGTTATCAAACAAAATCATATACAGTACACAGAATTATAAACAAATTTAAGAGTAACTGATTATTTGAAGTAAAGTTACATAGATTGTTCAAGTGAAATTATCTGCATTGGGGCTGTTTCACAAGAATTGCTATAACGAGGGGGGTTTCGAACAAACACCTCATAAGCAATTAATTAGAATTAGTGCCCACTGTTTTCAAAATGTTCAAAGTTAGTAAGTGAATAATAGATGCAAAATTGTTATTTGATTAAGGTCGAGGCAATAAAAGAAAATTTAAGTCTAAATGAAAATGTTTGTCTCAATACAAAAAATATAATTTAAGTGTATGCATATTTTAGAGTAGATTTTCTTTCATTGAAGTTTGAATTTTTTGTAATCAGAATAAGGTAGAAGATGTCACGGTTGGAAGGATCATTCATTTCATGTTAGAATGATTAATAATTTGTTAGTATAGGTAATTTTATTTAAATTAAGTAAAAAATATTATGATTTTATTTTTTAAACCTATATATATATATATATATGTTTATATATATACTACAGTTTCATATATACATAATATATATGTATAGGTTTATATATATAAGTTTAAACAATATAATTGACAGATTAGTCAAGTCAGCTCTTCCATTATTTCTAATCTGGTCTCTTTTGGAGTCATCCTTCATGCTAAGCGAACATTGACCCACAAGGGTCTGGTGGAGCCCTTAAGTTAAAATATTAGCTTAATTCGAGGTTGGAAGAAACCTAAAGTAACAATGTCCTAAAGTTCTAAAGATGGAAAATGTTACCTGGCGAATGCACTTATTCAAGTGAATGTAATAAAAGGTGTAAACGCCTAAATAACATGATCTTGAGAAACAAATCCTTAACAAAGTCTGACAGAGTAATGACAATATGTTCAGACTCTTCGCAGAGCTTAAAGGATAAAATTGATAAAATCCACACACAATAAGTGGTGTTTATTAACTTATGTGTAATATTTGTAATGCAGCTTATGTAATTCAAACAGGTCGTAATTTCAATTGCAAATTTTTACCTTTTAAAAAATTATAAAGTGTCAGATTTACATTCTAATATTAATTTTAAGATTCTACATATCAATGCAAAAATAGGAAAATAAATTTGTACAAAACTTTTTAAAATCATAAAACAGACACCTAAAAGTAAAAATTAATCCCAGTAATAATTTGAGCTCTATATTTTAAAGGTGAGTTTCCACAAATCCAAGTGTTCGACTTTTGGATGTGTGTACACTTTTATAGCGTGATGAGCACGAGAGTGACAGAGACGCAACGAAGTCCTCTCTGTCGCTTTCGTGATTCATTATATGCCTGAGTACTTAAAAAAACTATAAAATTTTTCATATTTTGGTTCATTATTTCATATTAATTAACCTAAGAATTGTGTTCACTATTTTTTCAGTTCGATTGGATACACAAAACAGTAGCCTTGTAATTCGGTTTTTAAAAAATTCGTAGAAGTACGATAAAAAAATGTTTGTATTTGATCCAAACGTACTAGAAAATATTGTTCTCATGTTAGTGTGATTTTAATGGTTTTATCATCAGGAATGTGGAGATCTAATATTGTATATTAATTAATTTCTGCAATGAAAATTGACAGTCTTCATTTTCCTCTATATATGAAAACATTTTATTCATTGCTTCATCTACCTTCAAAATATTTGAGCTGTCTGCTCTATATTACTAGCCGTGACATAATTTCTTAACAATCATTATGATATTTGAACCAAGGGCTACCAAATCCTTAACTCATGAAAGCCTTTTATAGCTCTAGAATAATGGTCTTTCTATAGTGCTACTAAAGTGAGCAAGATTTCACGAAATTAACAAGTTTAACAACTGAAATGTGTCTCTTTCTCTCTTTAATTATATCAGCTTCTTTGCTGCATATGAAACAGTTCTTATCCCAATTAAAGTCTGTTGATCCACAATTTCACATTTTTTTTTGGTGGAAAGTATGCTAATTCTGTTTTCCTCCTATGTATGTAGGCTTGAATATACTTTTAATTTGCATACTTAAGTCGACATGTTGAGTGACAGTAAACAAAATCTGCATCAAAACCGTTAAATAACCCATTTTGTCGTTCATCAGAAGAAATCCTTTAATTAGCTACACCTCTTTTCACTTTTATTATTTCTCAAAGTATTTCGTTTGGTTGTGAACCTGATCCTAATTTACTGTATAGGAAGCAATTAAATTCAATGTTGTTGTTTTCGCCTTTTGAATCTATTTGTTGTAAGTCTGAATTTGAACTGCAACGATAAAGCCTCAATTAGAATATATGTAAAAGTTTAAGTTGGGGTTTTCAATCATAGCAATTTCTTTTTTTTTAAAATACATTTTATTGCATGTTTTAATGTTTGGTTTAAAATAGCGAAAGTTAGTTGAGAACTTACATAAATTATTTTATTAAGAATAAATCATGATTGATAATCCAATTTACTTAAACTAAAATCATTCAATAATTAAATACTTACCGTGTTTTTTAAGTTGAAATGTTATTTATCAATTATTACTTATGTAAACTTGATTGAATAATAAAATTTAACTGTAATACTACGAACAATTGTGACACTGAACAAATTAAAACTGATCTCATAAACTGTAGTCTATCAAACAGCAACAAAGTAGCATTTATCTGTACCTTGTACCTCTGTTTACCTGAACCTTGTTCACCCGACTTTTTGTTTATGTTAAGTAATATCTCTACGATGTTTTAAAATAATAAATTTGTCTATAATATCATTAAAAATTGTAAAATTTACATTAAACAAATTATTTAAGAGTAAACAAATTTCAATTGTTAAAAAAAAAAATTAAGAGCTCAAAATTTCCCAGTGTTTAATTTATAATATTGACTGTAAGAAAAAAATCTGTGTTTTCGAGTAAATTCATTGACCGATAGAGCAGTTTGAGGTATTACCCTTACGGCACTCCACTACTAGACAAAGATTATAGGAGCTGAGAATTTGTGAAAAATTCTACGTCATCGTTCAAAACTAAAATACCATCTTTATATTTCAAAAATTTCCAAAGCATTTAATTTCCTATTTCTGACATTGATATGCTGAATCTTAAAATTAATATTAGAATACAAATCTGACATTTTAAGATTTTTTAAAGGGTTAAAAAAAGTTAGTCATTAACAAATCGCTACATTCCTTTAGTGTTCTCTTAACTTACAATTGATTACGACCAGTTTAGATTATATAAGCTGCATTACAAATATAACACGTAAGTTAACACGACTTTTTGTATGTGCATTTTATCCTTAAGCTCTGGGAGGAGTCTGCACATATTTCCTAGTAGTATTCATTCTTTCGAGAATGTGGTGATCTGTGTGCATTTTCAAGTGCGGACTTTTCTGTTTCCACGCAGTGCAAAATGGGCAACGTGTCATCAGGCTGAAATTTATGGAACACAGCATCAATATGGCTGAAATGTAATACGCTATTTATCCCAAGCCAATGGGGAACAGCATATGTTTAAGGCTGGGTGGCTAAGGAGAAGCTTAGCCTTCAATATGCGTACCCTAGGTATTAGGTGACCTCCAGTTTTAATTAGTTTTATATCTCCATGAGTGGACTGTTTACTTCCCTAGCTACTTGTAGAATTTAATGGATAGTTATAAACTGTCAAACAAAGGGAGACCTTGGGGAACTTGTAAAAGACAACCCAGGGAGTGACAATAAAATGGAAGTGGAGGAAACTGAGGTTTTACATAACCTCTTGGAAGTTCAAGTCCACTTCCAAATCTTTTCAGCAGGACCTAAGAACTCTTGGAGGACAGACCCAACCTGCTAATGGAAAAGTGAGAGATATGCTCGAACATCTCAATTTCTCCACTTCATAAATGGATGAGGGTAGTTTAAGTTAACCTTCATCACAGTAAGGCGGCAACAGCTGTCTTACGAAGGCTATTTAGGAGGAACGAGCCAATGTCGCAGAAGTGCAATAACCATGGATGACTGGTGGCAGGATCGTAGGGCTGGCTTTAAGTGGTAGTAAGTTAGTAACATTCTAACATAATCTTAGGATTCTGCATAGTTATTAGGAACGACATTGAGATATTCACTTTGTTTTCTTCTGGAGAAAGTTCAGCGAGGAACACGACTTCATAAGATCCAGTAAATACAATAGGGAATATATAGAGATGGGGAAAGAAACAGTTGAAGTTTTAATCATGACACACTTTAATGACTCTGTGGTCAGGAATGGAGACGGGAAGCACTCTGTGTACTACTCACCTGTTCTATATTAGTTGTTTCTGTGAACACTAGACTTTGCTCCCTAGATCATTCAGTAAATTAGTCTTGTGAACCCAATGTACACCACACACCTGTTCTATACTTCATGTATGGCTTGCTTCGTTGTCATTGTGATTTACAATTCTATACCCAATAAACCTTAACATGATGACTGTCTTAACAGAAAAGCGATACTTTAACATTAACATTGGTTGGTCTTAAAGATTCTGATTATTGTTTATATTTTACTCTATTTCACATTAATGGAGATTAATTATTTGCACATTATACATATTACATGCAGGTTATATCAAGTTTTAAAGATATTTCTGGTGAAAAAAGAGTGAGTCATTGTTACATAAATAATAATTTATTTGGTATTTCTGTAATCCCATGAAACTTGAGAAGGTTTGAATTCATATAAACAAAAATATAAAAATATCGTTATGGTAGTATTTTAAATTTTTAGTTCAGGTAGAAACGTCTAGTAGGAAAGTTTTAGAAAATAAAAAATTTAATTTTAAATTTTAATTTTGTTCTCTAAAGCCATTATGTTTTGTAGCTCCCTTGTACATGCTTCGGAACCGTGGAGTAACTATTTTGAGTGCCTCCTTTTTAAAAAGGGATATTTTGTTACAAAGAATATTATTAATTTATTGTTAAATTTCACAATGATTGGTACACACATTTGGCTGTAAATGCATAACAAACATGTGATATATGCAGAGCTGGATGACGTAATTGAAGTACAAGGTGTGATTAGATGTGTGAAGAGAAGACCGGATACCCAGAAGAACGCCGAGGAAAATAATTAACAAGAAGAAAGGGTAGATCAAGACTTACATGTATAGACAACGTTGATATAAGCTTTAGAGTTATAAATATTAAAAGATGGAGGATACAAGTTGCAGGCAGAGAAGATGGGGGGGGGGATTGTGGAGGCGGTCAAGACTGCGTAACTAGAGACTAGCAAAACAAACAAATATACAGACGAAATGTTAAATAGTCAATTTAAAACAGGGCCTTGCTTCTCTCGATTATATATATATATATATATATATATATATAGATAATCTGTTAATAGAATGTCCTTGACCTATATAATGCTAATCCTGCTACTTAAATCACATGTACACTAATTGATTGTTCAATATTACCCAATCTAAGCGGAATGAGATGAGTTAGTATTATTTACTTTACTGATTCTATACTGTGCACGTCTGCTGTCTAGGGGAATTAGTTGGGTGACTTGTTATCCCCCCCCTCTAACTCCTCCCCATAGAGTCATTATTTAGAACTTATCCAATTACTGAGTATCCTTAGTCACGTGATCCTGGTTAACCAAAGTTTATTTGAAGACAAGATGTTACGGACAGGTATAAACTTTACTGCCACTTCAGTTGTTACATGTACACAAACCTCTTGAATGTTAAAGGTTCATAAACTGCGGACAAACAATTGAGGTTGATTGTCTTCGCTACTATCATATCAACAATTTATGTATTTATTTTGTCTCCTATTTAATTAGTCTTTAAATGTCTTTTAGGCGTATCCTAAGGCTATATAAGGTTTGGCACGCCCAAAGACGTGTCTTCATCCGTCTGTCCATCCACATACTCGTTTTTAAATGGAGCAATACTTAAGTTAACACTAAATAAAGCCTACTTCAGAGTGTACGAAAGTTAACCTACAGGTACATAGATTCTGCTGTCATTTCTACATATTTAACTGTTATGGAGGAAATTGGTGTTGAACTATTGTATTGATGAGATCAAGAAATGTATAAGGTGTCAGCTGAGGCCATGAGACAAGAAACATGAAATGTGATAGGTTTAGAAAACATACTGAGGAGTGAGAAAACGTAAAACGTTAAAATAAATATTTATTGTACTGTAATACTGTTAGGAATGGAAGTGCATCTGCCAACAAAAGTTCAAGAAATGGAAAGGTAGGACTAAAATTAATTGGAGGCAAAATTAAAGCATTGAGCGTACATTTTAACAGACAGAGAAGCAGAATGTAAAAAGAAGGGATGTAGAATAAATGGAACCTTTCAAGTATCTGGAAAGTATAGTATCGAACAGAGGAGGAATCCAAATACACCCTCGGCAGAAGATGTAGAACGAAGATATAGTCAATAGGTTTTCGTGCAGTTAAATCCTATATTGTGATTCAGTCAGTTTAAAAAGAGAATAAAAATTAAGAATCTTCTAGTGCAATGTGAAATCATCCTGCGCTACTACGGTAATAGATTAATGTCAAAGTGCAAGTATTTGTAGTTGCCTCATTATATTAAATGTCCAAACATAATGAAGACTGCAGAAACAGACCAACCAATTAAGTGCGTGATAACAAATTTACATGGAAATGTATAAATGGTTGGGTATATATACTGGAGACGCATCAAGCTTTGGAGTGGAACCTCTAAATAATAAGAAGAATGGGAAGATGAAGAAATACCTCAAGGAGAACTCAAGGAACTGGAGTTGAGGAAGGAAAATATATCCTGACTGCAAAGTTCAAGAAATATAGTATCAGCAAGGAATGAAAGAAGACAAGTCAAGTTATAGTGACTGGAATATTTACTGAATATCTTTATTTCTTTTCATAAAATAATGACCCTAGCTGACCATTGTGTTTATCTATAATGGACGAAGTAAGTAGGTCACTTCATAGCAAGGAGTGGGACTATCTGACAGGAGCAGAACTATTAATAATAAACAGCTAAAGCCCTCAGTGGTTTTATTATGGGCACTTAACTTGTTTATAACTGACAGTTATTAAAGATTTCTCTATTTTTAATTTAAAGTTACTGTTCATCGTGTTCACCTTCTAAATAATGCGTTTTATTTATTCAAATACAACAGCTGCTTCCATTTGTTCTTTTCGTTTTATTTTTCACATTGGCTATACGTATCAAAGATGAAGTTATGTGATGTCTAGTTGTTCACAGAAGTATCTGGTTAAAGGTCCCCTGATGTTTTTTGAATGATGTTCATTTCTAATTTGTTGTTCAAACGAGTAGAATAATTTTATCAAATTTGTTATGTGGGTATATTGAGAATGTTTTATATTTCATTTTTTCAATAAATCAACATTTTGGGATAGTAGGCTTAGGAACAAAAACCAAAAATAAGTCAATACAAAAATAAGGGTATAATAACTGAAATGGTTTTTCACCTAAATGGAGTTTCACCTAAAACCTAAAAAAAAAAAAAAAAAAAAAAAAAAATTAGGAACAAAATAGAAAATTCTAATTTTTTTATAATCAGTGTATCAATTTTTATCAAATTTTACTAATGAGTCTCTAAGGACCCCACGCAATAATCATTTGTTGACATCGCCCTATCGGTTTGAGTGTTTAACTAAAAGTATTTTTTATAATTGATTCTACCGCTTTCGCTCAAATTTGAGTAAAATGTGGAGATTATTGATCCCAAAAAAATTGTGAAAAATCACAAGTAGAAGAAACTACGATCCGGGAATTCTTTAATACACACAGTGTGATTATAGTTCCGGCTCCCTTCTATTTTTCCAAATTCCCCCTCTTGGTGGGAGGGTGTACGTTAAATCAAGTTACTTCTTTGTGTCTTTGTTTTTTCCTCTTCCTCCAAATATTCTTTCAATCTTATATAGGCGGCAATTTTATTTTCTTCAAACATTGTAACCTCTTTTTTCGATAATTTATCTTGAAATCTTAGTTTCTATTTTTTATTTAACTGGAAAAAAAATTGGGAATATCAGTTTGTGTATAGACTTTACTTTTTGGCATAACTTATTTTACTTCCATTCCATTGTGGGGGAAACTGGAGGAAGGGGGGGGGACGAGTGTTTAGTTAAATGTTTTAAATCGAGTGCCCTTTTTTGACGTATTTTACGACCCATAATGTATTTGAAGTCTGGAGGGATTAAGTTTTGAAGAAACGTTATGTGACAATATGTTGTTCGTTAAAAACTATTGTGCATTTTTTTTTACTAACAGCTATTTTGGATTGGTTCCGCGGAATTAAATTTTATTTTAGAAATCTATATCTTCTCAATAAGACATGTCTCATGACAGCTTTTAGTCTACACCCAAACTCAGGTTTCTGAAGTTTGTTTTTTTTTATTCCAACAATTAGAATTAAATAAAGAGGTATGAGACTTTATAATTACACTGTAGAAGTTTAACTACAGTTTTAAAGGGTTCATAAAGAATGATTCAAAATTACACTGCAATATTTTGGGAGTTGATTCTAGAGCCAAAAGACAATAGTTTATATAAACATAGGTCCGCCATTTTGTGTTTTAATATAACATTATTTAATGTCGTGTATCTCGAAAATCACAGAGTTTTTAATCAAATAACTAAAAACATAATATCTTGGTAATTGTCTATAAACACCCGAGATTATCTTACACCAAAATATAATGAAATTATGATAATTGTTAATAATAATATTGTAATCCATTTCCCAGAAATTTACCAAAAATTAAAATGACATGGTTATTTTTGTTAACATTGTAGGATTAAAATTAAATGGAGGCAAAATTAACATTGAGAGTAAATTCCAACAGACAGAGAGGCAGAATGTAAAAGGAAGGGATGTAGAATAAATGGAACCTTTCAAGTATCTGGAAAGTATAGTATCGAACAGAGGAGGAATCCAAAGACACCTCCGGCAGAAGATGTAGAACGAAGAATTAGTCAATAGGTCTAATGTCAATAGGTTGACATTGTTTCTGTTAACAGTTTCAAAATGGTGACTGATTTTGTAATACTAATTTCAGTATGTTATTGTTTGTAGATAATTCGATTATTCTTTTACCTATAGAAAAAATTAAAAATTTTTTGTTTCTTAGATAAAAAAAAAATTGGAAAACACGATCTCACAAAAATGACTTTTATTTAATCAAATGAGTTTCAACGACAAAGTCGCCATCCTCAGTGATAGGGCCTACATGAGCTACAATAACAAAACTTTAACTGTTGAGTTATAGTTTAGTTATTATAGCTCATGTATCACTAAGGATGTAGACTTTGTCGTTGAAACGCGTTTGATTAAATAAACGTAATTTTTGTGAGACCTTGTGTTCAAGTTTTTTTTTTTTTTTTTTTTTAATCTAGTATTATCTTACAAGTCTAGCTCAATATTTATTTATATTTTGTTTCTTGTTAATGTTTAGTAATGATAATGATTTTCGAGATAGTGGATAATAAACATTTTAAAAGTCCGCCATTTTGAAAATGTACAAAATACAATCTCGGTTTTCTGATATACTGATAAAACAATACATAAATACTAAGTATACTAAATATTCACTTAATATATTTTCTACTTCCAAAGATATATTTTTTGTAAAAAACACAAAATAGACAACGAACTGAAAAGAAACGTCTTCTAACCTAACCTAACCTAACCTAACATAACCTAACCTAACCTAACCTAACATAACCTAACCTAACCTAACATAACCTAACCTAACATAACCTAACCTAACCTAACCTAACCTAACATAACCTAACCTAACCTAACCTATGTCCAAAGAAACTTTTTTTCTTACTTTTATCTCTAGAATCATCTCACAAAATTTGTCCTAAACGTTCTAGAGTTGAGAGAACATTTTCGGTGAAATATTTAGGCGTTCATTTAGATTCTTCTCTGTGGTGAAAATTACATATTTACAAATTGAAAAAGAAATTAAATCCATTTTCAAGAATTAGTTTTTTTCAGTGGCGGAATTTGTAGGTCGGGAAGTGGGATTTCTCGTTGGGAGGAGCTTATGATTCAACGTCGTACCCAGTAGCTCAAAAGAAAACTATTTTTTAAATAGGGGCAGATAGAAGCATCTAACCTTAATTTGGAAAACTGAAGGTTCAAACTTTAAGGTTTATAAGGTACTTAATATTTCCTTTAGGAAAAGCGGTGACCTACTCAATTTTATAAATGAATATAGAGTACAGTATATTACGTTCTAAAACTCACTTTCCAATTCCAAAACCAAAACTAACATGGTTCATTAATTTTTATTATTTATTGCATTACAATTATAATAAGTTATCAGATGTAATAAAGTCATATGCCAAATAGAATGTTTTTTCAAAGAAAACTAAAAATAGCAAATGGACATTTAGAGGGTTGATGCTCTGTTGTGCTTTAATGACGAATTTCATTATTTATTTGTGTTCGTTTTCTGTTTTTTTATATCAACGTTTATTAATGTTTATATTCTTAATTAATTAATTAATGTTTAATGTATATTACTTTATGATAACTATGCATAATGAGGAAAAAAAGGTGCTGCTCTTAATAAAAAAGCACAGTAATAAAACTGTTTCTTTTTAAAGCTGTATTTAATATTAGCTGTGGTGGCGTGAGAAATAGTGGAGTTCATTTAATGGCTTTTATTTTATCTAAACTAACATTGTTTGCCAAAGAGGTACCTAAATTTATTTCTTTTCATATCTTTTTTGATTCTTTTTGTTGTAAACTAAAGAAAGTAAATAATGATTATTATTAAAATTTCGAATGACCCTGGTATGTTAACATTAAATCTCATTTATACTTAAAGTTATAAAATTGCTTTTAAGTGTCCGATACCACCCCAATTTTCTACTTAACATTCCACCTAGCCGCTATTTTGGCGTGCCTCATTAGCAAATTGCAAATTAAAACACAGAGCACACAACCTTAAACACGTGACTGTATTGTTAAACACGGAACACTCGAGTTAAAAGTTGAAACATGCTAATGTTTGTTCTGAAAAAAATATACATTTACAACGTAAGCAATTGTTATAGAGACATTAAATATTTGTGTTTTTTTTGTACTTATCCAGTATTTGAAGTAAGTTTGATATTAGTCTAAAATGTCGACTTCTTTTCTTGACTGATCTTAAAAAATGTATTGCAAGTGGCGAAACGTGAAATGTTAAAATCAGGTATTTTTATTGACATATAAATTGCAATAACTCTTAAACCATTTGAGATTTCGAAGTGATTTTTTCAGGGTTCATTCTCCTTTCAATTATGCATCTTTTGATACCCATATCGTTGGTTTAAAAAAATTTTGATCTTTTTTGAAAAAACTTTGAACTGCAATTACTCGTAAATTCTTTGAGATTTCAAAGTCATTTTTTCATGGTTTACTCTCTATTAAATTCTGCATTTATTGACTTGCATTTCATTGGTATTGTTAAATGTTGAAATTTTTATAAAAAAATGAAAAAATATTAAAAATTTTGAAATTTCAATAGCACCACTCGACTCCAAATTTAATTCTGCTTCTATTAAGCTATAAAAATAATCAAAAATAAAAAACTCAATTTTTTGCCTAAAAAACTGCAAGGGGGGTACCTTACCCTTTTGCAAAGTTTGAAAATTGGCTGTTTTCTCGAATAATTAATCAGAAACTATAAGAGATATTTTCGAATTGAAAACACCACAGTAATATTTGAACTTTCTTCTTTCCTCATGTCAAATTTCGTATTATTACGATGTATAGTTAGGGAGGTACAGGCGTTTAAGTTTCGTGGTTTTAGGAAACCAAAAAAGTGATTTTCAGAATGCCATCCGTCCCGTTGTCGTTGACATCTGTACGTAAACATGATAGCGGCCTCAACAATTAAAATAGAAAAATGGACTTTAGTGTGCTCATATAGAACCCTACTGAAATTCTGAAAAGTCGAATGAAAAATTTCAAAATGGCGGCAATTTTAAACAGTTTTTGTTCATATCTCGTGTTTATTCAAATTTAGAACATACTGAATTAGATACAAATTTTTAAATTTTAATTCTGCGTGTAATGGTATCAATCCATAACTATTTGAAGATAAATAGCGCAGTTTTATCAAAAATGTAATTTCGAATCTTGCAAACAAAATATTCTTATAGTATCGAGATAAGAAAGAACCGGTTCACTTATAGGAACGTGGTAAGTGGAGATTCCTCAGCTTCGAGGTCCACCACGACTGAGACACTGGAAAAAGCGAAGCGAATGGAAACCTTTTTATTTTCTCCTTAAGACAATGGAGAAATTATTTCTCGACACCCATACAAGAGATAAGATCTACAGCTGCATTCATATCAGTATGCTTATCAAAGAGGGAAATCTTGTAAATTAGAGCTACACACTTTGGTTCGATCTCATACAAAGAAATCGTCCTGTTAGTCTTCTTGGATATAAAAGAGGCTTTGGTATCACGAGAGCTAACTCGATAGTGTCAAAGCTTCTATCCAGAGGTG
The DNA here is from genome assembly GCA_963513935.1 of Aphrophora alni. Taxonomy (NCBI): domain Eukaryota; kingdom Metazoa; phylum Arthropoda; class Insecta; order Hemiptera; family Aphrophoridae; genus Aphrophora; species Aphrophora alni. The sequence goes on from OY740778.1 coordinate 28,889,433, forward strand.
TTGAGCTAACTATTGTGAGATTTGTACTTCCACAATATATATTAATGAGCCGTGTGACCAAGGTTTCGCCAACCACTGCATTGTCAAAAGCAGCTTACAGATTAAGGTACAAGAATTTTACAACACAATAGGCCAAGAGAAAGTTGGCCAAATTTACTGTTAGGTTAAAATATATCGTGGAAATACAAATTGCTTTTATTTAATTATTACTAATGGATTTCCACCAAGTACCTACCGGTCGGTAGTATAAGTTAACTAAGCAGTAGATAGGCACAGGCTACTTTGTGGGAAGTTGAGGATAAGGTTGTGACAAGAAGAGGGTGCTCACAGAGTTGCGTTATTTTGCCGGTTCTGTGAAACCTAGAACCAGATGGCCTACTCATGATTCTAAATAAGCAAGATATGTCTGTCTCAGGGGTATGCTGATGATTTTATTATACCTATCAATGGAAAATACCTGGAAACGTGCTTTGCAGATAGCACTAACCACAGTGTAAGAAGTAAGGACTTTTAAATTCTCTAAAAACTGTCATGGTACAGTTTACCAAACTTTTGTGGTTAGGTTTTGTTTGTACAATGATCACTTGCTTTTGATCAGAGAAAATGCAACACAAACAAATTTAAACACATGTGTAGTTTTGAGTAAACAGAAATGAAAGCTGTATATAAGTAAATAACTTACTTCTTGACTTGTGTAAATAATGTGTATTACGTTTGTGTTTTGTAGAAATAACATTTGTCTTTGGAGAAAGAAATTGCAAGAAAAGGTAAGTAAATACTATTTACAACATTTGTAAACAAACACGTTTATAGACGTCATGTTGGTACTTGTACATGTTTAACACGTCTTGTAATTATTGTGCATTTAGTTATATACTTGATTGGCTCGATATCTGATACAGTTATTCGATTGTTTTAGCATCTAGTACATTCAACAACCAAAAACAAGTAACTATTCTTTCCTGCGGTATAAGAAGGAGCGTGAGCGAATAAAATAAATGGTATTAGGGTTCCGAGAAGACACGATATGATTAAGTACATTGTCTCTGACAGGGATGTTTTGTTATGGTTTATAATATGATGTTTATTAAATAATAAGAAAAACAAAACAAAAATTGTAACTTGTCATTTATTCTGAGACTAAATTGTTCGCTAAATGAAGACTTTGTTATTTGTCACCGTAGACAGTTGAGGTTGTCTGCAAATTTTATTTAGTTTGGTGTGTTCCACTAGATATGAACAAATCACTGTTTTAAATGGTCGCCATTTTTACGTTTTCAATTAGATATTTTCTGAATTTCAATAGGGTCCCCTATACAAAATTTCATGTTACTATCTTAATTTTTATGGCGTACAGACGATGAGAACGACGGACGGATGGCATGTCGATAGTCTCCTGAGGCTAGCAGTGAGTCAATAATAGAGGTCTAAATTTGGGATAATTACCGATAGTATTCTATACTTTGTATAAAGATGAGTAAAACAATCTACGTTATAATTTTAAAAAAATAAATATTTTGAGCTCGGTTTTGTTACATTATGCCTACAATTACATTATGCCTTCAGTCTTTTCACTATCCTCTACACTATTATGAAAAACTTAAAAAGTGTTTTACTAAACCTTAAAAGATGAATATACAATAATATTTCAAGTGAAAAATATACGACCTAGACTGGGAATCGAACCCAGGACCTTTGGCTTTACGCGCCAATGCTCTACCAACTGAGCTATCCTAGTCGCTTCCCAGTACAGGGCGTAGACCTCTCACTTGACTTTACGTTTAATTGCTGCAATTTTGACTAGGATAGCTCAGTTGGTAGAGCATTGGCGCGTAAAGCCAAAGGTCCTGAGTTCGATTCCCAGTCTAGGTCGTATATTTTTCACTTGAAATATTAATGTATATTAAATACTTGCTAGTAAAAACGTATAAGCGGAAAAATCAAATAATTAAAAAATCATTAAAAGATGAAATTGCATTTTAACAGCCTATTTAAAATAATACCATTACCGATTAAATTATGTGTATGTGCTCTAAATACATTAATACTTTCCACTCTTGTACAGATAAAATATTATAGCCTACAAGTTTTCTGATGAATATAATTCACTGCTTAAGCTTCATAATAAATAGTGGACTGACTTATTGAATAAAGTTTGTAGTATGATTAATTGATTTCTACGAGCTGTAGTAAAACATGAGGTAAATCAGTGTTTCTGAAGTTGGTAGCGCTCTTGTTTAACTTGGGACACTTAGTTTGGGTTGTTGTAGTTTGTTACTAACGAACTGTCCATCACAATATGTTACATAAAACCACCCCCGGAATAAAATTATAATATATACAGTGTGTCCTACGAAGGTATAGTTTTAAACTGTGTGGAAAGTTCCCTTATTACTGAACAAAATTTGCATAAGGTAACTTTCGTAATAGCCTATTGTAAGTTCAAATCGTTTAGTGATTTGCTTGCTTAATATCACATGTTTAATCTGGATTTTGTAAGCATGCAATCAAACATTTATGAAGCACATGATGAACAAATCGTCATTCCATATTATCTTTCGGTGTACGTGTCGATCTAGAGATTTCTTAATGTCCACATTTTCAGTTTCTGAAAAAAAAAAAAAAAATTTTTCTGTATGTAGATCTAGTCCGTATGTATGGCGAAAATGACTTTTCACCAATTATTGAAATTAATCAAGCAATGAAACATATTTAGTGGTACACAATCACCATTACTAAAGTGATTACTGCGGCTCTGAGCAATAGCATCTATTCACGGTTATCACATCGATGAATAACAAAACTTCTAATGTTTTAATCAAAAAATTTTATTATCATAATATGATTTTAACATTTCACGTTTCGCCACTTGCAATGCCTTTTTAAAACGCCTGTAGCTCTCAAACTATTCACCATAACGATATGAAATTTGACATGAAGAAAGAAGAAAGTTCAAATTTTACCGTGGTGGTTTCAAATCGAAAATATCTCTTATAGTTTTTGAGTAATTCAACCGAGAAAACAGCTAATTTTCAAACTTTCCAAAATCATAAGGAACTTGCAACTTTTTTAGGCCAAAAATTAAGAAGTTTCGTACATTAGAAGTTTGAACTCATGATTGTATTTAATACCTCCTGTCTGCATCTTAGGAGGTAGCTTCTCCAGTACTATGTTGAAAATCAAGCATATTTTTGTCTTAGACCTCTTTATGATTTGAATTTACTGGACATATTACATTGCACTTTCTACATTTATACTTAACACTAAGTTACACATTAAATTTAAATTAATAATAGCACGACTGTACGTTCCAATAAATTAATATAAAACGGAATTAAACTGTTATTAGCATAAATATTTAAATTCACGTTCAATATATTTTTTTCGTCCGGATTTCAATCCTGAAACATGAGTAAAGTATGTACAGATATTTAATACAGACTAACATTGCATAACATCCATTTATTTCCTTCAGAAGAATATTTGAATTCATACACAAAAATACCACCATCACGATAGTCTCTATTTTTTTAATTAAGAGTAAATTTCTTATTTAAATCTATAGTCTTTTAAGAAGTTAAATATTTTATAAAAGCAATTTTCCTCGGTAATTAACTCACAAAACAAGATGCAATTAAACTTCTATAATAAAGTTGAATAAGAACGTTAATTATGATGAAACTTTCATAACGATGTACGGGCTATATTAGTTTTACGCTGTTGCTAGCTGAAGAGGAATTAAATTTTACCTACCTCCCTTCGAACAGTTTATAGTAATTAGTTTTATTTAATAATAATAATCTTAAGGATTATATGAACAAATATTTTAAATAAGTATTATTTAAGATACAGGAAGCTTTTGTTAAGCGTTCTTCTTCAAAGAAGACGATTCAGTTCTTGATCAATGAACTCTTTTGATTGTTACAATACGAATGAATTCAAAACCAGTAATGTGGCAATAAGTCATCTATGTACAAAACATGTCATGTGGCCGTAAGTCATCTATGTACAAAACATGTCATGTGGCCGTAAGTCATCTATGTACAAAACTTGTCATGTATTTTTCTAAAACGTTGATGACAGTTGGTTGATAAAGGGTGAAATTATGTGTAGTAAAATTAAGATACCCGGTCTCGTGATGACCAAGATGTTTAATAAAGTGAATGAAACCGGAGGACCACCTAAACATAAGTGTTTAGGAACTGTGAAAGATCGTACATATACTAATACTACCAAACAAATATATAAACTGAATATAAGTTAACAGTACCTTTGTCCCACATGTGAAGAACGATGCGTTGATCAAGATGGCGGTTGGCTGTGGATGAGAGCTCCTCCAAATCAAAAATGTTTCTGTTCATTCACGACACACACAATTCACAAATTCACAATAAATGTTTAGCATAACATATATGTACAAGAGTTTCTTTAAATGCAAATTAGAAATATACAAGTCAGATTTCAAAGGTAGCGTTAGTGTTTTAAAGACCAGTGGTAGGCTATGCGTCAGATTTATTTTGATTTTAAAGCGTTAATAGCGTAGTTTAGCAATAAAACGGCATTTAGAATTATGCTGCGTTGGATAAACCCAAAAGTAAAAAAAAAATGGTTAGCGTGCCTTGCAGTAATAGCGAAGACAAAGTAAAATTTACCCCGTACTTGAGGCGCGTGAGACCGCCAGCGATCGATGATAGATGGCTACTCGATGATGACTGATCTTTCCTTTTATTGTAACATTTTACCGGCAAACTCTCGACCAATCAGCTTGCTGGCATGGACATCGGACGATGTATGAGGCGCGACGAAAATAATAATAAACTTACTTTTTCCGTTTTGAACAGGCACCGTAATATTTTGCATAGCACAGCTGAAGGTACGAAGAGCGGTAATTTTTTAAAAGGGCGTCTGTAAAGAACAACAGTAATAGTTTTTTGCCTGTAAAAAAGAAATCAAATTACTTGTACAATGATGTTTGTTTTGTTGTTGTTATTTTAATATTCTGCATTAAATAATATTATTAACCTAATAAATATAATATTAATAATTATTTTACACTTTTAAGTTGAAGTAAAACTTAAATAATGATTTTTAGACTGGCTGTGAACCAATCTTACACAAAACGTATTCATATACATTATTAATTATCAAAATGTCAAGAAACCTTCCACTAACTTGTAATATGTATTGTACTCAATAAATACAAATTGAAGTAACATTTTTATCCACATCTATTTATAAATATCAATAAAATATGTTGTGTTATAAAAATAACAATGTATGGAGAACCAAGGAAACTAGCAGCTTTTCTCAACTTCTACCCAAAATGCACACATTCTAGAATCGATCCAATTAGAGATAATTTCCTAGGTTTCGTAAAACACTAAGAGGATCTTTGTTAGTACAATGAATTTCCATCAAAGCCACACACGTGTTCTGTTGTCTCAGTTCCTTAAGGAGCAAAAACGACAGATATTTCGTAAACCAATCTAATCATATTTAGACGACATCTGACTCGGTGGTAAGATCCAACCGTAGTCTGTCTGCTCATCGAAAGACACTTTACACTTTTAAATGAAACATTTACAAACCAAATTTAATTGATCCTTCTTATTGAACTTTTCTGATGATCTTAGACTTTTTCACATCAAATTACCTCCCAAAGTGAAGGTAATGAGGAACTCAGGACAGCCCCTTCCAACAGTTGCAGCAAACCATTCAGCAACTCTTTCAATCAAACCAACGCAACGGTACAGTTCGGGATACAGCTCATTGAAGAGATGGTTGTATCTGTGACGTAATCCTTAGTGTTTTATTTAATCAAATGTGAATAACGAACACAGACATTCTTGATATTGGGATCGACCATAAGGAAACCCGATACGAGTACCCCACACTCCAGCAGTGTAATTATTGTTCAAATTGTGTGGGGTAGGTTTTGCATTGTCAAACGAGTTCTTTAAATAAAAATAATTAGTTGATATTTAAATAAATAACTTTCTGTTTCATAGTCCACAAAACAAAGTAAAAACCAACTAAAACTATTTTTCACCAAAAAGGCCAGTACGGTAGTTGTCAGTTAAGTGAAAATGAATCATTGACAAGTCCATGAAGAAATATGGCTTCCCCTACATCCTATGCCCTATTGTAATCAGGTTTTCAAATAGTATTTGATTAAAATTGAGCCTTAATAACGCTGACCACAGTTCATTTGAGTTTTTTGCTAATTACAATATTCCAAATCCGTAATATTTCATACGTGTTTGGGTCTTTAATCTTTACATTTCAATAAACTTGAACTAAATCGGTAGAGCCAATTTTGAGATATAACGTCTTTTAAAACATTCTCACGCCGAATTTTGTTTTTTATAGTTAACTCAAACCAATATTTTTGTTGGGTTCTTAGAGGCTTCACTCTAACAAAATTTGATCGTAATCATTAGAGCAGATTTTGAGAAAATTGTAATTTTTTAAATTACGTATCTACTCTAAAATTTTGAGTTATAGAAAAAAATGGTAGGAAAAAGTTTCGAGATATGGCCAAAATATGCGCACATATCAAATTTGTTTAAAATCGGCCCACTTTAGTTTCCATCATTAAATCTGCTAGTAAAAGGAATGAGTTCCTCAACAGTATGTTGGGTACAAAAAGTGTTTCTGCAGACTTTTATTGAACAGGTAAGTTTTTATATTAAATGTTGAGCTTGACTTATGAGAAAAATTATACAGTATAACAAACACAGAACACAATTCTCACCAAAAATACGCCTAAGTATCAGACGCGTTTCAACGACAAGGTCGTCCTCTTCAGTGATACACGAGCTACACCAATAAAAATATAACTGAATCTAACGTTGCGCCGAACCCCATATTTATACAAACTGAAGGGGGCGTGGCTTATTATTTTACACTGCCAAGGCGATAGTGCGCGCCACGTGTCAATTTAACTATTTAAGATTTAACATATAGCTAATACAAGATAATCGAACTAACCCTACATTTAACATTATACATTACATTTTATATTATTATAGAATTTTGTATAGGCCCTAGTTCATTATTTACAATTATGTTTTGGTATTTATTAATATAAAAAGTCTATATATTTATACAAACTGAAGTGGGCAGTGGCTTATTATTTTACACTGCCAAATGTTTTACAAAAGTTTTATAAAACTTTTTCATATTTTAATCAGACTGACCTTTGTACTCCTTTTGTTGAGGCAAGTTAAACTCGTGAGTGCTACACTGGAGACGCAACCGACAGTCCATGTTTAGGTAGAAGTCTTGAATATGCTAGACTCTAGCATATTCAGGGGTTCCCAAACTTTTTTGTACCACGCCCCCTCTGGTTATTTGGAGACCCCCACGCCCCCCTACACATATCAGCTTTCCATTTTGCAATACCCTATTTCCACGGTGCCGTACATACCAACTCCCGTTGCGTCTGACAGTAACTGCTACGGAGGGGGACGGTTTTGAGAATATTGAACTCTTGTGTGTTTTGATCTGTTTTATTTTAAACAATGGCTTTAATTTTTTACAAACACTTGACCATTATGTCAAGTGAATATTCTTTATGTGGAAGCGTGGAAATTGGTAAAAAAAAACGTGGAAATTGAAACATTACAAAAACAATTTTGAAAACTTAGAAAGACTTTATTTCAAAAATCTGAGGAAATTATTTTTGTACTTTTTTTTATTTATTTCATTTGGGTGTCACGCCCCCCGGACTTTCTCCACGCCCCCCAGGGGGGCGCGCCCCCCCAGTTTGGGAACCACTGTGCTAGAGGAACAACCAATAGATATGCTGATTTACGAATTTGGAGAAAAAATTACAACTGAATTATAAAGTAAAAGGTGTAACTCTAGCAAGTGTTGTTCAGGTTGAACTCTTGGGGCTCAATTTATTACCCGAAAAAGTAAAGCGGTGGCCTCCATTTAATAAAAATTTAATTATGTTTATTAAAGAAACATTTACACAAGCTTTATAAACTTAGTAATACAAATGAAGTAAATTTCTAAATTGTAAACAAAACAGAAATAAAACTCAGATGATTTGTTTCAAAAAACCAAATTTATTGTATCTAAGTTAGCGTGAGTAACATGATGAACTATACTATAAAAGGTATAGTGGTTTAGATTCGTAAAATGTAACGTCACCAATAAAATGTTAGTATGTAAGGTTGAACATTCCGATCCTGTCAGGTTTATTGTTTTATTTTTACTTCAGAACATAAATATGCTTGATAAACACGCAAACTAAAGAAACAGTTAGTTTTGAAAATTCTTTCAAATGTGTATCATTTAAATACACATGACAATTATGTTTTAAAAATCGATGAGAGTAAATATTAACTATTGATTAATCATCAATCATTTATTAAAGTTAATTAAGTTTTGAAATGAAACGACAATTATAATGACGAACAATTTAATTAAATTAACAATTTTAATCCAACATCACAGATAATTTACAACTCTTACCTATTGGATTACCACATACACTCTAAGTAAACTCCTATTTAAATAAGTTTGTTAAAACTAATAAAGTTTTAAATTATGTTTACTTATCGCAATATAAAATGGAAGTTGTGGATAAGTTACACTCCTGTAGCATACAGATGAAAAGGGACGGCTGATGCAGCAAAATATTTTCTTTCTCGGGCGTGTTTTGATGACAGGCAAAGTTGACCTTTTGTTTACGTTGTCAGCAAATCCAAGGATATTTTCTTTCTTAAACGAATTGTGATTTTTTACGTATAAGTTTAAATAAATTGTTGGAAAAAATGCTCGATTTCTGTAATTAGGAAATGTAACAGTTAATGTGGTCAGATTGTGCAGAACATTACAATTAATTGTTTACGTAATCATAAATAATAGTTAGTTCCTCCTAAATAATCCTTTAAGTAAAAATGATATAGATGCCTTTATGGTGTATTGAGGATTGTGAGCGTACCAAACGAGGAAAACAATTAATTAGTCACTCTAAAATACATTTAATGCAAGTTTCATAAAATTAGGCCAATAATACAATTTTTCATAAATTTCTGGCCTACCATATTTTCGTCTGTTTCGTAAACAAAGCAGACAGAAATTCTAGGTTATTGTCGGGAAAGCCAGATTTATTACAACTTGCTTTCATGAGCACTTATCCTGACTGCGTAAATCTACTGAATGACGAAAAATCTAATCAATTATTGTTTGACATTTTTCTCACAGATCGATTAGTCAAAAGAGAGGTATACCTTACGGGGACCAGAAATTTATATTTATTTTTGATTGGTCACATTAAAAAAACGCCAATAAAAATGGAAGTAGATGTTAAAATTTAAACAACTTTTATAAAAAAAAGAAAGAATAAAAAACCGTAAATTGGGGACTTTCAAGAAAAGCTGGATAATTTCGAAGATCTAGTTATAGATATAGAAAGTATGTTTATCCTCGCCGGAGACTTCAAAGGAAAGGTTCTTGAACAGGGCGTGGACAAAATGGACTAAAGAGGAAGAAGAATCCTCGAAACTAAAGCTAGGCTTGGACCGTGTTGAATCCAGAAAAAGTTGCTTTTAGCATCTTAATTCTCTTTAATAGTTTATTGATAGTTGGTCTAATCAACCAAACTCAATTATAATATCCGCCGAAGAAGCTAGCTTTTATTTAAATCCGATATCGCCTAAAGGACAAGAATGTCTGCAGTCAACCGTATTTGCCGACGTTTTATATAGAAATTTGATATTACCTTTCCATCGTTTCAGTCACGCGAACAAAGTTATTTCCAGCTGATCATTTTACGTTTACATGCACTTCCAGATCTGATTTTAATGAAATGAACGTTGCTAGTGAGCTTTCGTGGAAGGAAGACGCTATATCTCTTTAAGATGATTATTTGGAAAAATTTTCATTCTTCAGAGGGTATTCTCTCAGAATATTTTAACTATCAAACATAGAGACAATTGGTTTCTATTTCAAGACAAGGACGGACTTCCTCAGCCCCCAAGACTAGAGTTATCTACAAAAGCTGTTGTACTTATAATTAGGTCTTCGTTTGGAGTCACAATTTCGAGTCGATTTTGTCGGGTATAAATTGTGGTAGAAATTTACATAATTAATTTAGGCTATCCTGGACACGAGCATAAATGAAAGTGAATGTGCAAACTCGCATCGGTGACGTCAATTTATATTTTTAAGTATTTTATAATTTCTAAGTTTAAGTATTTTATAAATAATATTTCTTGTAATCTTGTTGCTATTTCAGTCTAGCCTGTTTGTCTTTAAAGGCTGCATGTTTTCCAATAAATTAATAGAATAAAACTCGAGCGACAAAATCGCCATCCTCAGTGATACATGAGCTACATTAACTAAACTATAACTAACCTAGAAATGCGCCAACCTCCGTATTTATACAAAACTAAAGGGGCGTGGCCTAAACCTACTTTCTAATATTAAGGCGTTAACAAGTCATTCTAAATAACTTAAGAGTTAACATCTAACTTTTTAAAAAATTTTTTTTTTATTTTTATTATTATTTTTTTTAAACAATTGAAACTGAACTTAGTCCATCTATCAATATTTCTATAAAATGAAAGCGTTTGTTGGCTGCACATCCTACGACGCACTCCAATATACAAAATCACTTGTTCTTGTGTTATTCACATTTTTAGTCTTGTCTTAGGCCAAATCAAACGGTTTTATCCTGTCCAACCGCCGAACTTGAACTGAATTGTCGAGAACTTGTAGCATCTCGATGTTATGGTGCTTATGCAGTCTTTCTTCATGCTTCCTAGCAAATCGCCGAACCTCTTCATAAACTGTAGCAATTTGTAAATCCTTATGGAGATCATCATTGCGTATGTACCATGGGGCATTAACAATGCCCCTCAGTACTTTATTTTGATATGTTTGAATAATTTTGATGTTGCTTCTTTTTGCACAGCCCCAAAGTTGCACACCATATGTCCAGATAGGTTTTAGGACTTGTTTATAAAGTAATAGTTTATTGTGCACTGACAGCTCTGAATGCCGCCCAAGAAGACAATGTATTTTCCTTAGTTTGAGATTCAGTTCATTACGTTTCTTTTTAACATGTACCTTCCATCGCAATCTTAAGTCTAGTGTCATGCCCAAGTATTTTGCATTATTGTCTTGTGGGATCAATTGTTGATTGACAACCACTGGGAGATAATTGGTTTTTCTGTTAGTAAAATAATTAACATGAACAGATTTTGTCTCATTCAGCTTTATTCGCCATTTTTTAGACCAGTTACAAATTCGATTGACAGCTGTCTGCAGCCTTCCAGTGGACTCCTCAATGCTATTTATCTAACTAATACAACATTCTTAACTAATCTTATATCTAACACTACATTTTATATTTTACATTAATATAGAACTTTGTATAGACCTTAATTGTATCACTGAGGATGGCGACTTTGTCGTGGAAATGCGTTAGATAAAGTAAAAGCTATTTGTTTGAGAACTCGAGTTTTATTCTACCTAATATTACCTCACAAGTTAAGCTCAACATTTATTTATTTAATAAATTAATAATGTCCATATACTGTAACTTTAAGCTCATCTTGTTTGTATTTGTTAGTTGATGAGGATTTTTTCGGAGATAAATTGTGGTTTACTTAAGATTTAAGCCATTATTGAGGTTGGGTCCATGCAGTGATGTTTGTTTCTGCCACAATTGGTTAACTATTGAAAGAACCTGGTGAGAATTGATTCCTCGTTGTTCTGCCTATTCAATCAACAGGGTGGGGGCCGAATAAAATAATTTATTCAAAATAACCAGTTTTGTTTCCCATTATTGTTGTGGTAGACAACTTGTTGGTGGAAGTCGACAATTCACGATCCTTCTCCTTGAACGGGGATGGACATCATAAAAGTGAAAATTAGAACTTCTTAGTATGTATTACTATAATATAATGGAATAAATTAAAAGGAAGTTAGTCACGCTCTTCGAGCACAGCCACGGTTTATGTTTTTTAAATTGAAAGGAAAAAGCAATAAATCGATATGTAATTAGGCGGATCTTCCAATCGAATGAAGGAAAATCCGATCTTCACAAAAACGATGTTAAATATTGTGGTGGCATTTGTTCGGCCGAACAATGGGAACTTTGGATATTCATTCAATTGAAATAAACAGAGATTGCCTATTCCAGCTGACGATATTTATTGGTTGAAGATTTTTATTTCATTGAAATCCTAGCGTAATGTCATGTCTACTTTTGTAATCTGAGACTGTACTTTGTCATGAATAGCGTACAAACGAAGGTGAAAAATAAAACCACTTGTAAATTTAAACTTCATCTTATAATTCTCTCAATTTTATTTAACGTTTGAATTTAGTAATAAAGTGTGTTGTACGCGAAATGTCAGGAATATAAAATAGAGTAGGAATATTCTTAATTTCTCTTATTCGCTAACGTAATCAATAATTAAAATTGGGAACTACTGCAGAGGTTTCAGTTCCAATTAGCGTTTATACAACAATTTTTTATTGGCGTTAAAATAAAAAAAAAAAATCACAAAATATGACGGAGAATCTTTTAAATTCTCAAATCATATTTTTTACCGCCAAATTATATGCTTCTTATTGATTATTTTGGAAAAGTAACACCTTAGTACAATTTTACCAAAACATATCACGTGGATTAATTGGCAATTACATAAAACTTACAACTTCATCGTCCTCATTAAAATTAAATAATATTTCTTAATTGGAGCTTACGCTAAAATCATTAATGGGCGATATTTTACTGTTTAAATAAAGTTTATATTACCTACAATTAACATAAACTATGAGGTATAACACATACATACTTTGCCAAATGTATTTTACAAGTAATGATGTTTGTTTCATTGTTCTATGATTAATAGGACTTACCGTTTCCATTTTCTTCTTCACCATTCAACGACGGCCGTTTCGGCTATTCAGCCATTCTCAAGTTGAGAAGGTTGTGTAAACACTTACTTTAATAACACTTTATACACAAGTATACGAACAAAAATAATAAATTAAAATTAGAAAGCAATTTATTGCACATTTCATTCATTGGTAACCAAACAGCTGTACTGCGGAACGATGTTTGCTTACTAAAAACTGAAGGAGGTTTTTTCGCTTTTATTTTTGTTATTATATTATAAAAAAATGCATTGGAATTAAAGTTGAGTTTTTAGTTTAATTTGTTGTTTTGTATATTTCGAATTGTTTCAACGCATTCATGAACTTTCCTTTTTTTTACAGTTGTGTAATATTTGTCGAAAATTCTTAATGCTGGAGTATTTATTGTTGGTCTAAATTTGGTCAGTTTTTGTTGAACGTGCATTTTGTTTTGCCGTCAAAATGTGTTCTTTAAACCGTTTTTTGATGGACCTTCCCGGTTGTCCTATATATATATATATATATATATATATATATATATATATTATAATAAATCTTTATTTAGTGTTATTTTATTTAAATTGAATTTTTCAAAATTTTATTATTGTCTATCTCGGGGGTTAGATTAGTGCTGGCTTTTTTTCAAAAAATCATTAATAATAAAAAACATAATAAATCAAATACAATACAAAAAAAATCAGTCAATAAATATAAAATGTATTAACGAAAAACAAAAGAAAATGTATATATATATATATATATATATCCAATATATATATATAAAACAACTCTGAATAATAGTCCAAGCTTCCTTCATAAATTACTCAAACAAAAAAAAAATATACTTCAACTATAATTAGTTATTCTCACCGTTATTTCTATGTCTTTTTCCTTCAATATCACTTTCAGGTAATTGTCTAATTTAATATAAGTACTTCTTTCTTCATGTTCTTCAATAATTATTTAAACATTTCACTGTGATTAACTACTTTACCATTTTTATCTTCTTTTACACTCTATAATATCCAACTGAACTGCCTATATCACACACCAGAAGAATAATGAAAATTTCTTTCTTTTTTTAAATTTATTGTTTCTCATCATCTGATTCACTGTTGTTTTTTCACTCATAATATGGTCTTTTTTGTACATGCCTATTAAATTTTGTATTTTTGTATATGTGTAGCCTAATGTTTGTGTGTATTTAAAGATTAATGTATTAATTTAAAAATTTAATTTATATATATTAAATAATAAAATAAATTTTGAATAATAAAATATATATTTTGAATTATTACAATATATATATATATATATATATATATATATATATATATTTGACAGCCACTACATGATAGTTCGTAGATTCCTGTGTCTTCAAATTAATAGTTTTGACCTTTCTTTTTATTTGTGTTTATTAAACTCTGTAAACTCTTGGTTGTTTTTTAAGCGATTTTATAGTCTTTTTGGTGGAGCACATTTTTAAATATATGTTCCAGTTTCTTGTAATAATTAAACAGCAAAAATGTGCCCCTTTTTGTTCCAGTTAGATTTTAAATTTATTTTTCCTTTCCGGTTTTTTGCATAGTTTATCGAGAATGGAAGCGATGTAGGTGGTGGACGGCGATGTATTTTGTTGTTTTAAATTCATCAAAATCCGCTTCTACGTTTGCAGTACGTATCGTGATAGTGGGGTTAATTGTTCTTAAATATAAATTTTATGCCTTATAGATATCGTTCTTCTCGATAGGTTTCGCAAAATGTAGAGAGACGTGTAACATCAAAGGAAGCTTTTACAATCATTCAATTGCTGTTTATTCTTGTTAGGAATGAACTTTATCTTGATAAACAAGTACCTTTAAATGACCCCAAAGGATTTAACTAAATGACACCAAAGGACTATTGTCTAGGGGACTTAACGCCTCCTGAACTAATAAATCTGCCTGAAAAACTTAAGTTTAAATGGTTTATAACTTCTTGTAAATAACAGTGTTCTACCGTCATGATAGAGTAATATTTGCTCCCTTCTCTCAAGAAGTACGTCATCTTGTAGATTTTGTAAACAATCTGTAATGCCAGAAAAGCTATTTTGAAAATTAATTGTCCAATTGCTGGTTAATTGTACCACGCTGTACATTTCACGTACATTAAGTACATTTTGAACAAGGTATACAAATTAATCTGACAAATCAGTACTTTTTTCACTATGTTACGTTATCGATTTGAATTTCTAAAACTGTTTTATTTATTTATTTTTATTTTTTAATTTAATTAAATTATTTTTTTATCAATTTTAATGTAATAGCAGATATTTCTTGTTGAAACTCCATATTCAAGGATAAAAAAAGCAATAAAGCTTAAAGTTTCAAAATATTTTAATAATATAAATGTTTTTTTTTGTTCTGTTTCTTTTTCAGTAAAATTGGATGTTTTAAAACAGTTTATTTACTTTTTATTGGCTTTATATACATCAATTTTCTCTCAATTAAATTCTCTACAACTTATGATCTGTATAATATTGCTCTGTAGTATTTAAAATTATATATTAAAAACAAATTTTTGTATTTTAGGTTAGTCCAGGTTGTTGTAGACAACTAACAAGAAATTATGTTTTCTCTTTTTTTATCGTTATCTCGGTTCACCTTTGAGATAAAAATTTTTTTTAAAATTTAGTTCGAGGTTGAAAAAGAAAAATATTTTGTTTCTTGTATTTTGTTTTTTAAAGTTAACTGTTTTCGAGTTATTCGACGTTAAAAATGTTTAAAATAAAGTATTTTTTTTGGCAAACTTACAAAAAGTTACACGATAAATGTGTATGCCAAATTTGAACTCATGTTCTTTATAGCATATTTTATTTATTTTCAAAATAAAGGCTTAAAAAAATACAAAATGGCGAATTTTCTTTGAACGAAGAGTTTCTGGACCTATGCTTTTTATAAAAATGTATCATTATTTAATCCTATATGTATAAGTTTTAGTATTTGATCCTATCTGTATAAGTTTTAGTATTTATTTCAGTGACAATAAAAACACCCCTCAAACCCACGAGTACACAAAACTGTATTTTAAAACCAAATCTCGGCAGTTTATTATCAAATCAAATTTATTACTTCCAGTGTTTTACAACTGTCAGATCATTTCTGTTTTTATTTGGTTTTGTCACTGTTGTTCTTACAAAACTTTTGCAGTAAAATTTTGGTACTTAACAGTATCGATTGTCGTAAAATTTAGTGGTGGAATAAACAAAAAAGTTGTTCCTCTTTACAGAGGGGTTGAAAAGAAACTTACATTCAGTTTTAAAATCGTTATTAATAGCTATACACGGTGAATTTCCTCTCGCAGCATTTGAATAATTAAAGTTTTAAATATAATGCGTATAATTATGGCGAGACAAAAGAGATGAATGCACGTTCAATTTGCAAATCACAAACGAGAAATATTCAGATTTATCTTACTAAAATATAATGCCGTATTTGAGTTATTCATTTGGTTTAATTTGAAAGTAAAACACATTTAAACATTCTTATATTTATATTTACGTATATATTATTATATACATATGTGGAGACCCTCTCCTCCACAGATATTTAATTATTACTCAAATAATTTTATCTCCTTATCACAATTATTGAATTTGTCAACATGATTGTGATATCTCCAGGAGAATACAAGTATACCCGGTGACTTTTAAACTATTGTTGTATTCTATGTAATCATTGTACTTAGCTTTTTTTTTTAAAAATTTGTGATTTTAATAGTAAAAAAGTTTCTTAATTGAGCCACTCTAGATGTATTTTAAAATAGAATAGTTGCGTTAAGTAGTCTTTTGTTTTAAACTACTAATGAAGACAACAAAATTTGATACCTAGTTAGTTTTAAAATAGCAGGTAGCTTAATTTATTAATAGCAGTTTTTAAAGTGATTCTGTGTAAACATTGTCTCCGTGTAAAACTTGTCATTTTATAAATACAATGTACAGTGTGATGGGTATGTTTCCCAGTGTTATTATAAACAAAATAAACTCTGTGGGACTAACTTTACGGGCTTCGCATCCATAGGGTAGGTAGATGAATCTTCACCTTTTGTTCATGTAGTCTTGGGTTAGATCCCTCTCTTCCATCATTCCTTTCAAACTAACTCTTCATTTTTTCGAACCTTAATGCTATTAGAGTGTTCGAGGGATTGGGGGCTTTATTTTATCTTCTGTTGTTTTTTATAAGGCGATGATGACCAAATGGGTATTTGCTTTTAAACACCAAGAATAAAAGAACCAAAGGTAATTATAACAATATTGATCCAATATAGAATTATAATTTGATGTAAATTATTCACATCTTAGATTCTATTATTATTGTTGGCTTTGTTGTTAGCATAATATAAATAATTAACATGAGTTGATAGAAACCTCATTACTGCCCGTACATGTCAAATAACTGTCTGAACACAACACAGTTACGGGGCACTCTGTACATAAATAATAAAATACCTTCAAATGTAATAACATTTGTTGTCCCCTGGTAAAGTTTGCTCTCAATGATTTATTGGAGAAAAACTCACTTTACTATCAATTCTAATACTTTTAACAAATTCCGTTACAACTTTGTCGAAATTCCTTTATAGAACTTTCTCCACCCTCGGTATGAATAAATACATCTCATAAGATGAGAAGGGTTGATATGTGTTTTCTGGAGGTTTTGTGAAGGAAGCAGAACAAGTTGTTATTCCTTTATAGAGACCTGTTACAAAAGTATATACGTCTAAAACGTAATAACTGTTAAAATAATATTAACAAATAAAACAGAAAGAAGATATCTTGACATTAGTTACATATAAAAACCACTTAAAAATAATTAAAGAACTAAATCCGTTGTTTTTCTCTCTCAACGTTTGCAGATCTATGCAGTAAATAAATGAACATTATTTTCTCAACCGTTCGTTCGGGTTTAACAATGTGAAACAGAAGAAATTTAAAGTTATTTAAATCTAGGTTGTAATTAAATATCTATTATCTGGATTATACACACATATAACGAATATAATAAAAATTCAATATCGTAGTTATTATAATCTGATGTAAATCCTTAATTTACTTACATGTTAATCTTCAATTTTCTTACTTACATGTCTCAGTTTACATTCTACTTTACATTGATAGAGAATTTTATAATAACTAAATAACTAGTATGTATATAATATCTACTATATTGTAGTTAATAATATTAAAGATAAGAGCGACAACATTAGAATAAAAATATCGTAAATAAGTAATAAATGTCGTAATTTGAACGAAATAGTTTGTAATTAGGGACTAACAAAAAGAGATTTTGTAAGAAACAAGTTAGTAGGTCCTGAAATGTATTTATTTCCACGAGTGAATAAACTGTTTTTAGGATTAATAATATTCCTCTTGTACGAGAGAATAAGAGAAAGCAAAAAGATCAAACATCAAAGATAATATTGGTAGCATAATTACTTGTAATATACAGAGTGAGGAAGACCACCCGTGCAGTATTTATAGCTGTCTTACCAACTTACTTTAACACTTTTTCTTTCTCATTTCCCCCTAATTTGGCCACACAGAATCCAATAAAATTATTTTCGACTTTGAAAAATGCCCCAAAAGGGCCCAATTTGGGGGGGGTGTTTTTTGAGGAATTTTCAAATGTAAACATGTATTGTGTGATACATCAATAGTAGACAGGGCAGGGATTTGGTCTTAACATGGGCTCTTATGGAGTTATTCTCGACCAATCAGAATCGTCCATTTGGTCACGTGACCTCTTCTTGTCCAATCAGAATCGTCCATTTATAACTTCAACTGCACCGACTTGTGTCCTAACCGACCGCCATCTTTGTTTTTAGTACAGTAAAATGCACAGAATTGCGCATAACTGCCAAAATTTTGGTTTTCAACGTAAAATGCACCAACGTGTGGCCTAACCGATCGCCTTCTTGTTTTTCAACATAAACTGCAACGACTTGGGGCCTAACCGACCGCCATCTATGTTTTTGGTAGAGTAAACTTCACAGACTTGCAACATAAATGACAGCATTTGGGTTTTATTGTAAATTACATTGACTTGTGGCCTAACTGACCGCCTTCTTGTTTTTCAACATAAACTGCAAAGACTTGCGACCTACTCGTCAGCCATCTTTGTTTTTGGTAGAGTAAGCTGCACATACTTGTGTTATACCTGCCAGTCATATGGTTTTCAGCTTAAATTACACCGTATTGTGTTATAACCGCGAGGCTTGTTTTTAAACCGCCAGGCTTGCATAATAACCCCCAACATGCGTCCCAAAAGTCCACTATCTTGTTTTTTAATATAAAATGCACCAAATTGAGCTTTAACCGTTAGACTTCCAGTTTTTCAGCGTGGGCTGACAGCAACCTAACTTTTTTTTTTTAGTTTAGCAAAGAACATAATATAGCGAATGCCAATTCCCAAACACATGCACATATGCTCGTATGCAATAAATTGCATAGTGGGGGTCTTACAAAAATAAATATACGTTTACCAGTATACAAACAGACATCTGTTCACATGTAAGTGCATAGCGTTGGTCTAGCAAAAATAGCCGTGACATTTATAAGCTATCACCCCCCTAGTCTACATAGCTACCCCTACTATAAAAACCTTCAGTTTCGATTCTCAGATGCCAGTTCAGTTCCAAGTTTGATCTGCGTGAATACGTAAGTACAAGTTTATTCTGTCTATATTTGACTTTTATACCTATCATATTATGTTATATTATGTTAGGCAATCATTTAAAACAATTTAAACCAGAGGAATTTAGTTAAGTATAAGGAACTTGTAAGGCAGAGAGACCGGGAAAATTGTCGTTTAGACTCAGCCTATTAGATTTTACTACTCTAGTGCACAGGGGTTACTTACAATTTGTTTAATTTAATCTAGTGGAAATACAGTTAGGATTGTTGCAGCGTGAATACGTGGGCAGAGTTAAAGTTTTAATACTTGTTATATCAGGAGTAAAATTATGAATATCGATAGCCTATACATAAAACTGATATTTCGAGTGAAGTGAGTTAGAAAATCGTATCCTCCTCCTCGTACATTGGAACTTCGACTTTGATTTTCGAGAGAGTGAGGGTGGTATTATTTTGTCAACTCTAAGTGTATTAATTACTTAGCGTAAACGGTATTTTTCCTGATTGTCTCAATTAAAGATAATTTATAATATAATAGCTACATAATTTATTATTTTATACATAGAAGCGCGAGGATTTCATAAGAGTCATAGGGTTTTGGACATTAATGTGTTTGGACATCAATCATAAAGTTATCATTAATCTGCCTTGCCTACGCTAATTTGAAATAACATATTACCTTCGGGTCTTGTTTTGGTGTTTGTTATGAAGAAAAACGGTGTCATAAACTAGATTAGGTTTTTTATTCTTCAACTCTTACTATTCTCCTATAAAAATCTACAGCGCAATATACCTCGCTGGCTAAAACCTCTTCGAAGGGTAAATTTGTTTCTTTATGAGTGAGATTTTTGGGCCTAGTAAAATCCGTAGACTTGTGTTAAATAACTAGTAGAGCGTCATACTATTTTGTAAATTTATTACAGCACATCTTTCATAACACATCTTTTACTTTACACGTCAACATTCCATTCACAAATTTATTATGTGTTTATATGTAATTCTAAATTAAAAAGTTTATAAAAATCCCATTAAAAACGTTTGAATTCTCAGATAAGGCTGTGTAAGGAAGTTGCGGTTACGATAACTCTTGCAGTCTCCACAAAGGATATTATGGGTTTTGTAACCACTGTGTTTTTCAACGGTTCGGTTTATTTTGAGTTATCAAAGTGTCGTATAAGAATAAAATATTATAGTGAAATCGGTTGACATTTTATAGTTAGTGTTTTGTACTTAATGAAGGTTTGTGTTGTGTAGTTAATGGAGTGTTTTTGTTGTGAAGTTAATGAAGTGCTTATGGTGTGTTATTATCTTAACAAAGATAAGTATTTACTCGTTTATTTTTATTCTTACATCAATTTTCGGATATATTATATCTGTATATTAAGCAAATATTTAATTAACAACCTAATCTCAAACATGGTTTTTACTATTTATTTAAAATTTATTTTGAACGTTAGACTGCAAAACAGTGTTTTATAAGATTTTTAACAACAGTACAATAACGTGGAGTTAGAAATAATTCAGGATTACTTAATGATACAGTTCTTTATTCCAATCTTTGTGATAGGAAATTAGGTATTATTAATACTATTGTATATTTTTTCTGCGAAATTATTTTTAATAAGTACATTATTACAGTACATTTTAGGCGATTTGTCAAAGTTATCACTCAAACATCGGTCTCTGTAGGGTTGTGTACAGTAGTACCTTATAGATTTTTTGGCAGTGTACTCTTTCAATCTAATATAGACAGTTCACCCGTGAGACACGGACCTGTTTCGGAAGAGATCGAGAATTTTCGGCTATTTTCGGCTAATCACGGATTGTAACAACAGTATAAAAGGGCATTCCAGACGAGTATAAATCTAGCCTAATTTAAACACGTGAATTGTGAGGAACCAGCAGCTACAACTAACTGCTTACGGCAGGGCTCGTAAACTGCGCTGATAATCCACATACCGTAACTTATTCGTTGTAATAAAACGTACTAAAACCGTTCTCTGTAAGGTTCTTAACAGTAGTACCTTATAGATTTTGGGAGTGTACTCTTTGAGTCTAACATAGACATTTGACCTGTGAGACACTGATCTTGTTTCGGAAGGATTTTTGGTTATTTTCTGCTAATCGCGGATTGTAATAACAGTATAAAAGGGCTTTCTTAGTGACTATTAATTCGGCCTAATTTAAACACTTGAACTGTGAGGAGCAAGCAGCTACAACTAACTGCTTACGGCAGGGCTCGTAAACTGCACTGATAATCCACATACCGTAACTTATTCGTTGTAATAAAACGTAATAAAACCGTTCTCTGTAAGGTTCTTAACAGTAGTACCTTAAAGATTTTGGGAGTGTACTCTTTGAGTCTAACATAGACATTTGACCTGTGAGACACTGATCTTGTTTCGGAAGGATTTTTGGTTATTTTCTGCTAATCGCGGATTGTAATAACAGTATAAAAGGGCTTTCTTAGTGACTATTAATTCGGCCTAATTTAAACACTTGAACTGTGAGGAGCAAGCAGCTACAATTGCTTACAGCAGAGCTCGTATAAAGCGCTGGTAATCCCCTGATCGGAGCATATTTATTATAATACAACGTACTAAAACTGTTCTTTTTTAAGGTTCCTAACAGTAGTACATATATATATATATATATATATATATATATATATATATTTGGAAGTGTACTCTTTGAGTCTAACATAGAGAGTTGACTTGTGAGACACAGAACCTATTTCAGAAGAGTTCGTGAATGTTCGGTTATTTTCGGATGGTCACAGATTGTAACCAGAGTATAAAAGGGCTTTCTTGGTGACTATTAATTCAGTCTAATTTAGACTTTCGCACTGTTAGGAGCATACAGCTACAACTGCTTACGGCTGAGCTCGTAAAAAGCGCTGATAATCCAGAGATCGCAGCATATTTGTTGTAATACAACGTACTAAAACCGTTCTTTGTAAGGTTCTTAACAGTTAGTACCTTATAGATTTTCGGAAGTGTACTCTTTCAGTCTAATATAGACAGTTGACCTGGGAGACACAGAACCTATTTCAGAAGAGTTCGTAAATGTTCGGTTATTTTCGGCTAATCACAGTCTGTAACAAGAGTATATAAGGGCTGTGTTGGGGAATATTCATTCAGTCTTATTTTGACTTTTGAACTGTGAGGACGAAACAGTTATAACGGTTTTCAGTAGAGTTCGTAAAAAGAGCTGATAACCCACTGAATCTTTCTTCTTTTGTGCAACTTTTTGTACTAGTAAATATGAATCCTATAAATGTAGTAAATACAGAGGAGTCATACGTTAAGCACTTTAGATTGCACGGTTATAGGACTACCTTTAAATTTAATCCTGTTCCTGAAGGCATTTCAGAAATTGAATGGCTCAAATTGGGTTTTGCAAGTTTTGTTGAAAAAATGAAAGCTGAATCCACAGATAATGATCAATTAGGGTTTACACTAACAAGCTTAAATCTAAAAAATAAGGAACCAGGGTATATAGCTTTCCAACCGGTAAGTCAAGTGGATGGGGATATTATTTGGGATATTTTCGGTGGTATTATTCAGAGCAATGCTGAGTCAATTAATTCAACAGATACATTCAAAATTGAATGTACTAGAGTTAACCTCCCCGTGGGCCGTGGTGGTCAAAGAAGATCAGGTTTTTATAATAATTTTGTTGAAGAGTCCAGTGCACGAAAGGGGATAGTAGTGATAAAAAATTCAGATAATTTATGTTTAGCTAGAGCATTAATTGTAGGCAAAGCTCATGCTAAGAAAGATCCCCAGTACAAGGCTATTAGAAAAGACTTGGGGAAAAGACAATTATTTAGGGCCGAAAAACTAATGGCTAAAGCAAGGGTGGTAATTCCAGAGAATGGAGCAGGGATCCCCGAATTAGAAAAATTTCAGGACCATTTGAAGAAATACAAGATTACAGTGTACAATTTCAATAGGAAAGGTCGTGATGTGTATTTTTGTGGTGAAAATGAAAGTGCTGTGTATAAAATAAACCTATTATTTAGTGAAGGCCATTTCAACGTAATCACTAGCCTAACAGCTGCTTTCGCTTGTAATTTCTTTTGTGAAGGATGTCACGTTCCTTATGATCACAAAGGAAAACATAGATGTAAAAATATATGTCCAGCATGTCAAACAGTATCCCCACCTTGTAAATTACAATATGGAGGAATAACCTGTCCCAACTCCAATCTTCACTTTAAAAATCAAGTTTGTTTCATTGCCCACCAAGGTGATCGTTGCAACTCTATTAAAAAGTGTACTGAATGTGGTAAGATTATTAGATTTAGGGCTAGAAAATCAGTACATATGTGTGGTGAAGTGTTTTGTAATATTTGTATAGAATACAAACCTCCCAATCATCAGTGTTTTATGAGGGTTGATAGGGGTACACCAAAAAGTAAAGACTTTTTGTTCATATTTTTTGATTTAGAAACCCGCCAAGACGAGAGTCTTGCAAATGATTCAGAAACTAAAGTCCACAAAGTTAACTTGTGTGTAAGTCAGCAGTTTTGTCATAAATGTATTACAGGGCAATCTTGTGAAAATTGTGGTTCCCATACCCGTATCTTTAAAGAAGATCCTATCAATCAGTTTATGGATTATGTCATAGAAATCAGGAAAAGATACAAGCACTTATGCTTACTCGCTCACAACGGATCTTCATTTGACTTTCAGTTTATTCTAAAGTACGTTATTCATCATACTAAGTTCACGCCAAAACTTATTATGAGAGGAACCAAGATCATATTGATGGAGATGGACAATGTAAGGTTCATAGATTCGTTAAATTACTTTCCAATGCCCCTGTCTGCTCTTCCGAAGGCTTTTGATTTACCCCCTGAAAAGAAGAAGGGTTACTTTCCTCACCTTTTCAATACATTAGAAAATCAAAACTATAAAGGACCGATACCCGCTAAACAGTTTTATTGTCCAGATTCTATGTTCGATAAGGGCCACAAAGACTTTGAAAAATGGCATAACGAGCAGACACTAGCAAACTATGTTTTTGATTTTCAAAAGGAAATTGTAGAGTATTGCATCTCGGACGTAGACATTTTGGCTCAGGCGTCCATGAAATTCAGATCTATGTTCTTGGAACAGTGTAATGTGGATCCCTTTTTAGAAGCAGTTACAATAGCTAGTGCATGTAATCTAGCGTTCAGACGTAATTTTTTGAAAAATAGTACAATAGGCCTCATCCCTAAACACGGATACCGTCTTGTGGACAACCAGTCTGCCTCTGCTTTACAGTGGATGACGTGGGAAGAGGAACAAAGGGGTGTTCGAATCAACCATGCAGGCCGTGAAAGGGAAGTCAAAATAGAAGGGGTAAAAGTTGATGGTTTTGATGGGGAACGTATCTACGAATTTCAAGGATGTTACTTTCACGGTTGTCCTAAATGTTTTCCTTATAAGAGGGAGGAACCACTAAAAGAGGACCCTTCTGATAGTCTACACCTAAGGTATGAAAGGACAAAAACCAAAATTGAGAAACTTTCAAAATCACCCTTTGAAGTAGTAGAGATGTGGGAGTGTACATTTAAAACTATTAAAGAGGAAAATAAAATGGACTATTTGAACTCTCTTCCAATATTGAACACTTTACCACTTAATCCAAGACATGCTTTTTTCGGTGGCCGGACTGGTAACGCTAAAACATACCACAAGTGTACTGATGAAGAAACCATTCAGTATGCTGATGTATGCTCGCTTTACCCTTGGGTATGCAAGTACGGAAAATACCCATTAGGCCATCCGACTATTCATATAGGGGATAGAGAATGCAGGAAGATGGGGATGGAAGTGGAAGGCTTGTTAAAGTGTAAAGTGTTACCACCTAGCGTTTTGTATCATCCTGTTCTTCCAACAAGAATGAATGATAAATTAATGTTTGTTTTGTGTCGTAAGTGTGGTGAAAACTTGTGTACTAGTGATTGTAAACATAGTAGTGAAGAGAGGGCTTTAATTGGAACTTGGACAATGGATGAGCTCAGGAAAGCGGTAGAAAAAGGATATGTTATATTAGACATGTACGAACTTTGGGAGTACAAGATGGCCACTTTTGAGAAAGGAGGCCTGTTTACCGATTTTATCAACAATTTTTTAAAAATCAAACAAGAAGCTAGTGGATGGCCTGCCTGGTGTAAGTCAGAGTGGGACAAAGACAAGTACGTGAAAGATTATTATAACCGCGAAGGTATCATGCTTGACTACGTTAAAATTGAAAAGAACGGGGGACTCCGCTCTCTTGCAAAATTGATGCTAAACTCATTTTGGGGTAAGTTTGGGCAACGGGAAAACCAAACTAAGACACTTTTAACGAGAGATTCTGCGGTATTTTTCCAACTACTAACAAGTCCATCGATAAAGGTTAATAGAGTACAAGAAATTAACGAAGACACCGTTTTAGTGAATTGGCAATACTCAGAGGAGATTGGAGAGTCATTAAAAAATGTAAATGTCGTACTGGCGGCGTATACAACTAGTCAGGCCCGTCTTAAACTGTATGACCACCTTGATACTTTAGGAGAGCAGGTATTATATTATGACACGGATAGTGTTATTTATTCATACAAGGAGGGTACACATAAAGTTGCTACTGGTGATTACCTAGGGGAAATGACGAATGAATTGGAAGAGTATGGCCCTGGATCCTACATTTTAGAATTTGTTTCGGGAGGCCCTAAAACATACGCATACCAAGTATTTTCTACAAACAGTAATGGTATTATAGAGGTGTGTAAAATTAAAGGTTTAATACTTAATCTTAAAACATCTGAAAAACTGAACTTTGAAAAACTTAAAGACATGGTCCTGAGCGAAGCTAAACTGTCTTTACAAATTGAAGAGAATAGAATTAGGAGAAATAAAAATGTAGATATTGTAACTGTAAAGGAAACAAAGGTATTTAAAGTAACGGGTCCTAAAAGGAGATATGTAGGAAAATATGATACTATGCCATATGGTTACAAAAAAAACAAAGAATTCAATAAATTTTGTTATTATGGGGATAATATATATCACAGCTTATGTATTTCACGGTGAGGAGTGGATAATTCTATAACTAACTAAAGTATATTATTGTCATATTTTAAAAACAATAAACATATATACATGTTTTTATGATAGGTGGAGAGCGTTCCTGTAGATTAACATCATTGAGATTTGCCCAAAATTTATATAATGCAGCCTCTGAAATACTAAGGGAACTTTTGATTGTTACAATTGATATAGTATACGTACCTAATACTAGAGGCTTTGGGGAAAGTTAAATTCCCTATGTTTGGGACAAGTACTTATAATTATGACATAAATAGTACCTATAACTAAGTAAAGAACACATATTGACTAAATAAAGGATAAATATATCAAATATTCTTACGAACAAGGCGGCGAAGTTAATCGATATTCAGTTGAGAATATATAGATGTCGCGACTCACAAGGATTAGTGATCACTTTTCAGGGATAATGTCTTTGAAATACAGAGTATGATTTTAAGATTTTTAGTACCAATGTTAGAACATAATAAAAATTGTAAATCTGCAATACGTAGTGCTAAAAGTTATTACGATTTACTTCTAGCCTAATTTGAGTTGTGTGTGTGTGTGTGTGTGTGTGTTTCTCAGGTCCCTGGCGAGGAGTTTATTCTCTCGTAAACCTGTGTGACATAGGTGTGTATGTGTGTGTTTCTCAGGTCCCTGGCGCTGAGTTAATTCTCTCGTAAACCTGTGTGACATAGGTGTGTATGTGTGTGTGTGTGTGTGTGTGTGTGTGTTTCTCAGGTCCCTGGCGAAGAGTTAATTCTCTCGTAAACCTGTTTGGTTTGAAGTAAATTCGTAAAAAAATTCAAAAAAAATTTTTGGAGGCCACAATTTTGTAAGGGAGTGGTGGTCACAGGAAATAGCGATGGATTTGGGGCTATTTCCACAAGGGGTAAAGCCTTCTGCTTACCCCGGCTTGTAATGTGGGCTCTGATACGGCTTTACTGTACCAGATGACGGTTCCAACCCCGTAAAACACAGAGGACAAGCTTATTTTAACGAATTATTTTCTGCTTTTTCAGGAATTGTGCAAGACGCTGGAATCCTACGTGTGCTGTGGTAACGCATAGGTTTAAAAGTAGGTAAAAGTACCAACCAAAACCAACCGATTTACCAACCGAAATATACTTTTACCAACCGATTTACAAACCAAAACCAACCGATTTACCAACCAAAATATACTTTTAGCAACCGATTTACCAACCGAAATATACTTTTACCAACCGATTTACCAACCAAAACCAACCGATTTACCAATCGAAGTTTCGAGAAATATTAATATTCTTAACATAAATGTTAAACAAACTAATACATTCAATACTTGATATAATTTTATAAATTCCTGAAAGATCAAAAGTTGGTCAAAAGAGAGAGAGAGAGAGAGAGAGAGAGAGAGAGAGAGAGAGAGAGAGAGAGAGAGAAAGTGATCTAATCCAATACTTGATAAAATTATAAAAAGTCCTGAAAGATCAAAAGTTGGTCAAAAGAGAGAGAGAGAGAGAGTGAATAAGTACAACTTAAAAAATTCTTAACATAAATGTGAACCTGAAATATGAAAATTCTTAACAAAAAAAAATGTCAACCTGAAAAACATGAAAAATTCTTAACATTTATGTTAACATTAATTGACATTTTTTTGAATGTTAAGAATTTTTCATGTTTTTCAGGTTGACATTTTTTTTGTTAAGAATTTTCATATTTCAGGTTAACATTTATGTTAAGAATTTTTTAAGTTGTACTTATTCACTCTCTCTCTCTCTCTCTCTCTTTTGACCAACTTTTGATCTTTCAGGACTTTTTATAATTTTATCAAGTATTGGATTAGATCACTTTCTCTCTCTCTCTCTCTCTCTCTCTCTCTCTCTCTCTCTCTCTCTCTCTCTTTTGACCAACTTTTGATCTTTCAGGAATTTATAAAATTATATCAAGTATTGAATGTATTAGTTTGTTTAACATTTATGTTAAGAATATTAATATTTCTCGAAACTTCGATTGGTAAATCGGTTGGTTTTGGTTGGTAAATCGGTTGGTAAAAGTATATTTCGGTTGGTAAATCGGTTGCTAAAAGTATATTTTGGTTGGTAAATCGGTTGGTTTTGGTTTGTAAATCGGTTGGTAAAAGTATATTTCGGTTGGTAAATCGGTTGGTTTTGGTTGGTACTTTTGCCTACTTTTAAACCTATGCGTTACCACAGCACACGTAGGATTCCAGCGTCTTGCACAATTCCTGAAAAAGCAGAAAATAATTCGTTAAAATAAGCTTGTCCTCTGTGTTTTACGGGGTTGGAACCGTCATCTGGTACAGTAAAGCCGTATCAGAGCCCACATTACAAGCCGGGGTAAGCAGAAGGCTTTACCCCTTGTGGAAATAGCCCCAAATCCATCGCTATTTCCTGTGACCACCACTCCCTTACAAAATTGTGGCCTCCAAAATTTTTTTTTGAATTTTTTTACGAATTTACTTCAAACCAAACAGGTTTACGAGAGAATTAACTCTTCGCCAGGGACCTGAGAAACACACACACACACACACACACACATACACACCTATGTCACACAGGTTTACGAGAGAATTAACTCAGCGCCAGGGACCTGAGAAACACACACATACACACCTATGTCACACAGGTTTACGAGAGAATAAACTCCTCGCCAGGGACCTGAGAAACACACACACACACACACACACACAACTCAAATTAGGCTAGAAGTAAATCGTAATAACTTTTAGCACTACGTATTGCAGATTTACAATTTTTATTATGTTCTAACATTGGTACTAAAAATCTTAAAATCATACTCTGTATTTCAAAGACATTATCCCTGAAAAGTGATCACTAATCCTTGTGAGTCGCGACATCTATATATTCTCAACTGAATATCGATTAACTTCGCCGCCTTGTTCGTAAGAATATTTGATATATTTATCCTTTATTTAGTCAATATGTGTTCTTTACTTAGTTATAGGTACTATTTATGTCATAATTATAAGTACTTGTCCCAAACATAGGGAATTTAACTTTCCCCAAAGCCTCTAGTATTAGGTACGTATACTATATCAATTGTAACAATCAAAAGTTCCCTTAGTATTTCAGAGGCTGCATTATATAAATTTTGGGCAAATCTCAATGATGTTAATCTACAGGAACGCTCTCCACCTATCATAAAAACATGTATATATGTTTATTGTTTTTAAAATATGACAATAATATACTTTAGTTAGTTATAGAATTATCCACTCCTCACCGTGAAATACATAAGCTGTGATATATATTATCCCCATAATAACAAAATTTATTGAATTCTTTGTTTTTTGTAACCATATGGCATAGTATCATATTTTCCTACATATCTCCTTTTAGGACCCGTTACTTTAAATACCTTTGTTTCCTTTACAGTTACAATATCTACATTTTTATTTCTCCTAATTCTATTCTCTTCAATTTGTAAAGACAGTTTAGCTTCGCTCAGGACCATGTCTTTAAGTTTTTCAAAGTTCAGTTTTTCAGATGTTTTAAGATTAAGTGTTAAACCTTTAATTTTACACACCTCTATAATACCATTACTGTTTGTAGAAAATACTTGGTATGCGTATGTTTTAGGGCCTCCCGAAACAAATTCTAAAATGTAGGATCCAGGGCCATACTCTTCCAATTCATTCGTCATTTCCCCTAGGTAATCACCAGTAGCAACTTTATGTGTACCCTCCTTGTATGAATAAATAACACTATCCGTGTCATAATATAATACCTGCTCTCCTAAAGTATCAAGGTGGTCATACAGTTTAAGACGGGCCTGACTAGTTGTATACGCCGCCAGTACGACATTTACATTTTTTAATGACTCTCCAATCTCCTCTGAGTATTGCCAATTCACTAAAACGGTGTCTTCGTTAATTTCTTGTACTCTATTAACCTTTATCGATGGACTTGTTAGTAGTTGGAAAAATACCGCAGAATCTCTCGTTAAAAGTGTCTTAGTTTGGTTTTCCCGTTGCCCAAACTTACCCCAAAATGAGTTTAGCATCAATTTTGCAAGAGAGCGGAGTCCCCCGTTCTTTTCAATTTTAACGTAGTCAAGCATGATACCTTCGCGGTTATAATAATCTTTCACGTACTTGTCTTTGTCCCACTCTGACTTACACCAGGCAGGCCATCCACTAGCTTCTTGTTTGATTTTTAAAAATTTGTTGATAAAATCGGTAAACAGGCCTCCTTTCTCAAAAGTGGCCATCTTGTACTCCCAAAGTTCGTACATGTCTAATATAACATATCCTTTTTCTACCGCTTTCCTGAGCTCATCCATTGTCCAAGTTCCAATTAAAGCCCTCTCTTCACTACTATGTTTACAATCACTAGTACACAAGTTTTCACCACACTTACGACACAAAACAAACATTAATTTATCATTCATTCTTGTTGGAAGAACAGGATGATACAAAACGCTAGGTGGTAACACTTTACACTTTAACAAGCCTTCCACTTCCATCCCCATCTTCCTGCATTCTCTATCCCCTATATGAATAGTCGGATGGCCTAATGGGTATTTTCCGTACTTGCATACCCAAGGGTAAAGCGAGCATACATCAGCATACTGAATGGTTTCTTCATCAGTACACTTGTGGTATGTTTTAGCGTTACCAGTCCGGCCACCGAAAAAAGCATGTCTTGGATTAAGTGGTAAAGTGTTCAATATTGGAAGAGAGTTCAAATAGTCCATTTTATTTTCCTCTTTAATAGTTTTAAATGTACACTCCCACATCTCTACTACTTCAAAGGGTGATTTTGAAAGTTTCTCAATTTTGGTTTTTGTCCTTTCATACCTTAGGTGTAGACTATCAGAAGGGTCCTCTTTTAGTGGTTCCTCCCTCTTATAAGGAAAACATTTAGGACAACCGTGAAAGTAACATCCTTGAAATTCGTAGATACGTTCCCCATCAAAACCATCAACTTTTACCCCTTCTATTTTGACTTCCCTTTCACGGCCTGCATGGTTGATTCGAACACCCCTTTGTTCCTCTTCCCACGTCATCCACTGTAAAGCAGAGGCAGACTGGTTGTCCACAAGACGGTATCCGTGTTTAGGGATGAGGCCTATTGTACTATTTTTCAAAAAATTACGTCTGAACGCTAGATTACATGCACTAGCTATTGTAACTGCTTCTAAAAAGGGATCCACATTACACTGTTCCAAGAACATAGATCTGAATTTCATGGACGCCTGAGCCAAAATGTCTACGTCCGAGATGCAATACTCTACAATTTCCTTTTGAAAATCAAAAACATAGTTTGCTAGTGTCTGCTCGTTATGCCATTTTTCAAAGTCTTTGTGGCCCTTATCGAACATAGAATCTGGACAATAAAACTGTTTAGCGGGTATCGGTCCTTTATAGTTTTGATTTTCTAATGTATTGAAAAGGTGAGGAAAGTAACCCTTCTTCTTTTCAGGGGGTAAATCAAAAGCCTTCGGAAGAGCAGACAGGGGCATTGGAAAGTAATTTAACGAATCTATGAACCTTACATTGTCCATCTCCATCAATATGATCTTGGTTCCTCTCATAATAAGTTTTGGCGTGAACTTAGTATGATGAATAACGTACTTTAGAATAAACTGAAAGTCAAATGAAGATCCGTTGTGAGCGAGTAAGCATAAGTGCTTGTATCTTTTCCTGATTTCTATGACATAATCCATAAACTGATTGATAGGATCTTCTTTAAAGATACGGGTATGGGAACCACAATTTTCACAAGATTGCCCTGTAATACATTTATGACAAAACTGCTGACTTACACACAAGTTAACTTTGTGGACTTTAGTTTCTGAATCATTTGCAAGACTCTCGTCTTGGCGGGTTTCTAAATCAAAAAATATGAACAAAAAGTCTTTACTTTTTGGTGTACCCCTATCAACCCTCATAAAACACTGATGATTGGGAGGTTTGTATTCTACACAAATATTACAAAACACTTCACCACACATATGTACTGATTTTCTAGCCCTAAATCTAATAATCTTACCACATTCAGTACACTTTTTAATAGAGTTGCAACGATCACCTTGGTGGGCAATGAAACAAACTTGATTTTTAAAGTGAAGATTGCAGTTGGGACAGGTTATTCCTCCATATTGTAATTTACAAGGTGGGGATACTGTTTGACATGCTGGACATATATTTTTACATCTATGTTTTCCTTTGTGATCATAAGGAACGTGACATCCTTCACAAAAGAAATTACAAGCGAAAGCAGCTGTTAGGCTAGTGATTACGTTGAAATGGCCTTCACTAAATAATAGGTTTATTTTATACACAGCACTTTCATTTTCACCACAAAAATACACATCACGACCTTTCCTATTGAAATTGTACACTGTAATCTTGTATTTCTTCAAATGGTCCTGAAATTTTTCTAATTCGGGGATCCCTGCTCCATTCTCTGGAATTACCACCCTTGCTTTAGCCATTAGTTTTTCGGCCCTAAATAATTGTCTTTTCCCCAAGTCTTTTCTAATAGCCTTGTACTGGGGATCTTTCTTAGCATGAGCTTTGCCTACAATTAATGCTCTAGCTAAACATAAATTATCTGAATTTTTTATCACTACTATCCCCTTTCGTGCACTGGACTCTTCAACAAAATTATTATAAAAACCTGATCTTCTTTGACCACCACGGCCCACGGGGAGGTTAACTCTAGTACATTCAATTTTGAATGTATCTGTTGAATTAATTGACTCAGCATTGCTCTGAATAATACCACCGAAAATATCCCAAATAATATCCCCATCCACTTGACTTACCGGTTGGAAAGCTATATACCCTGGTTCCTTATTTTTTAGATTTAAGCTTGTTAGTGTAAACCCTAATTGATCATTATCTGTGGATTCAGCTTTCATTTTTTCAACAAAACTTGCAAAACCCAATTTGAGCCATTCAATTTCTGAAATGCCTTCAGGAACAGGATTAAATTTAAAGGTAGTCCTATAACCGTGCAATCTAAAGTGCTTAACGTATGACTCCTCTGTATTTACTACATTTATAGGATTCATATTTACTAGTACAAAAAGTTGCACAAAAGAAGAAAGATTCAGTGGGTTATCAGCTCTTTTTACGAACTCTACTGAAAACCGTTATAACTGTTTCGTCCTCACAGTTCAAAAGTCAAAATAAGACTGAATGAATATTCCCCAACACAGCCCTTATATACTCTTGTTACAGACTGTGATTAGCCGAAAATAACCGAACATTTACGAACTCTTCTGAAATAGGTTCTGTGTCTCCCAGGTCAACTGTCTATATTAGACTGAAAGAGTACACTTCCGAAAATCTATAAGGTACTAACTGTTAAGAACCTTACAAAGAACGGTTTTAGTACGTTGTATTACAACAAATATGCTGCGATCTCTGGATTATCAGCGCTTTTTACGAGCTCAGCCGTAAGCAGTTGTAGCTGTATGCTCCTAACAGTGCGAAAGTCTAAATTAGACTGAATTAATAGTCACCAAGAAAGCCCTTTTATACTCTGGTTACAATCTGTGACCATCCGAAAATAACCGAACATTCACGAACTCTTCTGAAATAGGTTCTGTGTCTCACAAGTCAACTCTCTATGTTAGACTCAAAGAGTACACTTCCAAATATATATATATATATATATATATATATATATATATATATATATGTACTACTGTTAGGAACCTTAAAAAAGAACAGTTTTAGTACGTTGTATTATAATAAATATGCTCCGATCAGGGGATTACCAGCGCTTTATACGAGCTCTGCTGTAAGCAATTGTAGCTGCTTGCTCCTCACAGTTCAAGTGTTTAAATTAGGCCGAATTAATAGTCACTAAGAAAGCCCTTTTATACTGTTATTACAATCCGCGATTAGCAGAAAATAACCAAAAATCCTTCCGAAACAAGATCAGTGTCTCACAGGTCAAATGTCTATGTTAGACTCAAAGAGTACACTCCCAAAATCTATAAGGTACTACTGTTAAGAACCTTACAGAGAACGGTTTTAGTACGTTTTATTACAACGAATAAGTTACGGTATGTGGATTATCAGTGCAGTTTACGAGCCCTGCCGTAAGCAGTTAGTTGTAGCTGCTTGCTCCTCACAGTTCAAGTGTTTAAATTAGGCCGAATTAATAGTCACTAAGAAAGCCCTTTTATACTGTTATTACAATCCGCGATTAGCAGAAAATAACCAAAAATCCTTCCGAAACAAGATCAGTGTCTCACAGGTCAAATGTCTATGTTAGACTCAAAGAGTACACTCCCAAAATCTATAAGGTACTACTGTTAAGAACCTTACAGAGAACGGTTTTAGTACGTTTTATTACAACGAATAAGTTACGGTATGTGGATTATCAACGCAGTTTACGAGCCCTGCCGTAAGCAGTTAGTTGTAGCTGCTGGTTCCTCACAATTCACGTGTTTAAATTAGGCTAGATTTATACTCGTCTGGAATGCCCTTTTATACTGTTGTTACAATCCGTGATTAGCCGAAAATAGCCGAAAATTCTCGATCTCTTCCGAAACAGGTCCGTGTCTCACGGGTGAACTGTCTATATTAGATTGAAAGAGTACACTGCCAAAAAATCTATAAGGTACTACTGTACACAACCCTACAGAGACCGATGTTTGAGTGATAACTTTGACAAATCGCCTAAAATGTACTGTAATAATGTACTTATTAAAAATAATTTCGCAGAAAAAATATACAATAGTAATAATAATACCTAATTTCCTATCACAAAGATTGGAATAAAGAACTGTATCATTAAGTAATCCTGAATTATTTCTAACTCCACGTTATTGTACTGTTGTTAAAAATCTTATAAAACACTGTTTTGCAGTCTAACGTTCAAAATAAATTTTAAATAAATAGTAAAAACCATGTTTGAGATTAGGTTGTTAATTAAATATTTGCTTAATATACAGATATAATATATCCGAAAATTGATGTAAGAATAAAAATAAACGAGTAAATACTTATCTTTGTTAAGATAATAACACACCAAAAACACTTCATTAACTTCACAACAAAAACACTCCATTAACTACACAACACAAACCTTCATTAAGTACAAAACACTAACTATAAAATGTCAACCGATTTCACTATAATATTTTATTCTTATACGACACTTTGATAACTCAAAATAAACCGAACCGTTGAAAAACACAGTGGTTACAAAACCCATAATATCCTTTGTGGAGACTGCAAGAGTTATCGTAACCGCAACTTCCTTACACAGCCTTATCTGAGAATTCAAACGTTTTTAATGGGATTTTTATAAACTTTTTAATTTAGAATTACATATAAACACATAATAAATTTGTGAATGGAATGTTGACGTGTAAAGTAAAAGATGTGTTATGAAAGATGTGCTGTAATAAATTTACAAAATAGTATGACGCTCTACTAGTTATTTAACACAAGTCTACGGATTTTACTAGGCCCAAAAATCTCACTCATAAAGAAACAAATTTACCCTTCGAAGAGGTTTTAGCCAGCGAGGTATATTGCGCTGTAGATTTTTATAGGAGAATAGTAAGAGTTGAAGAATAAAAAACCTAATCTAGTTTATGACACCGTTTTTCTTCATAACAAACACCAAAACAAGACCCGAAGGTAATATGTTATTTCAAATTAGCGTAGGCAAGGCAGATTAATGATAACTTTATGATTGATGTCCAAACACATTAATGTCCAAAACCCTATGACTCTTATGAAATCCTCGCGCTTCTATGTATAAAATAATAAATTATGTAGCTATTATATTATAAATTATCTTTAATTGAGACAATCAGGAAAAATACCGTTTACGCTAAGTAATTAATACACTTAGAGTTGACAAAATAATACCACCCTCACTCTCTCGAAAATCAAAGTCGAAGTTCCAATGTACGAGGAGGAGGATACGATTTTCTAACTCACTTCACTCGAAATATCAGTTTTATGTATAGGCTATCGATATTCATAATTTTACTCCTGATATAACAAGTATTAAAACTTTAACTCTGCCCACGTATTCACGCTGCAACAATCCTAACTGTATTTCCACTAGACTAAATTAAACAAATTGTAAGTAACCCCTGTGCACTAGAGTAGTAAAATCTAATAGGCTGAGTCTAAACGACAATTTTCCCGGTCTCTCTGCCTTACAAGTTCCTTATACTTAACTAAATTCCTCTGGTTTAAATTGTTTTAAATGATTGCCTAACATAATATAACATAATATGATAGGTATAAAAGTCAAATATAGACAGAATAAACTTGTACTTACGTATTCACGCAGATCAAACTTGGAACTGAACTGGCATCTGAGAATCGAAACTGAAGGTTTTTATAGTAGGGGTAGCTATGTAGACTAGGGGGGTGATAGCTTATAAATGTCACGGCTATTTTTGCTAGACCAACGCTATGCACTTACATGTGAACAGATGTCTGTTTGTATACTGGTAAACGTATATTTATTTTTGTAAGACCCCCACTATGCAATTTATTGCATACGAGCATATGTGCATGTGTTTGGGAATTGGCATTCGCTATATTATGTTCTTTGCTAAACTAAAAAAAAAAAGTTAGGTTGCTGTCAGCCCACGCTGAAAAACTGGAAGTCTAACGGTTAAAGCTCAATTTGGTGCATTTTATATTAAAAAACAAGATAGTGGACTTTTGGGACGCATGTTGGGGGTTATTATGCAAGCCTAGCGGTTTAAAAACAAGCCTCGCGGTTATAACACAATACGGTGTAATTTAAGCTGAAAACCATATGACTGGCAGGTATAACACAAGTATGTGCAGCTTACTCTACCAAAAACAAAGATGGCTGACGAGTAGGTCGCAAGTCTTTGCAGTTTATGTTGAAAAACAAGAAGGCGGTCAGTTAGGCCACAAGTCAATGTAATTTACAATAAAACCCAAATGCTGTCATTTATGTTGCAAGTCTGTGAAGTTTACTCTACCAAAAACATAGATGGCGGTCGGTTAGGCCCCAAGTCGTTGCAGTTTATGTTGAAAAACAAGAAGGCGATCGGTTAGGCCACACGTTGGTGCATTTTACGTTGAAAACCAAAATTTTGGCAGTTATGCGCAATTCTGTGCATTTTACTGTACTAAAAACAAAGATGGCGGTCGGTTAGGACACAAGTCGGTGCAGTTGAAGTTATAAATGGACGATTCTGATTGGTCGAGAAACGGTCACGTGACCAAATGGACGATTCTGATTGGTCGAGAATAACTCCATAAGAGCCCATGTTAAGACCAAATCCCTGCCCTGTCTACTATCAATGTAAAGGTCTAATTACCCTGAACATTTTGGCGCAAACAAAAGTTAATTATCTTTAAGCGTATGTACAGGGTGTATCAAAACGTTTTGAAATAGGACTTTAAAATATAGCACCGTGTTACCCTACCTACAATACGGAAGAGAACCAGATTTTTTTCCATTCCAGCACCATTATTGAACATTCCAAGGTTTAAGGAAACGTGTGGTAGGGTCATTTTTCACAGGATTTTGTAAATTGTAATAATGTTCAAACTTAAAGAATACAAAAAAGCTTAAAACTCAAAATTCTTAAATAGCAACTTATAAAAAAATTTATATCAAATAAAATGTCTTTTCAAAACGATCATTTGTTGTATTTGATTTTTTTTTCTATCTCTTACTGTTTTAAAATGGCAGCCGAAAAACTTAATTACGTACGTCAGTTCACAAAATGTAAAAATTGTTTTTAAATGATATTAAATCAAAAAATTTCTACAAATATTTAATTAGCTTAATAGCTCTGAATGTCCTCTGAACTAGCCATAAAGTGAACTAGCATTTTTAGTGAAGGTAAAATTATAGCTAGTTCAGAGGACATTCAGAGATATGAAGCTATGAAATAACTCTAAAACTAGCCATTTTACAAAACATTTAGGCCTACAATAACAACTGTTTTTAGTAAATTTTATAACAAATCCATGGTAGCTTTTGTTCTTAAAATTGGGTGAAATAAAAACTAGACTTGGACTATCAAACTTAATACAACTAATTATAGATTTTTATCCTAAAATCTATAATTTCTACATCCTCCTAATAATCATTGTACATTTTTGTGACATCCATTTACATCCCAACCTTAAAGCATTTCTTCTGACTTTATGAAACGCCTTTTTAAATCAATCAATGACGAGCATATTTTTATTTTTTCTAGTTAAACCCTTTATCAAAAATAGTTTTCAATATAAAAATAATATCTTCTTAATGTGTGTTAATATAATGTAAGCCCTGTAACCCTTACATTTATATATGTTACGATAAGACCTGTTCTCCAGCTTTGTAGAAAGATATCAAACTCCATTATTTTATTAAACAAACTCTCTATACTTTTTATGAACCAATAATTATCAAATTACTTGCTTCCAAAATTCATTCGTAAGATTGTCTGCTGATATCCTTTGTTTTAAGTTTTAAATTATATTTATAATCTCCACCTAATCTAATGTCTTATCCAGCACGGGTATGGTAAGATTTAAGAAATTGATACTCTTTATTTCACCGAAATATTCACAGCCCTTAAACACGATGGAATTATAGCAATGAGTGTTTTGTTTGAATACATGAGTGCGTTAATTATACGTTACTACATGCGTGTTGTACAATATTATACCTAACCCTAGTGTAGAAAAACGATTTATAATTTTAAGTATAATATTCCCTATTAGGTTAGGTTGGATAGAAATAAACACTTTGCTAGGTAACAATCAAATTTATACTCTATAAAACAGTTGATTTTAATAATAATTATTTAAACATTTTCTTTGGCTGCGGCAACAAACTTTAAAAAAACTTTACGGCAAATTAATTCACTAGTAATATAATCGAACTCATTGTGTAACGCTTTTAATAGGGCGGTTTAATATATGGCGTCAGTTAAATATACTTGTCTGACAATGATAATAGACCAGAACAATGGTTTAGACCACATACATTCAGCATTGACCACATCAACACAATTAGTTTTATTATTGAACAATCAGCAGAATGGCACTCACCTCTATACCTTTCTATTCATAGACTTTAATAATATAGTGCTCTGGATTTAATGGGTGTCCTTTAGAAACTTATATGTTTGTGATTAAATACTGCCGGATCTCACAGAAAGACAAATTAAGTGTTCCAATCTACCCAAATAAAAGTATAAAGTAAGACAGCGTTCTGTCCCAATTACTATTCAATATTGTTCTATAACACATAATGAAGAAAATCACTACCAAATAGTGAAGGATGTGGTCATTACTGTTAATGAGACTGGTAACCCTACGAGCGTTCTAAAACCAATTTTCATTTAGTTTTGGGTGATAATCCTCTCATAAATTTTCCCTCACTTGACCAACTCTTGTTCACGTTTAACCCTCACGAGTATACGAGGACTGAGGGTTTTTATTTTATACTCTAGCCTATTCTTATTTTTTCATAAGTCGATGATAATCAAAAGGCTTTAAACAACAGGAAACAAATTCATCGTTGTTGGCTGCTCCTGCTTGAATTCTCCACAATTTCCTTATTTTTACCCAACATTTGTTTACGCATATAATCATTTTTACCCAACTGTTATTTTAATCCGAACCCTTATTCAATTTGATTCAAAAGGAACCACTTGCAACTGATATCAAACTTTCACTCTGACTATTAAGATAATATGTGACAAAAATCTACAGAAAGACGTAAATTCCAAAACTGAATTAAAAACAATTCTAAGTGGATCCAAATATCAAGTACTATAGAAAATCTATAACGTATTTCCGCATTATCACAATACAATCCTTACTGCGTAGGTAGAACGATACAAATTGGAAGAGTAGTCAATATCATTGGGGGTTACTCTAGAGAGTTTGTAACGTAAGCGGGGTAAATATAGGACGTCAAATGAAAGATGTTACCAAACGTTGTTATTTTACTTACCCAGTGTAAGAAGTGTAGGGTAAGTTTGCCAATGGTCAAATAATGGACACGAAAATTAAGATAGGAACATGAAATTTGGTATAGACTACTATAGTGTGTTTTAATTTAATATAGAACCCTATTGAAATTCAGAAAATCGAATTAAAAATAAGATACAAATTTGCAGATTTTAATTCTGAATGTAATTGTTCTTACGACAGAACAACTGCGAAGTTATTGTTAAAAATATAATTTCAAAACCAGAACTTCAAGAAAATATGATATACCTTTATGTTATGAGAAACGACAGGGTCGATTCATCAACTGGAGTGTGACACGAGGAGGATCCTTCAGTTATGTAGAGTTTTGAGACTTGGTAGAGCTAAGACATGAAGGAAATTAGTGGAGAATATTAATATGTACAAGTTGACATCAGAGCTAACCGAGAGTGACGTCAAGAAATTAGTGATATACACAAATAGGTGGTTTAGAAAACATGTGGAAGACTATGTCGTTTAAAATAATGAGTCACCCTTTCACGCCCTGAAGAGCTGAAAACGCAAAATTAGGATTTATTGTTGTACTCGAGAAGATTCTCAAATAACAATAAAGTTTAGGTTAAACCTTGCCTAATACAAGCACGTTAATGTCTCCCATTTTAGTTAGGGTGGTTATAATAGTTTCATCATGTCAACTAAAACGATATACACAATAATAATTAGAAAATATTGACTTACCCCTCGCCTCTACGCTTGCCTTACTACAGAGAAGATTGCCGTATACAGTATTTGGCTATCTCAATTAATAACCAAATTAAAAGGGACTGCATGTTTCATTTCAATCACCCTGTACAATATGACAATGAGATTAATTCAATCGAAACCATTGCCAACCTGATAATTACAAAAAAATAGTAATATAATTTTTCCTGATATATAAAATAAAATGTGAATATTTACAGGTTACACAAGTTCATAGTGTTTTTAATTTAAACTGCTCATGTTGGCAATAAATGACTTCTACAATTATCATATAGTTGAGTATATATATATATATATATATATATATATATATATATATATATATATATATAGAGAGAGAGAGAGAGAGAGAGAGAGAGAGAGAGAGAGAGAGAGAGTCTGTAGCGTAAACCTTGAGTTTTCCATTACGTGAAAACCATTGCTTGAACGAAATAGAGAATGTTTTGAAATGGATAGCAATGTATTTGTTGATTTGACAACAAAAGGGAAAATGATTATTTTTATGTTGGCAATATCGAATAAAGATATGGAATAACGAAATCAATCTCAGCTTGATAAGTGGACGTCACTACATTTATTTATTGTTATCCGGGAACTCAGAACAAGTTTGACAAGTTACAAGGAATTTTAGTGACAAGCACAGACTTGTCAAGAGTTTCTGTTTCACGAAGCAAATAAGTTATAATAACTGACAGGCTATTGACAAGTTATTTTCTCAAATTGACTTTTGTTTTGTTTCTTGTCTCATTCACTTTTTAAAACAT
This sequence comes from Aphrophora alni, assembly GCA_963513935.1. Lineage (NCBI taxonomy): Eukaryota > Metazoa > Arthropoda > Insecta > Hemiptera > Aphrophoridae > Aphrophora > Aphrophora alni. The sequence goes on from OY740778.1 coordinate 28,931,511, forward strand.
TTATTGTTTTTCAATGTGAAGATCATTTTGTTAGTCTTAAACTTGTCAGAGTAGAATGGTTGTAGGAGTACATGCTATGTATTGAGAAATTATAATTTCAAATAAATATTGTAACTAGTTGATAGTACTTACTAACCCTATCATGAAGCAGGTCCTCTAAATGGAATGACTAAAAGTTGTTTTTTGAACGTTGCAGAAAATGTTAAATCATTTGGTAGATAAAGTGGTTTTACCCAATAGGTTAACGTCGATTTCATAAACCATTTGAAGGAACCTTCACTCGCTACACTCGTGTCGGGTCTCGTAGCTATGGAGTTACAAAGGTTCGGGGATTGAAAACTTGTCTTTGTTTGGCCACACACAAAATAAATCTTATAAGAAAGACTAAAAAGAGAAAACATATCAACCAAGACTGTTAATTGAGATTACCCTGTACAGGTTTTCAGACACAAAATTACAAATAAGTTATCTGTAAAGGCAAGATATATTTTATAAAGTTTTTACATTTCGTCTGACTTAACATATTTAACTGACGGTGAAAAACTGTTGTCTGAGATTTAGTGACCTTCATAACACGTGCCGTTTGCTGTTACCACCTACCGTGCTATTTTGATACTAATGCTTATGCTTTTGCGAAACTCATGAATCAAAATGGCGGTATTTCTCAGTTTTAGAATAGGGAGAATTTTTATGATCGCTACAACTGTACGAATATCACGTTTTTTGGAGAAGTCAGGAAATTTATTTTTTGAGAATAACTTCGCTATTAAATATGGAGGAGAGATGGTAGGAATTGAAACCTAAAAATTTGTATCTAATTTAGCGTGTTGTTGAATAAAAACGGGATATGATTAAAAACATTTTAAAATTGATTTTCCTGAATAGGGTTTTATATCAGCATACTTTATTTCCTTACATCAAATGTTTATAGTTCCTATCTTTTGTTGTAATTACGTACAGATGATAACGGAAACGACGAACAGACGAAGTGCGCAAAATCAATTTTGAATTATTCCTTAACGGTTATGTATCGGCTTTTTTGAAAATTTGGTTATATGAAATTTTTGAAGTTTACCAAAATTACACTGTGTATTGGAGTAAAAGTAATACATCGTAACTGAGACCTAATCAACGTGTTGTCTTTTTATGATATTCAGAGAAAGAACAGTGAAAAGATAAATCCGATTTTATTTTCCTTCGGAAATGAGGCATATCGTATAAAGTATTTTCCCTTCCACTTATTTTATATAATGAAGGACAAAAATATGAAAACAAAAATGCTGTCATTTGTATCTTTTAGTTTAAAACAAAATGACAACTTTCTTGAGGGTAATCTAAGCAGAATATAAAATCATTAGTTCTTTTAATACGTATAAATGACTCATAATATTTTGAATCATATTTTTGTGACATATTAAAAGTGTAATTATGACAAAAAAAAAACAACGGAACATGGCTCAGTAAAACCTTATCATTGAATTATATTTTTTATCTTGACTACTGTCTTCTTGCGTTAGAGTTTATAAAGGTTTTCTGTCTAGAATAATAATCTCTTTCACGTAATAATGCCTTTCACATTTTGAAAACTTTTCCTTATTCCATTAGTAATATTTATCTTCGGATAAACGGAAGAAAAGTTACAATCTTGTTGAGCACTGTGGTGAAATTCACAATAATGATTCGAATTTGCCCCTAACCACAATCACTAGAAACTTTAAAATAAAATACAATTATCTGATTAATTGTTCTTTATTAATTAATTATTCCCACTAAATGCCCCGATGTACATTTCGATAACATGGTTATAAACTAAATCTAAACTTACATATCTACTAATGAAATAAAATTAAACCTAAAACTATGATAACCTGAGTGCAAGCTAAAATCCCTCCCACTCCACAGATCAGTTTACCAGTAAGATAGAGGCTTTACCAGTAAGGAAGAAAAGTTTATAAAACTTTGAGTGGAATTCATAACTGCAGGATCAATCAGAGTTGACAGATTTTATTAATAGTTTGAAACATAAAATATACAGGTTGATACAAAACCACACAGCTTAATTTCGGTAACGTATTCTAGAGCAAAACATAAGAAACAAAGTTTATATAAACATAGGTCTGTAAACGCTTCATTTTCCATCTGTCGGCTATTTTGTGTTATTAAAAAATAATTAAGTCTTTGTTTTAAATGTAGATAAGTTATTAAGTGAAGATTTGGTGTTTAGGTTAGACAGTTAAGTTTGTTGTAAGTCCCCCAACAACTACCAGAGTATAAACAATAGTTGAGATAAGATTTAAAAGTTAAGAACCTGCTGAGCTTGCAAATTTCAACCGCGTCACACATTTAAGATATATAAACCAAGGTTGGTAGGATATCTCGATTAGATTTAGCAGCGAGTGATCGATGGTCGGTGTTGCCATCGTTGGCTTTTGCAGAAGAACGATTTGGGAGAACAACTAGGATCTCGGTTGAACTCCAGCAATAGAGGTGAGCAAGCTTTGCGTGTATTTAGTGTCATATACTAACCTCGTATGGATCAGTCTATATGCATAGAACTTTATGAAATTTAATTAACTTCGCGTCCTAATAATGTTTACTGTCTGGATTAAAATGAAACCCTTGCTATTAAGTTAAATGATACAATAAAACTATTGTATTAATTGTATAGAGTGTAATTAAACACTGTATACAAACACATATATCGAGGTAGAGATTTAGAGATTGATATTATTATTTTAAAACTATAATTACCTGAACCTCTCGATTGTTAGTTCATGAACCCCGATCCAGTATCCAGTAACAGTGTACGCATAGTTTATGTAACCTTTTATCAACACACCAAAAACCAAGACTTCAAAATGACGGACGTTTAAATGTTTAATATGGAAAAAGGGTGTGGATCCAGCTAGGTTATGTAGGAATTGGGAAGCCTTTACTCACTATACTTCACCCTCTGTGAGTCTTGTAGCTCGCTATTCACTGTTTCGCGACAGCCTGTTTAACATATTGCGCCAAACGATTAAATGAAAATCACTCTTTGTAAGTAAATTGCAAACTTAATGAACCTACTTCGTTGAAGGTATAAAATAATGTGTACATTGGTTTAAGTTAAAAACTTTCAAATATTACGAACACTGGAAATTCTCCACTTTGTATTTCTGCGTGTTGTAATATTTTCATCTGACTTTAAATTTGATTACAGATATGTGACGTATACGTTTTGATTGCTTCGGTTTATTTCGGCGTGAATAGATTTGTGAGAAAGTGTGTAATACTTTGTTTCAGAGAGCTTGAGGGATGAAAAGGAAGAAACGAATGTGATTTACAATTGCAGTAAATAAAACGACGTCTCTGTTATTTCTCAATCAACCTTGCTTCAAGTAGAACTTGATTTGAAGGAAATGTAGGGCGTGTGAGAACATTAATCAAACACCTTTAAACATATTGACAGTTTATAGAGTACAGTTAAATTGAAAATATTAATGCAGCTTTTAGAAGAGTATTTTATTTTTTTATTATTAAAAAAAATTTTTTTTTTTAAATGAGAAAATATAATTTATTTTCAGAATATGTTATTTCTTTGTAGTGTTAATGTAGCTTTTAGAAGAGTATGTCAAAATATATTAAAAACTAGTTAAATGAAAAAAATCTAATTTATTTTTTAAATATATTATTTCTTTGTAGTGTATATAACAAAGTAATTTACAGAGTGATTCAAAAATGCACGGCGATATTTCGGTAGCTGATTCTAGAGTGAATTGAGAAATAAAGATAGATCCAAAAATGCTGTTTTTTCGTCTGTCGGCCATTTTGTGATTTTACAAAAAACAAAAAGTAATTTCTTTGGAAGTAGACACTGATCAGATTTGGTATGTATTTGTTATGTATGTATGATCGCATTATTTATGTAACTTTTTACCAGAGAGCCAAGACTTTATTTTACCCATATTCAAGATTTCGGACAATTCAAATATTTTGTGTTAATTATCTTTAACTTTAAAAAAATGTTTACAAGGAACAAAAGATTTTCCTCTTTCAACGAAAAAATATTTTATTTTTCTGTAGGTCAAAGTATAACAGAGTTATTAAAAAAAAAAAAAAATAATAAAAAAAATATCGAAATTATTATTAAAACAATCGTTAAATTTTGAAACTGTTAAGGGAAACTATCCATTTTTGTTACATTTCTGGGCAATGGATTAAAGTATTAAATTAACAATTATCATAAACATAATTTAGTTTTTAGTTAAAAGAGAAAAATCTTCGGTTTCTTGTAAATATTTTGTAATGGTAATGGTTTTCGAGATTTATTTATTTATTTTTATGACCGGACACAAAAAAAATTGCATAGCCATAGTCAATTTCATATATTACACAAACAACACAACAAATAAATCAACATAGTCAGTCAATCAAAACACACTGGACAAAATACAAAACACAATACAACATTTCAAAAATAATTACAATAGTCAATTAACCAATAAACACAAAATAGTGACCGACAAGAGTAAATTAATATTAACCTACACAATACAGACACATTAAGTATAATTACAATAGTATAACCAGTTCTATATATAAATTTAGATTCATAGGAAAGAAAGAGACCACATCTAATCAGTCAAGGGTCCGGGATACAGTGCTCAAAGTAAAAGATCTAGACAATAGTATTTGTCTAAGACTGTTTTAAATAGTAAACAATTCTGATGGTTTTTAATGCTCTGTGGGAGCTTATTTATCAGACTAGCATCAGCCTATTAAGGAAGTTTTCTATATGAGTTCAATCTTTGCTGTCCAGCACGATAATTACTACCTTGTCTGATGCTATAACTATGTATATCTTTATTTAGGATATGCTCACATGTGAAGCTGTAGTAGAGTATAAATTTACATCTCAAGTATAAATATACTAGGGAGTGTAAGAACTCCAAACTCGTTACACACTACCCTACATGACTCACCTTTTTTAAGACCTGCTATAGCCTTACAGCTTCTTTTTGCAGGACAGCAACTCTTTGCATATTTCGAATTGTAAAATCTCCCTAAAGGAGGATTCCACTTTTCAGATGCGGATATACAAGTTATTTGACATTAAGAATTTTAAATGGCAACCATTTTTAAAATGTAGAAAATAAAGTCTTGGTGTACTGATGTACTGATAAAAGGTTACATAAATAATTCATTTCATATCTTATCTGTTTCTAAAAATATATTTCTTGTGTAAAACATAAAATATTCGATAGATGAGAAAAAACGTTTCCAGACTTTTGTTTATGTAATTTTTTTTCTTATTTTTAACTCTACAATCAACACCCGAAATCTTTCAGTACAATTTTAAATTATTACTTTTTCTCTAGTATTTAGGGTGAGGAAATAAGGTCGGGTCTTTTGAATAACTCAAAGGGATTAGGTTGAAGAATAAAATGATTCGGATAAAGAGCATGAGAATTTAAAATGAGCCGACATTGTGGTCTTTTGAATCTCAATTTGAAAATATCAAAATAAACCTCCCTATTTTTAACATCGGAAATCGATAAAGCGGAACATTTCATATTACAACATATATTTCTTATGGGACCCTTTAAGGCCCTATTTTCTTTTACCTTAAGATCGTGAGATTTCATACGAGCATGAATTTTACGTGGAATGAGTGTTCAGCAAAATTCCAGGATTTAATGCCAAAGTGTAAATCATAAATGTTGTTTCCTTCACTTCTAACTGGACTACTCGATGTTTGCTTGAGGTTGAAGAGAGATAATAGGTTGATTTTAAAAAGAAATAAGCTAAAATTACTGTTGTGGATTTGTTGGTACAATATGTACACAATTTTAGCGAAGTATAAATGTGACGTTAAACAATACAAGATAGAATATGTAAATGTATTTCCACGAATGCTATAGAAAGAATATTCAGAATCAAGAAATGTTGACAATGGTATCAGTAAGTAGAGATATCAAACAATACAAAACAGTATCAGCATTGTGCTAATGTAAACGTCTTTTGTTTAGCTGAATCCGATTTACATACAAATCTAAGGGATGAATATAAATTGCACAATGTTGACAGATAGTTAAAATTGGTTTGAATAATAATTAGAGTTTGTATTTTGTAAAATTTTGCGTTTTTATGGTCCTCAACATTTCAGACAATTAAAGCGTTTTGATTTATATTTTTCCAAAAATATCTCCTATGGATAAATACAGGAGATTCTGAATAGTTTATCTTAGCATGAATAGTTGGAATAAACCAAAATAATTAAAGTTTCTGCGGTGTAAATATAAAAAGAAACTTGACGTTTGATTAAAATCGAATACGAAAGTAATACAAAGAGCAGATTTAAAATTGATTAAAACGTGTATTCAATGAAACTCGAAACAATTACACATTTCGAGCTCTTCCTTTGAAATTTATTTCAGTTCTGCTTATTGATTAAGACCTGCATTTACTAAAATAAATAAACTATCACAAAACACAAATTAAAATGAATATATTTTGGAAGAAGCTGATTCTAAGTTTGATTTTGGTCTTTATGACTGACTGTAGTTGAAATAGTATGTTCTGGTTAAGTACTTATTTCATTTGTTAAATTCAGGTTTACTAAAGTTGAAGTTAATAATCAAATGTTGATATTCTTCCCTTCAGATGAATACCTCTAGAAAAACAAAAAAAAAGATTTATTTTTTGGAATTGAGTTATCTTGATTAAAGTTTTGCAAATACAGTTAGCGAGTTTTTCAGCTCGCTATCATACAAATTGCAAATTGAATTTCCTTAACGTGATTGAACACTAAACTTTTATAAACTAATTTATGGAATTTAGCGCTGCTTAACTTCTAACTATTGGTTTTAAGTTGATCGCCAAAGTAGAGACTGAGAGTAACCTTTTTTTCGCATGGTTATGATAGTGCATCGTCCTCATATATCTAACAAATCTTACTTTATTTTATTTTATACGCACATTATTCATGCCAATATTAATAAATAAATTATAATTAATAGGTTTTAACTCTTTCTTTAATTGAAAAATAAAAGTTTAAAAATCATTTACAATAAAAAAAAAAATTTAGTTCACATTTGATGCACTTAATAGTTATACAATTAACATCTTTATCTACTACTTATTCTAAGTACATAGTTAAATACAAGTTACTTATTTTACAATGTCTTAATCTAAAATAAAGAAATAAGAGTGTGTCAGAATTTTTTACTTTTAATTATTTTAATAAAATGCTCCGGCTAACTGAAATTTATAATTTATTAATTTAATTTATTTTCTCTTTATGAGTTCGTTAGGTTCTTTGGTGGCTATAATTTACTTAATATAAAATAGAATTTGGTGGTAATTTGTTTAATTGAAATTGTCCATTAATTTGTACTTATCGACTGTGAAGTTCTATTTCAGCTCCAATATTCCTGGTTCCTTGACCGTGGTTCCCGCGTAGACTGCCAGTAGATGGATTGATTTGCTTTAATATTTTCAACGAATCTTCTTTTCTTCATACACTTTTATTTTCACACACTTTTGTGACGACGATTACTTTTTAATTTATTCTATGATTATTCTTGTTCAAACACTTGTAGAACGACGCTATTTCTCATACACTTTTATGACGACGACTCTTTTTTACTTATAAACGACAATTATCTTTTAACTATACTTCGAAGATTATTGTTAAATACTTGTACAAAACGTCGCAGTTACTATTTAATTTCGACGGTTGATTTCGGCTAAATCTTTTACAACATTTTTTCTTTTTGCTACTAAAAGAAACACTTTCTCCGGAACACCCTTCTTCAAAAAGTTAACAACCAAAAAGACCCCTTGCGCTTCTCTTCTACCCTTGTTTATAATTTTTATTTTCAAAATGCTTTACTCCGATCCTCTTCCTTCATTGGCTTATTTAAATCTTTTACGTTACTTTAGAATGATGCAATTCCTTTCATTGGTCCTTGTCAAATAATTTCGGTTGGAGGCATTGAACTTTTGAATGCTTTAACTCCTTGAGGTCCGTGACTGACGTTAGGATGGTTTTTCACAACTCTTCACAATTTATGGCCTGCCGAGTACTGACCTTTTGGGAGCCCTCTATTTCGTTACAATATATCTAACAAAAACAAAACATATTTGTACATAGCAACGTACGTATTTGTTCTAGTAGTATTATTGTAAAAGCTTGGGATTAATTCATTGGTTTTATTAAATAATTTTGTACATGATTTTTTGTTTTAAAGAACAGGATTGTGTATTAAAGTAGTGTAGCATAAAGATGACATTGCAAGTAGCTAAAAGATTACAGTTTGAACAAAAGGATAAGAAGAAAGTATGTTTACGGATATAAAATGATTAAATATTGTATTATGTTAATTTTGGTTTAGTTTGTTCATGACTGTTGCAAAACCGAAGTCACATTGTAGTCCTTAAAGCACAGGATTCCTTCCAACTAGTCTAAGATTCCGGATTGTAGTCTTTTGGTTGTCCCTTCGACACGAGGTTTCTTCAAATTAAACTCCGGATTGTCGCAATATTCCTTCCAACTAACCTCCCCCTGGTAGTCGGTTGGTGGTTGTCCTTCTATCACAATATTCCTTCCCTCTAACCTGGTTGTGGTCTCTTTGTTGTCTCTCCAGCATGAGATTCCTCACCACTTCACTCCTAATTAAAGTAATTATAGCAAGATAAATCACTTTTACAGTAGGATAGAATGGTGTTAATAGAGTTGTGGTTGAGATGTATTAAGGCTATCGTAACTTGGCAACAGTGGATAAATTACTGTGGAGCTATTTTAGTGACTTATAGTCAGTTAAGTCAAATTTTATTAAACGTATAAATAACACTAGTCTCCATACTGTACTCTCAGTTGAGAGTGTCACACGTCAGTCTAATGAAATAGTGTAAACAAACTTTGCAATATAAAACATTAGATTTATACGCTTCACTTTTCCGAGTGGAAGTGGAACGTAATTTAATCATTTCATGAGAAAAGGGTTGCAATATCCCGGAGAAGAGAAATCTTAATGAAGTCAATATTTTATCGTTTTTGATTAATTCATATTTATGTATGCCTTTAACTTTATAAAAAAACAAACTTCATAGTTCTGGAATCTGACTTTGGTTTACGGCGTCCGTTGTTTAATGCTTTGTGGTAACTTTATTTGTCTCATTTGTAGTGCATCTCGTAAGGTCTCAAAAACTCTCAGTAAAATTCAGGTAACTAATTTTCTCGCGTTACAAATATTATAAATGACATTTAAAGTATCTAATAAAAAAATATAGTTATTATTTTAAGACATTGCGAAAACCAAATCTATTAACACAAATTTGAAAGAAGTTGGATGTGTCGTTACTACAACCTAAACTTCTAAACCGATGTGCACAAGACTTTTATTAATATATATAATTTATTAACGCACTACGAAGGATTTTTATTTTTGATTCTTTTAATCTACAAAAACCCACAAAAGGTAAAAGGTGTTGGGAAACGATTTTTTATAATATCTCAAAAACTAATCAAAATATAAAAAAACAAGTATAATACAAAGAAAGGCAATTGACAAATTAAAAAAAAAATTGATTGTAATAAAATTTAATGAATAAATGGTGCTTAACTCCTTGATTAGCTGAAAAATGGAATGTTTTATTATTTTTTTATTGAAAAATAAAACAGCAACAGTAATAAAATTATTGGAGTAGACCACTTTCTTGTTAATAATAGATTATACAATTTAAGGAATGAAACATTTCCAGGTCCTTGCATTATTGCATACATTGTGTTTATTTAGTGGGTTAATATATGAATCCTGTTTACCTCAGGAGTAGTGACACTATTTATTTGTATATTTATAAAGTAAGAACTTTATTTTATATTCAACAAATATTAACTCTTTATACAACGTAAACATGATCAATAATTTCTTCTTTAAAGTCAACCCTTGAGAGGCTCAGTATAATGATTACGGGCTTAGCAATCCCAAGGTAGCATAGCTGGATCTACACCTTTTTCATGTGGTTTTGGGTTAGATCACTTTTTTCCTTCTTGCTAGTGACAACTCTCTTAAACAACTGTTGTTCTCTTCCGACCCCGACGCTATTATTATTATTGTTATTCGTGTTCTTCTTTTTATAAGGCGATGATGACCTAAAGGTTTATTGTCTTCGAACAACTAAGGAAATAAAATTTTTAAAGCAAATTGTATTGTATACTTTCTCTCTTTCTATAAATCATTATATAAATAGCGAATTTATTATATATTATAATAATTTAAAGATGATTGTAAATCAAACAAAGGAGTAACAAATCTTTGTGAGAATAAAAGAAGAACATAATGTGTTTTTCAATACTCATTCACCTAATTGCGTCTGTTCTACTCATTTTAAAGTAAATTACACCATTTGGGCAAGAATACATTGTCTCTCATTCTTATTTGAAGAAATAACAACAAACAAAATAAGAATCAAACGACCTTTTATTGTGATATATTTGCGTAATAAATCAGAGACAAGAAATGACAGTTAAATGACTACAATCTTTATAAAATAACTCAAACAAAACAACTCGAATATTGAAAATCATTCAGATAAGAAATAGTAAATAGGTTGTGACCAAATGATGTCCTTCTAAATACGTACTTTTAAAGTATGAAATACAGTGAAATACAACAGAAGATAGTGAAAATAAACTGTTATGAGTTTCATCAAAATCAATCTTCATCTATTTATTTTGTCGGATAGAAGTAGTTTAGAACATTTATGTGTTGGGTAAGAAAACGTGTGTAAACATTTTCATGGATATATACGTTTTGGTGTTTATAGATTTATACAGATGTCTGTTAGCCAGTCGTCTGTCGTTTCTACAGTTCAAAACAGAGGATCGACAGTTTGAAGTTCTACAGTCCAAAAAATAAAAATTTGGAACACGAACATATTTTGCTCATATCTCGAGAGGTTTCTTTGTTAACTCAATAGTTGGAGATAACTGTCATAGGAAGAGATTTCGATTTTCTAGAAAGTAGCGTCTGAGAATCCAATCTTTATTAGACTTATTGGACTTTATATCTCAAAAAATGTCAGATCGGGAATAATCGGTTAAGAAAAAATAACAAACAAACAACAGAAATCAGCCAACGTTTTATAAAAAGCTACCATAAAAAAATATGTATATCAAAATTAATAAAGGCTAAAAAGAAGTATTTTTTTCTCTCCTAAAAGTAGAATAGGAGAGAAAAAATAAGTGTTTTTTTCTCTCCTAAAAGTAGAATAGGCATTTGTGAGAATGTGGAAACATGCTTAGTTTTGTAGAAGGCCTATGTGCTAGAATATTAGTTTTATGATTTTGCGCCGGTAATTTTGTTAACATAGAAATTTAGGAAAATTCGATGTCAGAATGGAACTCAATATATTATTTAGTTTCATAAAAATCGGACAATTAAACAAATATTCATACATTTGATGCCAAACTATATTTTTACCATTAGACGATTCTAAACTAAATTTAATCATTTCTTTCTACGACCCTTATATCTTATACTTTAAAATTTTAAGTGAAAAATGCTTGAATTATCCTGAAAAGCGAAAGAGTCTACACTTTCTCTATCTCTATTCACTCAACTGAACAGTGTTCTAAAAGTATTTTTTTGTGTTTGAGTGTTGTACGTTCGTATTTAATGGGCTTTACGTGTTGCCAACTGTACTGATGATGTCATAGTGCCGAAACGTGTATTAGAAAAAGACTGCTGATTAACGATTTTATAAAAAAAAATTATTTAACTAATAATTTAATTTATATGAAAAAACTGAGAAATAGTCTGTTTTAATTTCATATATAACTAGCTTAGGTCTTGCTAGATGGCTGCTGCAGTTCTATCAAAATCTTTAAGTATCAAAAAATGTTTACAAATTGATGGAAAATTAAAATTCGTAAACATCTGTCGTTTTTCAGGTATATAATGTCCAATAGTTGAACATTTTTTATTGAGAAACTATTTGAAATTATAAACAAAGGATTAACCATTAAGAGGTATTATTTGAAACCAATAAAAAACAAATTATTATTTCTTAAACTATTGTTTTTATTTCTGTCTAAAATAGAAAATGTACTAATAAATGTGGATCAAAACATGGTAAATGGCCGCCACGTTTTCTAATAAAAATGTCTGCGGTAGCACACAGCATTGACTGTAACAGCACCAGCTTCATCGTTCTCGAAAAAAATAGATCCCGATCACATCGCCTTCCTAAAAGTCAATTGTTGTGTGTAAGGCTTTGCTCAACAAATATGCTAGGGTTTTCAGAGACCCATACACTACAGTTCTGTTTATTAACGAAAATATTTAGTTGGGAATTGACCTCGTAACTAAATATAATGTTCTACTCTGTCAACCTGCTTTCCAATACCAATATTGTGGATGCAATTGTTGAGTCAGATGCACTTTATGGACCAAGATTCTTATTAAAAATGCGATGTAGGTTAGACTATGTGATGTGAACACCGTGTTCAAATTACTTGAGTTTCAGAAGAAAGAAAAAATGATTGACGTACAATAAAACGGCATGAATGACTTCACTTTTACGTTAATATCTTTCAATAAATTTGAATTTAAAGCTTTGATAAATTTCCCGAAATATATTACTTGTGGTAAAAGTAAAATTTATAAGATTATTCATATAATAATAATAATAATAATAATAATAAAAACTCACTTTTCAAAAAATATAGAACAACTATTAATCAGAATTATTGAGGCTCACGAGACCGTACAAAGTTCTTCAGGCGTTGGATATGCACTTTGGATACAAGGAGACTTCCTAATTTTTTGACGGAGAAAACTCTATTATGAATTATTGTGCTGTCTATTGTAAAGTCTATACAACTTTTGTTGAAATGTATTTAATTACAGGTGTTTTACCGTCACATGATGTATATATTGGTCACATCTCTGTAACGTGTTTGCATTTATTTGTTGAAATCATCTGGATGTGCAGTTTGTAACGGTGAAAATCTCTAATGAAATAAATTTCAGCAATAATTGCACAAAGAGGGATATATTTGGAAACTCCTGATATCAAATTAACTTATAAAATAAATAATACTATCAAAATTAAACAAAACTAAATAAATGAATCAATTATTAATAAATTATCTAGCCCATGGTAATTTCCTCTAATTAGGGTTCATTTTTCTCAAAAGTTATAACAGATAGGGATCTAACTTTGATGTTATTGAAGAGTGTGTATACTAATAAGTAATTTTGATTGATAACTTTAAAAAATATCAATCGAGTAATTTTTTACAATTTTTTTAATAAACATCTTTTTTTAAAAAAAAATTTACTAAAACATAAATATTTTAAAATTGATAGAATTTAATTGTAAGGAAGTTGTCAATGTAAAATGTGTAGCAAGACGTAATAAACAAAATAAAAAAAAAGTATAGAGATATCTTTTATAGTTTTTGAGATAAATGTACCTTTGTGTACAAAAACAATAGTTTCGGGAAAAAGCATTTAAACATAAAACTAATACTGAAATACATATTAGACCTACTTCTAATACATTCCAGCACCATAAGAGAGGTTGTCAGGGTCCTCAAGATCTTCAAATCCATCTTCTAGCCTTTTCTTTGCAATGGAAAGTTTCTTCCGGCATCTTTTCTCGATTTCTTGTTGAGCCTTTTCAGCTTTTTCTATCAGACGTAGATCTTGTCGCTTCATTTCTTGCACACATCTTGACCCAGGATTTATACCAAACTTTTCCAACACATGACACTTCACTATGTTACCCATGTTGCCACAGACTCATAGACTCCAAGTTCCAAGGTATTTCTCATTACAAAGGTGGTTTTGGGTATACGCGACCATATAACGCTATTGAGGGATTTGCTGGGATTCTGTGTCGCTTCATGAAGGCATTTCCTAAGGAGTTGTTCGTTAGACAAGTCTCTAAATATTGGCTTGATTGCAGTCATGATAGATTCATGGAGGTGAGTATGGGCCTTATGGTCATAAGGTTTACCTTCAGCAATGGATATCTGGTATTTGCACCAGGAGTACCTTTAGGACACACACCATGTGATGGGGATTCATTGGATGACAACAAGTGGAAATATGTTGCCCACACAGCTTGTTTCATTTTTGTTAGGCTTTCAGTGTTCCTAATTATGGCTAGGCCATAGTAGGTTTGAATCTCATCAATCATGGCATTAGTCAGTCGCCCCCGGCCACCAAATTGTTCTGCCGTCTGGCAAATTTGTCTTACCCATTTTATCTTTTAGTTTTCGCAGTCTAGTTCCAATAAATAATAATAATAACACAAACAATAACAATAATAAACAAACAAGCTTTACAGACAGCTGAGTAGCATTATAGCAGTGCTGCCAAAACGACAGCTCTAAATACTTTATCCAGGTATAAAGCAAACCACACAAACAGTACAAATGAATAGCCTCTTCGGTGGTGACCTGAAAGGCAAATTGGGACTACATGCGTTCAGAAAATATTCCATAACTTTTGAAATACTTGACAGAAATTTAAAAGTAAAACATATTTTTAAAGCTAATTAAATGTAGTATAAAAATCAATTAAAAAAAAAAAAAATTATAATTTTTTGACCAAAATCCGGGCCGACCCCCCTTCTTAGAGATCAGAGGCAGATATTATTTCAACAGGATGTTCGGAGCGGTTGTAAAACTAAAGGGCCAGCGGTATTGAGTTTCATCAAAGCATGATTGCACAGCCAGAATATTTCGCCGTGAGAATGAAAATTACACATATTCATACAAAATTAATGCATACAAAAATGAATTTGAATGATACATAAGCCAATCAGAACATATCAAGTCAAATAATGTACAATCATAAAATAATTATGTCAAACACGCAAGGAAAATTAGAGGTCAGTCTGGAAAGAAACACTCTCAAAATAACTTCAACTGTAATAAGTGCTTGCAGATTACTGTAATTTCAGATAAAATGTAAAATAAATAAAAGGAAAATTTCAAATCCCTAATTAAAAAATTTTTTTGTGGTGCGATAAATAGGAATTGTAACAAATGTGTACGAGTGACCAATCAAAATAAGTGAAGTGTTTAGTGCGATTTGTTAAGTAAAAAAAAAAAAAAAAAAATAATAATAGGTTAATTTAAGAGACTATGAGAAAAGGGAGTGTCAGAAAATGTACTGTAAGTGGTTCCTAATGTAAACACTTGTAAGACAGATCTTGAGGATTAAAAAACATATAGCAGATATCGCAAATAGGTTCAACAATTTTTATTATTTAAATTGAACTAATATAGAATGTTAGCATAAATAATTTTGTTTAAGTTAAGTAGAAAGTATCATGAATGATTTTACTTTATTATGTTGTACATGTAAAATTCAAGTAGTACATAGAATAGTTGTAATTGATACATTGGTCTTAGACTCTCAATGATATAACTAATAGATTGTTCTAGCAACCTGGTTTCTTTTGGAGTCATTCCTCATACCAAGCAAAGATTGACCCTAAAGGGTCTGGCGGAGCCCTTAAATTAAGAGCAGTAAATTCATTTCACGGGCATTAAATCCCGTAAAATAAAAAAAAGATCTAACGAGTTCTTATGATTGAACTAGACTGAGCAAAGACTCGTTGGGTTAAGAGAAATTCCGGATCATGAAAGGTGCTTACTCCTAAATAGAACACTGTTCAGATCCCGAATAACTTAATAACAAAAATTCTAAAAATTATTGTAAAAAAACTTACAGTAAAAAAACTTACATATCCTTTATTATAAAATACTAAAAATCATTATGTAGACAATCATTGTTTCATAGATAAATCGATTTTTATTCCAACTTTACTTTAAATTTGATAATTTTGAGCTTGCTTCCAGCTCGTCGAATCTATGTATTTAGAGGTACAAAATTACTCATATTAGTATATCCACTTATCACAGTTATTGAATTTTCCAACACAATTGTGATATCTCCAGGTGAATACAAGTAACCGTGGTGACTGTTGGACTTTTGTTGTATTCTATGAAATTATTGTACTTAGCTTTTTAAAATTTTATGAGTGTATTAGTAAAAACCTTCTTATCCCAAGGTTGAGCCACTCTAGTTGTATTTTAGAATAGAAGAAGAGCAATAAGTAGTATTTGATTTTAAACTATTAATGAAAACAACGAATATTTGGTACCTAGTTGGTTTAAATTAGTCAGGTAGCTAATTTATTAACATCAGTTTTTAAAGTGATTCTGTGTAAACATTCTGTCTGTGTAAAACATGTCATTTTATAAATTTAATGTACAATGTGATGGGTATGTTTCCCAGTGTTATTATTAAGAGTATTCGAGGGATTGGGGTTTTTATTTTATTTCATATTCTCTTTTTATAAGGTGGTGTTGGCTGAGAGGGTTTTCGCTTTTAAAGACCAAGAATAAAAGAAACAAATGCAATTCTGTAGATTCAATATAGATTTATAATTCGATGTAAATTATCCACAAGCTTAGAGTCTATTAATATTGTTGGCTTTATCTTAGGCATAATATGAATAATTAACATGAGATGATAGAAACATCATTACTCCCCGTACATGTCAAATAACTGTCTAAACACAACACAGTTACGGGACACTCTGTACATAAATAATAAAAGACCTTCAAGTGTAATAACATTTGTTGTCCCTTGGTAAAGTTTGCTCTCAATGATTTATTGAAGAAAAACTCACTTTAATATCAATTCTAAGACTTTTAACAAATTCCGTTACAACTTTGCCGAAATTCCTTTATAGAACTTTCCCCACCCTCGGTATGAATAAATACATCTCATAAGATGAAGTGTTGATATGTGTTTCCATAGTTATTGTAAAGATAGCAGAACAAGTTGTTATATGGAGATTTATTACAAAAATACATAGTCTTAAAATGTAATAACTGTTAAAATAATATTAATAATTAAAACAGAAAGAAGATTTCATAACATTACTTAAGCTTTCTTAAGAAAATTAAAGAAGTAATCAGAAATGATTGTAGGGTGTTTTTCTCTCACTTCTTTCTCTGAAGAATTTTGACAGAAAATAAATGAACACTCATTTCTCAACCGTTCGTTCTGGTTTAGCCATATGAAAAATAAAAAAATTAAGTTATTTAAATATAGATTGCAATTAAATATTGATTTCTAGATTAAACACTTGTACAGAATAACTGATAGGAAAAAAAATGCAAATCGTAGTTATTATGATGACCTGATGTAAATCCATAAATACTTAAATGTCAATCTTCAATTTTCTTACTTACATTCTACTTTACTTACAATGATATTTACTTTTAATTTGTATGTATATAATTTTTACTATATTTTATTTAAAAATATTCATGATAAGAGCAATAACATGAGAATAAAAACATTGTAAATACGTAACAAATCTCGTAATAATTACATTTCAAATTTGAACAAAATAGTTTGTAGTTAGGGAATAACAGACAGAGATTTTGTAAAAAAACAAGTTAGAAGGTCCTGAAATATATTTTGTCTACAGTTGTTGACATAGTGGCATTTTGTTCATTTAAATTAGTTTTGCAAAACAGCTGATTTATCAACAGTTTCACTTTGCCCTCTACTTTGCTCACTCCGAATGGCAACCGAACAAAACGAAATTTAGGTTAAGTTTATTTGAATTGATTTATAATATACAGGAAATGTCCCGTATGTATGTTAGATTAATTTTTACATGTTAAATAACATAAACAAACAACAAAACAACGTTTTAAAGTTGAAAAAGGAAGTACAGTAATTATTCATAAAGATGATTGACAGTGTATGTACACGGAGAGTATTTTTCGTTTGTTGAGTTTTGAAGTTGGCAATCCCATTTCCTCAACAATACACCTAAGTTATTTGTAATATTCATAAATAACCTCAGTTTTGAGGTGAGGTTGAACACTATTGTATTAAATTAATGTTTTATTAAATTGTGTTACTGCTGAAGTATGTTTTTTATTTGTCACAAAATAACAACTGTAGACAAAGTATAATGTGCAATTCGTGAGCAAAGTGTGTTTTTTAAACTCGATAAATTTGACGCGTCAACATTTTTCTCTCGTTTAAAAAAGTGCCACTTTGCTCACTAGTTGCACAAATAACTATTTTTCTACGAGTTTTTAGGATCAACAATATTTCTCTTGTACGAGAGAATAAAAGAAAGCAAAAAGCTCAAATATCAAAGATAACATGCCAAGCATAATTACTTGTAATATATACAATATGTATTTAAATTTATTCATATGATTATATAAATTGGCTATGGGTGATTCAAATGGTGGGTTGAGGGAACAAACTTTGAAATTGATACGATTCAACAAATCATATCGAACTTTCCAGATGATAAGAGATAATTGTAAAAAAATTATTAATTGTTTGAAGTATGTAATTAAAAGTCATAGAACGTCAACTCTGTATTAAAGTATTAATCACTCAAACAGGTCATTTTGGAATTAGGCTTACCGACAGCAAGTTGAAATATAAATGTGTGTTTATAAGCAAGGTATATTTGAAGTAGAAAATAAATAGAATGGAAATGAATTAACCTTGCAAAATCATTAACAAATATTGTTTTGAAAATATAGAAACATATTTATATTTTTCGTAAAATTCATTTAATTCCGCACAAGTGAAGAGAGCCTCTTCGTTCGGTGAGCTGTAAGCTTCAAACAATAATTTTGGTTGTTGAACTTTTATTTTCTGAATTTAGATCACAATTCTACGGGAAAGATGGAAACATTGAGTGGTTCATTGTGTTGTAAATTTAACAAATTCCTCCGTCACACAGGCAGGCAGTGACTCGGAGAGTTAAGTACATTCATTTAAAAAGAAACAGTTATTCAAATTAAACATGTTTCGTGGCTATACCATGTAAATTATTGGATATACGAAACGTTCAAGTCACTTCCAATTAAATTTCCTCTTGGAAGTCTTTACTTACTTGTTGTTCTTTTAGATCCTCTAAGGATTGAATATTCATGTTAAGTAACAGTTTTATTTATTTGTCAACACATCCTATACCAAAACATTGTGTTCATTTTTCTTCGAGTACACAATATAAGTAGTTTTGTTTACTAAACAATTTTTTTTACAACCGCGCTAAAGAAATAAACCAAATTTGGGTACATTGTTGCTATAATTAGTTTCACCTAATATGTTAAGTTACTTTATTGTAATATAACTCATTTAAAAATAGTGGCAATTTAAAGATTTTAAATTAAAATAACTCTAAAGCTATCCATTAAAAAAAAATTACAAGAAGCACGTTTTTCAGCAAAGTTTATGACAAATCCATAGATTTTTGTTTTTTAATTTGGTGAAAAATTAACGAGATTTAGAATATCTGAATCGACTGTGCACTTCCATGTTCTTGTCTTCTTGAGTAATAGAACAACAATAGAATGAATAAATAAAGTTGTTTTTTAGTTATAAATATTAATTAGAGTTTTATTCGCATTTGTCTATTAACAGTAACGATTTATTAACTGAAATTTATATATACTTGTAAAATAGTTATTTGTGCAACTAGTGAGCAAAGTGACACTTTTTTAAACGAAAGAAAAATGTTGACTCACGAGGCTTGCCGAGTGCATCAATTTTATCGAGTTTAAAAAAGACACTTTGCTCACGAATTGCACATTATACTTTGTCTACAGTTGTTATTTTGGCAATAAAGACAGTTCATACTGGCGGTCGTACTTTTTCCTTGATTTGACAGGAAGGAGATTTAGTACAACGTTGTTAGCTTTTTCCGCTAATTTAGGCGGGGTATTTGACAGGTTTTCATCCTCTGAACTGTCCATATTTTAAAACTAACTACAAAAAATATAGCAGTAGTGCTAAACAACACATCAACACTGAGTAGAAGTTCTCACCTCAAAACTGAGGTTATTTATGAATATTACAAATAACTTAGGTGTATTGTTGAGGAAACGGGATTGCCAACTTCAAAACTCGGCAAACGAAAAAAACTCTCCGTGTACATACACTGTCAATCATCTTCATGAATAATTACTTCCTTTCTCAACTTTAAAACGTTGTTTTGTTGTTTATTTATGTTATTTTCCATGTAAGAATTATTAATCTAACCTACATACGAGACATTTCCTGTATAATCAATTCAAATAAACTTAACCTAAATTTCGTTTTGTTCAGTTGCCATTCGGAGTGAGCAAAGTAGTGGGCAAAGTGAAACTGTTGAGAAATCAGCTGTTTTGCAAACTAATTTAAATGAACAAAATGCCACTTTGTCAACAACTGTAGACAAAATATATTTTATGAAGTAAATAAGTATAAAAAGTGTTGTAGTTACTTATTGATTGTAGGAATTCAACAAATCAGCTGTTATTGTTCCATCCGGCCAATCCGCTGTTAATGTATCTTCAAAGAAAATTGTATGAGAAATCCATAGTTACTTTTTTTGATTTTAAGAAAGGGTGAAAAATAAACGAGATTAGGAATTAATTGTCCGGAGTAGATGGAAAATTCTTGTCTTGCAAAGTGTTATTTTTAAACTGTTTATTGGGGTAATACAAAAACAGCTCGTGAAGAAACTGTTTCACAGCTCGTATCACTAACTTCTTAACGACATCGTCAACTTGTACATATTAATATTCTCCATTATTTCCCTCATGTCTTGTCTCTACCCGGTCTCAAAGCTCTACATATCTGAAGGACCCTCCTTTTGTCACACTCCAGTTGATGATACGACTCTGTCGTATCTCATAACATAAAGGTATATCATATTTTCTTGAAGTTCTGGCTTTGAAATTACATTTTTAACAATAATTTCGCTATTTTTTGTAGTAAGGACGATTACACACAGAATTAAAATCTGCATATTTGTGTCTAATTTTAAATTTGATTTTCTGATTTTCAATAGGGTTCTATATTAAATTAAAACACACTATAGTAGTCTATACCAACTTTCATGTTCCTATCTTAATTTTCGTGTCCATTATTTGACCATTGCCAAACTTATCCTACACTTCTTACACTGGGTAAGTAAAATAACAAAGTTTGGAAACATCTTTCATTTGACGTCCTATATTTACCCCGCTCACGTTACAAACTCTCTAGAGTAACCCCCAATGATATTGACTACTTTTCCAATTTGTATCATTCTACCTACGCAGTAAGGGTTGTATTGTGATAATGCGGAATTACGTTATAGATTTTCTATAGTACTTGAAGTTTCGAACCACTTAAAATTGTTTTAAATTTAGTTTTGGAATAACGTCTTTCTGTAGATTTTTGTCACGTATTATCTTAATAGTCAGAGTGAAAGTTTGATATCAGTTGCAAGTGATTCCTTTTGAATCAAATTGAATAAGGGTTCGGATGAAAATAACAGTTGGGTAAAAATGATTATTTGCGTAAACAAATGTTGGGTAAAAATAAGGAAATTGTGGAGAATTCAAGCAGGAGCAGCCAACAATGATGAATTTGTTCCTGTTGTTTAAAGCCTTTTGATTATCATCGACTTATGAAAAAATAAGAATAGGCTAGAGTATAAAATAAAAACCCTCAGTCCTCGTATACTCGTGAGGGTTAAACGTGAACAAGAGTTGGTCAAGTGAGGAAACATTTATGAGAGGATTATCACCCAAAACTAAATGAAAATTGGTTTTAGAACGCTCGTAGGGTTATCAGTCTTATAAACAGTCTAACCACATCCTTCACTATTTGGTAGTGATTTTATTCATCATTTGTTATAGAACAATATAGAATAGTAATTGGGACAGAACACTGCCTTACTATATAATTTTATTTGTGTCGATTGTAACACTTAATTTGTCTTTGTGTGAGATACGGCAGTTGTATAATAAAACACATAAGTTTCTGAGGGACACTCATTATATCCAGAGCACTATATTATTAAAGTCAATGAATAGCAGGTATAGAGGTGAGTGCTATTCTGCGGATTGTTCAATAATAAAACTAATTGTGTTGATGTGTTGATGAACAACCATTCACTTTCTGTATACCTTATGTGCACCGTTTTGTTCAGAATTAAATTTTCTACAATTTTCATTGTAAAATTTGATATGTTTATTGGTAAAATAACAAAGTTATGGTTGGTCAAATGTAAAAAATGTCTTTTTTGACTCCGATTTTTGAATTTTACACTGGTTTTCTAATAAACTACTTAACTTACCTGTTCTGGTACCTATTCAACAGGTCAAAAACTATAAGAAACAATTGAATTTGTCTTTTAATTTACCTTCCCAGAATTCTAGGAGGCCCTTATTTAACCCAAGGTTTAAAATTCTGGGCGAAATCTTTCGCTCGCTAACGAATCATTTCCGGATCTATGTTTATATAACTTTTTTTCTTTACTTTTACATGTAGAATGAGCTCCCGAAGTTTCTTCATTCTTCGAGAATCATCCTATATAGAAGGGGCAGCTACTCGAGACTATCATAGGTTAAAGAACGCCCGATAAGTATCTTTAAGTCCATAGTCAGAAACGTTGGGAAGAAGTGTTTATCTACGTAGAAAGAAAGTATTTGTTTTTCAGTTAAGGTGCGAGAATTCCAGGTTTATATTTGTTGATGGGGACATTTTTACTGTGGTCCCAATAAATGATAAATCACAATACAATCACCAAACTACCGATGACGTATTAAGTCTGCTTATGAGTGGTGTCCCAGCATACAATATCTGTGGTAATATTTACTTTTACTTCTTGACCTTCGTCCTGTCTCGTCACGTGCTTGGGAGAACAAGGACGATTATTTGAATATATTAAAACTTCTTCAGTTCACAGAACCACTCGTACGTTTGTACCCAACAAGATAATTGGCAATCACACGTTGTAAACCAATATAACTTAGTCAATCATGCAACTCAAATGAAACAAACAACATTACTTATTTACATTTTCAGTGTGGAGAGGGAAACACTTGATTTATTCACACAAATTCATTACAGTAATATTTAAACTAAGTTATTTTATTTTACCTGCGTAGTTTTCAAAATGTTTATTACAGCTAAAGGCATACACAGAATTATTATGTATTGTCCATATTAGAATAAATAGAGCTATTACCGTCAAATTAACTAGTATGTGTTTCTTAATTATAAAACAATATGTATAACATTCATGTTAATAGACGTTTTAAAAAAGAAAGTAAATCATGTTTTTTACTACTGAATCGTATTTATGTCGTTTTTAACTTGAAGTCTGTAACAATTATTGTGATATTTAGAAATTAATTCCTTTGTACCTATTTCGTATTCAAAAGTATACGAAATTTGTTCTTTTAATTATTTTATTTTCGATTGTAAATTTGTATTCATCAAAAACTGGAAAATGAAATAGCAGTGGACGTTTCCAAGATGGACCAGGAGATTGGAAGCGTAGAGACAAAGTATTCTAAATGACATAAACAAGCTCACACAAAATTGTCAAATGAAAAGTTTTTTAAATTTTTTCTCTAAAACTTCCTCAATGAGATCATTTTACCAAACCAAAAAATAAAAAACTTTCACACAAGATATATGTATATATGTTTACATTTTTATTAATTTTATTTTTGAGTGTTACAAAAATATCAAATAAATTATAATCTTCATACAAGTTATATTGATTTGTTCCTTGAGATTGCATTTACAACTTGATTATATAGTATTCCTTTACGCTTCCAACAAATTGGGCCGAAAGGCTTACTTGACTCACCAGTAGTGGTGAGAGTAAGGAATAGTTTTTCTGTTTAAGATAGTCTGTATGTAGATGTACATCGATTCTCAGCTTGCATTAATTAAATAGAGAAATCATGTGTGTTAGACATGATTATTGACCAGTACACTAAATACTGTATTCCCACCATTAATCCGATTGATTAAGCTCTTCTACGCATGGACAGATACCCTCAATACCCTCAGGGGCTCACTTTAGTGAGTACGGGTTTACAACCAGGAAGGATCCTAGCGGGATATAGATTTTTGCATCTAGTCTTGGATAAGTTTCCCTGCCTTTTATCTTTCCTATCAAGTTTTTCTTGACCAAAACATTTTTTTGGCACGAGAATATTAGAGTATTCGAGAGCTTTATTTTATGTTCTTTTCTTCCTTTTGATTAGAAAGTGTTTATGACCGAGAGATTTTATGTCTTTAAAAAACAAGGAAATATCGTAGCTCAAGATAAATTACAAGTAGTATTTTAGATTTGGATATCGGTTTGTCTTCCTATATTACATGTCCTGCAACACCGCTCAAGTCGTGTAAAATATTATAACTACAGTAATTTTAAGACTATTTCACACTTCGTTAAAGCTTGTCCAAATTTAAATACAAACTAGAATGTACTTACTTAAGTGACAATGTACACATTTGAAATGTTGTACAGATCAGATCATAAACTTGTTATAAAAACAAAACAAATTATACAATAAAAGTTTTATAAGAATAACAAAGACAAAACTAAATAAGTACAGAAATGATATATAAGTTGTAAAACACTGAATTCGACTCTAAACTGCAAAGATTTGGCTGTAAAATACACAGATTTGTGTGTGGATGTATTTAAGGGTTCTTTTTTATTGTCACTTTGGAATAAATGCTACTTAGACTTGTATAGGTTACTTTTATTAAGTATACGTTTTAGTGGCTGTCCCACTCCTCCGCCCGCGTGTAAATCAAGCTTTTTGTAAACTCCTCCTGTCTTATTTACTGTATGAAGCTCAGGATTATAAAATAAATGTTGGATTTTAACTTTTGTAGCTAGATTGATAATGTATACGACATATTTAGTGAAATAAATCCACTAACATTTTTATTTTAAGTTCAAATAAATTTTTTTACCCTTTATATATTATGTTGGTGGGTTTCATCATGGTACAAAGCAGCCCAATGTAATAAAAGCAGGTCATTTAAATGTATTGCCGAATAGTTGGTTTTTTGAGTTTTGTAGGAAGTCTTTAATTGTATAGGTAAGTGTTTCTTCGCTCATGTAATTGTCTCGACAATAGCGTGCCTCGTACCTGAAGGTGTGTGAACAAGCCTTCACTGGCTACAGTTCTGGATCAGTCCTAGATCTCTTAACTATACGAATATCACCTTTTATTGAGAAGTCAAGGTAAGGTTAGGTTAGGTTAGGTTAGGTTAGGTAAGGTTAGGTTAGGTAAGGTTAGGATAGGTTAGGTTAGGTTAGGTTAGGTAAGGTTAGGATAGGTAAGGTTAGGTTAGGTAAGGTTAGGATAGGTTAGGTTAGGTTAGGTTAGGTTAGGTTAGGTTAGGTTAGGTTAGGTTAGGATAGGTTAGGTTAGGTTAGGTTAGGTTAGGTTAGGTTAGGTAAGGTTAGGATAGGTAAGGTTAGGTTAGGTAAGGTTAGGTTAGGTTAGGTGAGGTTAGGTAAGGTTAGGTTAGGTTAGGTTAGGTTAGGTAAGGTTAGGTTAGGTAAGGTTAGGATAGGTTAGGTTAGGTTAGGTTAGGTTAGGTTAGGTTAGGTTAGGTAAGGTTAGGTTAGGTAAGGTTAGGATAGGTTAGGTTAGGTTAGGTTAGGTTAGGTAAGGTTAGGTGACGTTAGGTTAGGTGGTCTCAAACTAAAACCTCAACCTATAATTCTCTCAATTTTAAATATCGTTTTAACTTATTAATAAAGTGTATATTGTTAGCGAAATGTCAACAATATAAAACAGGGTATGGATTTCTTCTTAATCGCTAAAAAAAATTGATAAAACTTGATAACTGCACAGTTCTAAAAACATTGATTCATGTCCAATTAGAGTTTAAATTACCATATATATGTTGTAACTGAAAAGTTTAAGACGATCACATAATATGTTGGAATATCTTTTAAAATGTAGCATTCTATTTTTGTTCCATCAAGATTTAGGCTATGATTTTTATTGACGATTGAAAAAGTAACTCTTATTGTATAATTTGATTAAAATACACTACGAGCTTTTATTATATTACAAAAGGGTAATTGATAATTACATAAAATTTATAATAACTTCATAAGTCCGACTAAAATAAATATTATTTTCGTAATTGGATATTTCGAGAAAATTATTAATTGGAGACATTTGATTAATTACATGAAGTTTATATTTGTACAATTAACATAAACTATAAGTTATAACATATACATATTTGTGAAATGTATTTTACAAGTAACAAGCAAGTACAGTAATGATGTTTCTCTGATTGCAATGGCCATGATTAACTGAGGATGACATTAACATTATTCTGATTGGGTAATTATTAGGTTATGTTGTTTCAACCTGAATTCAGCAGTGACTGATTGCCTATTATTTGACATCGTAATACACAAACGCGCACAATGTGTATTATAATTATACTGTTTTATTATCAATTGTGTGTTAAATTAGTTACAACACCACTTATTGAGATACAATACCACCTGAAAATATTCTCAAAATGTCTGTAGCGTTATTTTTTATTATTTTTTTTTCAATACAAATATTTAGAATAAAATCTTTTTTAACTTAAAAAGTTTCCCGAGAAAAACAACATCTATATTTAAAATCTTGTTTCTTCAATATTATCGGCTCATTAGTTCAGTTTCTTGGTTGCCTGATGACGCCACAAACCGGTTTCAGAAACTCTTTATCGGCTGCTTTGGCATTACCTACGAATTCTTGATCTATATGGAATATTGTTGAAGCTATACAGGAAATTATCTTAAAGCCACGTATAGACTAAAATTATCAAGGCTCTTCTTTCCTTTTAAATCAGGCCTTATCCAGTGAGTTGAGATGAAATGCCTGTAGTGTAGACATCTTGTAAAGTGTGATTCAATAACACCGACGGTTTTAAAGTGTTGAATAAAGTACTCTATATTTATGAAATGTAACATTTTTCAACATCAATTCAAAGGATACATGTTACCATTATATATGAACAAATATATCTGGTACATGTCCTCCATGACTTGATCAGTATTGTGTAACTCGTTTCATAATATTTGTTATAACCTTTAGACCTGTGTTAGTACTCATCAAGTTGGGCAATGACATTGTAAATCTCTTCCTTTAGTTGTGGTATTGTTCGGGGATTATTTGACAAATTTGTAATTTTAAATACTCCCAAAGCAAGAAGTCATCGGGTGTTATAGTATGTATGAAGTAACCTGTCTCCTGACCCTTCGACTACCTGGGACAGGCCCAGGTCATTCACTTGCACTCTGCGACATCTACAGCTGTTTTCCTAAATAGTCACCTTTTAGTTTCTCCACTAGCTTAAGTAACTTTTTTAGCCGAATCTTAATTTCCGAAATTTTATCAAAAATTTGAGAAGTACATAAAAAAATAAGATCAACGATACTAAACAAGGGCAAATTTGATAAAAAACAAACAATAGATTATAGAGGGAATAAGAAATATAGAAGTAGTCTGTTTAAAGCTTTTAATAATAAAGTTGCCCTTGTTTTTTATCAAATTTGCCCTTGTTTAGTATCGTTGATCTTATTTTTTTATGTACTTTTCAAATATTTGACAACATTTCGGAAATTATGATTTAGGTAAAAAAGTTACTTAAGCTAGTGGGGAACTTATAGGCGACTAATTAGGTAAACAACTACGGGCGACGCCGAGTGCCGGTGAATGGCCCGGACCTGTCCCAGGTAGCTGGAGGGTCAGGAGACAGGTTACTTCATACAGACTATAGGTCACATAATCTTTCTGGGCAGTTCTGATTGCCGTTCCGTAATAAGGCTGGAAATTTATACCTCAACAAGGCTATCGTATCACCTGAGGTTTAAAGCGTTCATTATAACTAACCTCTAAATACTGATTAGGAAAGACGTAAATTTTGCAACAATAGCTTGCAATTAAAAATAGGCATTGCTATTGAATCACCTTTTACATTATCCACTGTCTATATTTGTTTTATTTGGTAAAATGTGAGTTTCGTTCCGATAAATTTAATAAGAATTTTTAATAAGTTTCGTTCCTTTTATAAGAATTTTTCCTTATAATAAAAATTTGAAAATGATATAGTGCTTGTGAAGAACGACTAAATTAAAAAAAGAAAAGATCAACTTGTGTTGTGATTCTTTATAAAAAGAAATGTAAAAATTTACTAATTTCTGTCGTTCAGTAAAGAAAAATTGTCACTCCAAATTACCGCACGTTACATCACTGCTTATTTTTTACAAGTTTTATTAATCCAAATAAAGTATGCATACTTGTATCATTTTCCTTGGTTACCAACATAGTAGCTTAAAAAATTACAGACAATCAATGTCCGTAATATCTTGTGAATTACAGACGTAATGTCCGTGAAACTTGCATGTAAACTATATTATCTCAGTTTCTGTCTAGTTAAACTGAGAGGAGCTGCTACCACACTTTTAGCCTTTTATCCCTGAAAGGAAATTTTTCTCGAATTTATAATATTTTAATGTAACGGCGCCACCGATTTTGTTAAAAGTTTATATTCTTTCTTCTTTTTAATAGTATTTATTATTTAATAAAAGTCTTTATTAACATATTTTTTATTTTTGTCATTTAAAACCTATTCTACACTATAGTAAGATAATAAAATTATATTCATACATAAATAATATACTTGTTTTTGTCATTAAACTTTATATAAAGTTACTATTAGTGCTATTCTGTTTTTCCAATAATTAACCTGTTACGTTGACAGCTCAATTTTGTAAACGACAGTTGTTTTAGAAGCGTAAAAATGGAGTAGTAAAACTTTAAATTTTGTTAATGATTTTAAAACAATTTATTTATTTTTTTGGGTAATATAGACGTTCCTTTTCGGGGGTTTTGTGAAGGATTACACGCAAGTTGTCCATCCGTACGGTAGAGGGCGACAAATAACAATAAAGTTAAAGCGAGGAGATGCGTTTTCCTTTTTAAACTAACTTAATACAATCAGGTTAGTTTACAACTGTTTTTAATAAATTTTATAACAAATCCGTTGAAGCTTTTGTTTTTAAAATTGGGTGAAAAATAAACGAGATTTGTAATATCTTTTCTGGTCGTACATGTTCTTATTCTTTTTCGAATAGGCTAATGGAACAAATATGGAATGAATAAATGAAGTTGTTTTTAGGTATAAATTCTAATTAAAGTTTTATTCACATTTGTCTATTAACAATAACGGTTTATTAACTGAACTTATTTTAGTTGTTAAAAAAACATGTAATTTAGGAGAGTAAATAAATATGAGAATATATGTAGTTACAAATTGACACAAGAATTCAATAAATCAGCTGTTATTATTACAATTAATAAATAAACTGACCCTACAGTTTGGATAGACCGACAACGAAACGAAATAGTCACATTTGGTTGAATTAAAAATTCGGCTTCTATTTTCCCAAGAACAAATACCACGAAGTTTGTAAGTAGAGTCGGTAACACATTGTATATACGGACCTACATATTTATTTAAAGGGTTTATATCAATATATAGAAGACATTTTCATATAATTACGTGTGTTTATAGGGATACATGACTGAATTTATATAGTTTACTTGAAACAAAAATTAGCACAATGTAAGGCAATGTTTTGGTATAGGATGTGATGACAAACAAAAAAATTACTTAAGATGAATATTCCATTCCTTAGAGGATATAAAAGAACACCAAGTAAGTAAAGACTTCCCAGAGGAAATCATTCCTGCCTTTAAATTGGAAGTGACTTGAACGTTTCGTATATCAAATAATTTACATGGTATCGTCACGCGACAAAATAAAATATAAAATGGGTGAAACAGTTTCTTTTTAAATGGATATACTTACCTACTTGAGTCACGTATCCTGCCTGTGTGACTGATGGATTTATTAAATTTACAACACGATGTTTCCATCTTTCCTGTAGAATCGTGCTGTAAACTCAGAAAAGAAAAGTTCAACAACCAAAATTGTTGGTTAAAGCTAACAGTAAAGACCCTCACCAAAAAAGCAACACTTAACTCTCTTCACTTGTCCAAAATTTAAAGAAAATAAAAATATTTTCCAAAGTTTTATATTTTTTAATTCTATTTATTTTACGCTTCAAATTTACCTCGCCTTTACTCTCTCATTTGCATTTCAACTTGCTGTCATTAAGCCAAATTGCAAAATGACGTGATTGAGTAATTAACGCTTAAATACAGAGTTGATGTTTTTATTACTTTTATTTACAAACTATATCAATTAAATTAATTTCTACAAATGTCTCTTATCATCTGGAAAGTTTGATATGATTTGTTGAATCCAATTAAATTCAAACTTTGTCCCCTCAACCCACCGTTTGAATCACCATGGGCAATTCACATATTCATATATATAAAGAAATTTAAATACATATTGCATATATTAAAAGTAATTATGCTATATATGTTTGACGTAGGGTCAGGTTGTGAGAAGAAGATGAGTTGAGGTGTAGGGAACGTGAGGTAGTTGTAGCCAAGCCGGGAGGCGACTGGTAAATAATGTTAGAGTAAGGATTTGCTATTCGGGAAGGATTTGAGTGCTTAGTGCGAGGAATGTTGATAAATTAATAGAAAAAATTAAAGAAGTGTGCTGGCCCTGAAAAGGACCAGTTGGACTTAGGTTAGGTGTTTGGAGATAGGATATTAACTGGCCTCTATGATGGATGTTCACCCGTAATCGCCGGCGCCAAAGCACCTACAATTTCCTTTTCAGGAGGCGACTAGGGTGAAGCAAGTTGCTGCCGTTGCCGGGATTTCTCCCTTTAATTTCCCGTACGGGAGGCAACGGGGCGATTCTCGAAGAGGCGTTGTTGTGTAGCGAAGAGAAGGTGAGGAGTGAAAATGATGGTTTGAAGTGAAATGATTCCAAAACGTGTATTGGTTGAAGGATGTTGGAATGTGGCAGGCGGCAGCAAAAGTGTGTAGTGGAGCTGGCGAGTTGTTTTCGTGGTGTGGTGTGAGTTGGTTGAGGGGTCTCTCGGTCTTGCGTAAGAAGACCGATGTGAGAGATGGTCCCGGTGAAGTGTGTGAGCGAGGGGTCTCTTGGCCTTGCGTAAGAAGGCCGTGGGAGAGATGGTCCCTGCTAATCTCGCGTCAGAAGAAGTGTTGTGTAGGTGTTGAGATGTGATGTGTTCTTGATGCTTGTAGTTGGTGTCCTAGTTGACAAGTCATGTTTTTGTCCTTGGAACATGAGTACTTATACAATTTCTAGCTTGCCTAGGATTGGTTGGTTCCTAGACAATGAGCTGTCCATTGTTAAGTTCTCCCGAGATGCGAACCAATCCCGACGTGAGGTTGGTTCGGAGTTGTGTCGCGGATTGCCATTGTTGTGGCCGCGGACTTTTACTTGCTCGACGTGAGCTGTCGGCCAATCAGAGACGTGTAGCGAGTGCGGGTCTTGTATTGTGAGATTGGCCGATGTAGAGCCGTTTAAGGCCGGGGAATTGATGTTTGTGGTGTTGGCTGAGTGCTGGCAGGTTTTGCCGTGTAGATTGTGGGAAACTAGTCGGGTGAACTAGTTCCCTTGGTGGTGACGTTAACAATTCCCCCCTCACTTGAGGAACTAAGTTCACCCTAGTGGGATTTGAGCGGGGAGTGTGTGAGTGGTGTGAAGGTGTGTGTGTGTTAGTGTATTACTGCCAAAGCCAGAGCTTTCTACCACATACCAACCTAATTTATTTTTCATTTATCACAAATACAGTAATGATTTGGTTTTTCAAAAACCCAACAGAGTACATTTGAGAAAAATAATTTAAGAAAGGAAAAAAAACATGTTATAATAGCAAATGCCCCTACCTTCAAAGTAGGGGACAAAATTGTTCATAAAATCTTATATACTAAGTAGTCCAACCTTACACACTAAACAAAACAGAATAAAAAAAATTAATAAATTAGACATTGAAAACAACAACGACAAAACAGGTATTTTACAAGTGTCCCTACTTACAAAGTAGGGGACAAAATTGTTCATAAAATCTTACATCTAAGGACAATAAAATCTTACATACTAACTGTTCGATTGTTTGTAATCTTAATGCTAATTGGAGGACATACAATAATTAGGACCACAGTTTGACGGAGAAAACACTATTCCCGTTCAGGGGGAACACACTTGTGGGGAGCACTAAACAACACTGTCGCCGCACTGTCATGTGGAACACTGAGCGGGGGAGCACTTTCACTGGGGCTGGTGTGTTGTTGTTGGAGTCTCGGTGGCGCTGGCGTTGGTCTGCGGCGGGGTCTCGGAAAGCCTTGCTTTTTCCTAGACGGCAGACGTCGGAGCCCAGGATGGCGTGGGTGGAGGTCGTCTCTGGTGTCTTGTTGAGGTGAGGGCGGTGGTTGGTCAGATCGGCGATGGTGTGGGTGGTGAGGAGGAAGTCCAGGTGAAGGGTCGGTCCACGTCATAGTCCGACGTTGTTCCCTTCCAAAGGTGAGGCTGCTGTCTGCGAAGTTGACGCTAACGTGCTGGTCGGTCAGCCAGGGAGAGCCAAGGATGACGGCTTCCGCTAACTGATCGGCGACTAGGAACTCTGCGTCGTGGAGTTGGTCCATAACCTTGATCGGGAGTTTGAGGCTTCCGCGGATCTGGAGGCTGGTACCATTGTCTGCCGTTCGAGCAGTCTGCGTCTCCTTCTGGATGTGTCCGACGTCTGTCGGTGACACCTGGTCTGTCCTTAGGAAATTTCCATTGGCTCCCGTGTCGAGGAGAGCGGTGACAGGTCGGTCGCCAATGGAAATCGGTATGCGTAGCAGGTTGCTAGGAGTAATGGGTGATACTTGTAGGTCAGGTGTAGGAATGAGTTGAGGTATAGAAGGGTGAGGAAAAGAGGAGATGAGTTGAGGTACGAGGTCGACGAGGGATCATGTCGGAAGGTTGCGGTGCTTGTCTGTTTCCAGTTTTCCCGGCGTGTCTTGTCGATTCTTCAAGACCGGACAGTCGCGGTGAAAATGGAAATCAGGGCAGTATCGACATTTGGGGTCCCTGGTCGGTGTCGGTTTGTTGTTAGATGGTGGTTGCGGAGTCGTGTTTAAGGGAGGCCTGGTGACTAACCTTCCCTCGTTCCTGGTTGGTCGTAGGTCGCTTGTTTGGTCTTCTGCCAGGTCCTTCTCGACGGCTCGGGCTCGATCGATGAGGTCGGTGGTGTCCTTGAAGCTGTTGACACGTAGCCTGGATCGAATCGCCGGCTGTAAGAGCTCGAGGTAGGTACTCTGGCGATGAACCTCGCTGACCTGTGGTTGGAGCCTGCTCATCAACCTGGTCTTCCTGAGCAGGAAGACGTCTACTGATTGCTCTGGCTGTTGTTTCTTGCCATAGAGCTCTGCGCGTAGTTCTGCCAGTACGGCAGGAGAGTCGAACTGAGCCAGCAGTCGTTGCTGAAACTCCTCCCAGTCCAGGTCCATTTCGGAATAGCGCCTGTACCAGAATTCTGCTCTGCCCTTGAGTTGTGGGGCGACGGTACGTGTCCAGTAGCTGGTTGACGTGTTTCTTGCCTTCAACTTTGTTTCGCAGTTGGCAAGGAACGTTGTAGGGTCCTGCGTTCCGTCCCCGCTAAACTCGGGTAATGGCGTCGGTGGTGTTTGCTGGCCTTGAAGAAGTTGGACCAGCGTTTGTAAGACGTCCATTGTCGAAGGTGGTGATGGTGTCTTTGTAGGTGGTGAAGGTGTCTGTAGTGATGGTGTCGAACTCTCCTTGCACTCCGGACAAGTGTAGCTGATGTTGGGTAACGCTACGTCCGGTAGCCCAACGCAGATGTGGTGCGACTCGGCACGACATACGCTGCAGGTTATAACAAACTCACCTAGCGATGAGCATGTTGGATTAGCGCATGTCTGGCCATGAGAGCGAAGAGTTGGTGCCATGGTTGTGTTGTGTTGATTGTGAAGGGCGCCACTGGGTTTTATACTCCCAGAAGTATGATTGAGTTTTATGTTAGTCGGGGCGAAGGTCGTGTCTTCCTCCGAAGAATGTTTGCCCCGCGTTGCGGCCGCCAAATGACGTAGGGTCAGGTTGTGAGAAGAAGATGTGTTGAGGTGTAGGGAACGTGAGGTAGTTGTAGCCAAGCCGGGAGGCGACTGGTAAATAATGTTAGAGTAAGGATTTGCTATTCGGGAAGGATTTGAGTGCTTAGTGCGAGGAATGTTGATAAATTAATAGAAAAAATTAAAGAAGTGTGCTGGCCCTGAAAAGGACCAGTTGGACTTAGGTTAGGTGTTTGGAGATAGGATATTAACTGGCCTCTATGATGGATGTTCACCCGTAATCGCCGGCGCCAAAGCACCTACAATTTCCTTTTCAGGAGGCGACTAGGGTGAAGCAAGTTGCTGCCGTTGCCGGGATTTCTCCCTTTAATTTCCCGTACGGGAGGCAACGGGGCGATTCTCGAAGAGGCGTTGTTGTGTAGCGAAGAGAAGGTGAGGAGTGAAAATGATAGTTGGAAGTGAAATGATTCCAAAACGTGTATTGGTTGAAGGATGTTGGAATGTGGCAGGCGGCAGCAAAAGTGTGTAGTGGAGCTGGCGAGTTGTTTTCGTGGTGTGGTGTGAGTTGGTTGAGGGGTCTCTCGGTCTTGCGTAAGAAGACCGATGTGAGAGATGGTCCCGGTGAAGTGTGTGAGCGAGGGGTCTCTTGGCCTTGCGTAAGAAGGCCGTGGGAGAGATGGTCCCTGCTAATCTCGCGTCAGGAGAAGTGTTGTGTAGGTGTTGAGATGTGATGTGTTCTTGATGCTTGTAGTTGGTGTCCTAGTTGACAAGTCATGTTTTTGTCCTTGGAACATGAGTACTTATACAATTTCTAGCTTGCCTAGGATTGGTTGGTTCCTAGACAATGAGCTGTCCATTGTTAAGTTCTCCCGAGATGCGAACCAATCCCGACGTGAGGTTGGTTCGGAGTTGTGTCGCGGATTGCCATTGTTGTGGCCGCGGACTTTTACTTGCTCGACGTGAGCTGTCGGCCAATCAGAGACGTGTAGCGAGTGCGGGTCTTGTACTGTGAGATTGGCCGATGTAGAGCCGTTTAAGGCCGGGGAATTGATGTTTGTGGTGTTGGCTGAGTGCTGGCAGGTTTTGCCGTGTAGATTGTGGGAAACTAGTCGGGTGAACTAGTTCCCTTGGTGGTGACGTTAACATGTTATCTCTGATGTTTGAGCTTTATGCTTTATCTTATTCTCTCGTACATGAGAAATATTATTAGTCTTAAAAATATATATTTCGGGGTACACTAATTTGCTTTTATACAAAAAGTCTGTGTATCTGTTAGTCCCTTACTCCAAACTGTTTCGATCAAATTTGAAATGTAATTACTATGACATTTGTTATGTTTTTACGATACTTTTTCTATTGTAGTGGCTCTAATCTTTAATATTATTAACTAAAATGTAGTAGATATTAAATATATACATTAATATAAAAGTATATAGAATGTAAATACATAGAATGTAAACTGAGATATGTAAGTAAGAAAACTGACATGTTAATAAATTAAGGAATTACATCAGATTTAGTATTTTTATTCTATTGAGGGCGGCAATAGCCGCCAGATGTAAGTATGGCCGGCTCAACCACCCTTATATACATTGAAATTTACGCGAGTTTTCTGGTTTATTACTGTTTTTAAATTCAAAAAGCCCCTTGAACTTATAAGATGTAAGAAAAACATTTAAGTTTATCATTAAAAGAATAATATTTTCTTCCAGTTGAATACACATTATTTATCTAAATTTTAACTTAACGAAAGTTATTAAATGCTTTACTAATTTCGTAAGTATTTTGGCAAACAAAACTTTTGAAAGTTTTTATTTTGTATAAACATTATAGTTAATATTTAATCGCAAGTAATTTCAAAAAATATGCGAAAAAAGATTTTTTTATAGTTATAATTATTCTTATTATACTTATAATTATTATACGTAAAAAATTCACGTGAAAAATTCTTATGAAAAAATCGCGTGAAAGATTACCCTATTTTTTCGCGGTCCAAAATTCGACCCTACGTTCCCGGGTTTATTTCAAATTATTTTTTTATGTGAATTTTTTACGTGATTTTTTTTAATAGCGTCCCTTAGAAACTAGTCACTGCACTAGTTATTGCCAACAGAAATTTAGTAATTATAATACCAGTGTAAACAAAAAAGGTTAAACTTCAAATTTTTGCAACCAACCGCAATTACCCCTATACTCTCTAGTCATACTTACCCATGGCTCGGTTTGCTGAAATTTTTTGTCGAAACTGATTCCATAAGTATTATTATAAACAAATAGATTGCTAAAAATTATAATTATTACGAACTATCAAAAGTTTAATCATGAAGTTATTATAATTATAATTTTTCCCCTTTGTACAAAATAAAGGTTTTCATACCGATTGTGCATAGAAAAAACTTTAACGTATAAATAAAATATAAAATAATAATGCTCATGTTATCATCTTTTGAAATATTTTAAGTTTTAAATTGAATTTTCGATTTTTAACTGCTCACTTACGTTTAAAAAATATAAATAGCCTACTATTTTATGGTTGTTGAAGGTATTATGCAAGTTATATTCAAGTCTTTGTATAATACAACTTCGAAATGATTATTAATATAATATATGTTCAATAAATTTTATATTATTGGTTTATTTATAAAAATTGATTTTCTAAGATGGTAGTATTTAGGAATTTATTAATAAATCAAATGTGGGGTGATATGTCGCCCACTGGAATAGTGTTCAGAGACAACCCCCCACCCCAGTATGATTTCTCATGCTTTCGCTGCCTTATTTATTAAATTACTTCAGATACAAGGTACATGTTAATTAAATGTAAGCCACTAAGTTTCATTTACAGGCCGAAAACTAAAGAAAAAGTTGACTGTTTAAGTTAGATAAAAACTGTACAAAAAATGGTATTGCAATTGTAAGACTTCGTTAAAACATTAAGAAATAACTAAAAAATGTAAAAAAAATAAAATTCTTCTATTTCTGACTGAACATCTTATCTTGTATCTTATTTTAGAAATCCGACATGAATTTTCAGCAAACCGAGCAGCGGGTAAGTATGACTAGAGAGTATAGGGGTAATTGTGGTTGGTTGCACAAATTTGAAGTTTAACCTTTTTTGTTTACACTGGTATTATAAGTTACTAAATTTCTGTTGGCAATAACTAGTGCAGTGACTAGTTTCTAATGACATTTTTTATAAGGGACGCTATTAAAAAAAATCACGTAAAAAATTCACATAAAAAAATCATTTGAAATAAACCCGGGAACGTAGGGTCTAATTTTGGACCGCGAGAAAATAGGGTAATCTTTCACGCGATTTTTTCAAAAGTATTTTTCACATGAATTTTTTACGTATAATAATTATAACTATAATAAGAATAATTATAACTATAAAAAAAATCTTTTTTCGCATATTTTTTGAAATTACTTGCGATTAAATATTAACTATAATGTTTATACAAAATAAAACTTTCAAAAGTTTTGTTTGCCAAAATACTTACGAAATTAGTAAAGCATTTAATAACTTTCGTTAAGTTAAAATTTAGATAAATAATGTGTATTCAACTAGAAGAAAATGTATTAATAATTTGTCATAGATTTATATTCTTAAAATCCATTAGTCAAATCAGGTATATTTAACATAAAAAAAATTAAAAATTTTGTGTGACAAAATACTTACTAAATTAGTAAAGCATTTAAGAACTTTCATTAAGTTAAAAATTAGATAAATAATGTGTATTAAACTATACGAAAAATATTAACAACTTTTCATATAATTATATATATTTCATTTAATGAATTAAACGAAATTATTTGGAGATTTCTTTAGTATTAGGTTGAAATTAAAAAAAAATTAAAACGCGGGAAAAGGAAAATGTAACAATGTGTTTGAGTAAGTTAAAGGGAATAAAACGCAAGGTCATACTTACGAAAGTTTTACCTTTTTGAAAGGTTTTTTGTTGAGTTAGATATACAAATGTGTGATTCAGAAAATCGATATTTAATTGCAACCTATATTAAAATCATATTTAATTTCTTCTTTTTTATTGTTAAACCCGAAGGAACGGTTGAGAAATGAATGTTCATTAATTTTCTGTCAAAATATTTCAAAGACAGTTGTAAGAGAGAAAACGCTACAACATTTCAGATTTGTTTTTTATTTCTTTTCTTTATTAAAGTATTTTTTACGTGTAAGTAATGTAATGATATCTTCTTTCTGTTTTATTTATTAATATTATTTTAACAGTTATTATGTTTTAGACGTATATAACTTTGTAATAAGTCTCTATAAAGGGAATAACAACTTGTTCTGCTATCTTTACAATACCTATGGAAACACATATCAACTCTTTTCATTGTATGAGATGTATTTATTCATACCGAGGGTGGGGAAAGTTCTATAGTGGAATTTTGGCAAAGTTGTAACGAAATTTGTTAAAAGTCTAAGAATTTGATAGTAAAGTGAGTTTTTCTTCGATAAATCATTGAAAGATAACTTTAACAGGGGGACAACATATGTTATTAGACTTTAAGGTATTTTATTATATATGTACAGAGTGTCCCGTAATTGTGTTGTGTTTAGACAGTTATTTGACATGTACGGGCAGTAATGAAGTTTCTATCAACTCATGTCAATTATTCATATTATGCTAACAACAAAGCTAACAATATTAATAGAATCTAAAATGTGGATTATTTACGTCGAATTATAAGTCTATATCGAATCTATATAATTGCATTTGTTTCTTTTATTCGTGTTGTTTAAAAGCAAAAATCCTCTCGGTCATCATAGCCTTATAAAAAAAAGAAGAATAGGAAATAAAATAAAGACCCAAATCCTTGGAAAACTCTTAATAATAACACGGGGAAACATATCCATCACATTGTACATTGTATTTATAAAATGACATGTTTTACAAGTAGACATTGTTTACACAGAATCACTTTAAAACTGCTATTAATAAATTAAGCTCTCTGCTATTTAAAAACTAATTAGGTACAAAATTATCGTTGTCTTCATTAATAGTTTAAAATAAAAACTCCTTAATGTGCGTCTTCTATTTGAAAATACATCGAGAGTGGCTCAACCATGTGTTAATTTGGCATAAGAAATTTTTTTACTATTAAACTCACAAAATTTTAATAAAAACTAAGTACAATAATTACATAGAGTACAACAAAAGTTCAACACTCACCACGTTATCTTGTATTCTCTTGGAGATATTACAATTGTGTTGACAAAATCAATAATTGTGATAAAGAAGATAAAATTATATGAGTAATTATGTATCTCTGAATACAGGGAGGAGAGGGGCTAAAATTATCAAATTTGAAGTAAAGTCGGAATCGAAATCGGTTTATCTATAACAAAATGATTGTCTAAACATTGATTTATGAAAAGGATAATAATTGTATTACTTGTCCCCTTTACACTTTATGTTATTTTTGTTGAATTTTATTTCATTGCTCCTTTTTCACCGTTACAAATAACATTGCCAAATGATGTTGACACATAAATCCACATACGTTACAAATATAACATAAAACATATATTAGCTCTGACCAATATATATATATATATACACATCATCTAACAGCTGAATAGAAATACATTTCGTAAAGGATTTCATAGATAGTAAACAACACAATTAAATAATTCTGAATAGATTTTTCCCCTTCAGTAAATCACGAAGTCGCCATGTTTACAAATTGCATATCCAACGCCGTTGTGTAATTAAATTGCATAACAACGCCTGACGAACTTTCAACAGTCTCGTGAGCCTTAATCCTGACAGATAGTTGTTCTAATTTTAAAAAGTGGGATATTATTATATTAAAATCTTATAAATTATACTTTTACCATAAGCAATATATTTTGGGAAATTTATCAAAGCGTTTGTAAACTAGTAAATTAAAAGTGAAGTCATTCAAGCCGTTTTATCGTACGTATCTCACTCCTTTCTTTTTTCTAAATACTCAAAAAATTTGAACACGGGATTCACATCACTTGTTTAACCTACATCGCATTTTTACTGAGAATTTGGTCCATATGATTACAAAGTGAATCGAACTCAACAATTACAGCCACGATAACATGGGTTCGTGTATTGGATATTGGAAATACAAGCAGTTTGAAAGATAAGAACATTATCTTTATTGACGAGGTCCATATCCAACTAAATATTT
Organism: Aphrophora alni; assembly: GCA_963513935.1. Taxonomy (NCBI): domain Eukaryota; kingdom Metazoa; phylum Arthropoda; class Insecta; order Hemiptera; family Aphrophoridae; genus Aphrophora; species Aphrophora alni. The sequence continues at coordinate 28,971,592 of OY740778.1, forward strand.
TAGTTAATAAACAGAACTGTAGTGTGTGCAGCTCCGAAAACCTTAGCATATTTGTTGAGCAAAGCCCAACATACAAGTGACTGATGCAGCGTTTATGAAGGCGATGTGATCGGGCTTTATTTTTTATAAAGCAGACATTTGTAATACCAAATATTTTGTTCCTCATTTAATAGTAATTTTTTTACTTTAGACTGAAATAAAAACAACAGCCGATGAAATAATATTTTTTTAGTGATTTCAAATAACACATCTTAATGAATAATCCTTTGTTTATAATTTCAAGGAGTTTCTCAATAAAAAATAGTTCAACTATTTGATATTATATACCTGAAAACCGACAAATGTTTACGAGTTTTATTTTCCATCAATTTCGTAATAATTTTTTGATCCTTAACGATTTTGATAGGACTGTAGCAGCCATCTAGTAAGACGTAAGCTAGTGGTATATGTAATTAAACCACACTATGGTCTCTAAAACACATATTTCCCAGTTTTTTCATGTAAATTAAATTAATATGTGAATAACATTCCTTTTATAAAAATGTTACTCACCAGTTTTTCTACTACACGTTTCGGCACTATGACATCATCAGTACAGTTTACAGCACGTAAAGTCCTTAAAATAAAAAAATGTGTTCACATTCCAAATTTGATTAAATCGGTCCTCTCGTTTGATCTGTAGAAACTTCAGACGGCATGCTGTCAGACATCTGTCCAAATCATACACACCTAAACTGATATATCCATGAACATTTTGACACTCATTTTGCTACCCAACAAAACTTGTTCTATACTAATTCTATCCAACAAAGTAAATAGATGTAGATTGATTTTGATGAAATTCATAACAGTTATTTTTCACTATATTGTGTTGTATTTCACTGTATTTCAATACTTTAAAAGTACATATTTAGAAGGACATCATCTGGTCAAGTATTTACTATTTCTTAGCTGAAAGATTTTCAATATTCGATTTGTTTTGTTTGAGTTAGTTTATAAAGATTGTTGGAATTGTAGTCCTTTGATTTTCTTTCCTTAGCTCTCTTTTATTACTTAAATATATCACAATAAAAGGTCCTTTGATTGTTTTTTTGTTGTTTTTATTTCTTCAACAAAGAATAATTGCCAAATGCCGTGTATTCTATCCTAAATGGTGTAATTTATTTTGAAATCAGTAGAACGTAATCAATTAAATGAGTACTGAAAAACACATTATGATCTTCTATTATTCTCACAAACAAAGGCTTTCATTTGTTCCTCCTTTGTTTGTTTTACAATCATTTTAAAAATTACATTATAATATAATAGGAAATTTACTTTTGTATAGAGAAAGAGAGACAAAGTATAAAATGTCTTTAAGGTTATAATGTCTTTAAATCTTTAAAGATTTCATTTCCTTGTCGTTCGAAGTCAATAATCCTTTAGGTCGTCATCGCTTTATAAAAATAAGAAGAAAACAATCCTAGTCCTCAAATACTATTATAGCGTTAGGGCCGGAAGAGAACAGAAGTTGGTTAAGAGCGTCCTGATAAGCAAGAATGAAAAGAGAGATCTAACCCAATACTATATGAAAAGATAGTTCAACTACGTTTTAAAAAAATGATCTAGCTATATTACTTTAGGATTGCTAGGCCCGTAGTAATTATACTGAGCCTCCCAAGGTTTGACTTTAAAGAAGAAATAATGATTATGTTCTCGTTGTATAAAGTGTTAATATTTGTTCAATAAGAAATAAAGTTCTTACTTTATAAATATACAAATACATAGTGTCACTACTCCTGAGGTAACCAGGATTCTTATATTAACCCACTAAATAAATACAATGTATGCAATAATGCAAGGACCTGGAAATGTTCTATTCCTTAAAATGTGTAGTCTATTATATAATTTACTCGAATAATTACTGATGCTGTTTTATTTTTCAGTAAAAATTAAATCAAACTTCTTATTATTATTTACTGCAAATCAATGCATCTAAATAACATTTATCCATAGATCTTAAACCTAGGGTCTTAAACTAGGGATGTTTAAAAATTGTTCTCTCTTTTTAAAGTTGTTATGTAAATATGTTATTATGTGAAGGAACAAGGGAAATACAATGCATTCATGCATTTTAATGCATTCAAAATTGTCAGTTTTTAATATGAAGGATAACAAAAAGGGTTCTACCCAGATTTGGATACTTCAAAGTAGATAAGAATAAAATATTTAGTTTTTGATATTATTGAAAATTTGTTTTGTGCTGTGAATTCACAGAAGATCATTACTATAACTTTTCGTACACAAGACAAAAGTGAACCATTATCACATATACATGTTACGGATGAAGTTAGGTGACCAGATAAGAAACAGGTGTCAATGTTTTCGTGAAAATAACAGCTACTTTGAGACGCTCTGAGTCCTAAACTCTGGTCTGTGGTTTTTGCAGTGAACATGTACATTTTTTATTTTGTTATTACACATAATTAGGGTACAACACAAAACACAAATTTTCAATTTCATCAAAATACGCTCTGGCTATTTTGATAAAAATTTGATATATGTAGAATATATGTTTAATAACACTAAACATCCCAGTTTGTGAATTATTGGTAAAAATCAATAAAATCGGCCATGTTGCTGTTATGACACCTCCAAATTGGTTAAATTTTAATGATATTTGAAGATGAAGGATCCAAACCAGTGGACAAAAATACAAACAATATCAAATTACCGTTATCGATAATTTACAAATAAGGAAAATGAACCTTGAAGATGTCATTAAAACTTGATTTCATCTTGTACTTGAGCCGACTTGAAGACACCAGAGAAGTATCATTAAACCTTACATTGTTTAAAATAATTTACAAAATTTGAGATGACTTATTTTTACAGATAACTTGTAACGAATTGACAATTTTAGCATGCGAAAGTTGTTTAAAATTCTGTTACAGCAAAACTAAACTGGATTACTAAACTTTTATAGTATTTATTATTTAGACTATTTTGACTATGCACTCAAATAAATATCTTAAATATTATACAAGTTACCATTAATAACGAAATATTGAGGCATTTACTTCGGATATGTATGAATTCTTAGAATTTTACAAGAAATAATTAAGATATAAGTTTTAGAAATATATTTTATAGTGTGACATTTTATATGATAACTAGTTTTCCATTTGATGTAAAACATCCTTGATAAAGGCTAGGTGGAATAAGATTCTACCAAAACAGAAACACAAACCTGTTTGAGTGTCTAACAAGTGACATAATACAAGAATTAATGATGTAGTTTAGAAATGAAAAAATAAAGATATTAACCCTGGATATTTTTTTTCAAGTTGTGAATCAGGGCAATACCGATTAAAAAAAAAAAAAACTCCAAAGATAAAAAGTCTTTACTATATAGAAATTTTGTGAAATGTACGTATACACATATTATAGTTCCTGTGAGACCCTGCCTGGCCTCTTCCAGTAAACGTCTCCACTCTTTTCTGCCACTCACCTCATCAAGAACACCCAGCTACCTCATTCTTGGTTTCTCCCTAGGCCTTCTTCATCCTGGTTCTCTTTGGAATATATTCTTTACTATTTTATTCTTTCTTCTATTATCAATTAAAATGATCTGCCCATCTCAGTCTTGGGTTTTCTATTTAAAATAGTATCCCAGGTTCACTATATAACTGTTAGTCTTATTGTCACCATTATTGTCTTTTATTAGTCACCATTTTGTTGTCTTATTCTCCAAAATGTCATCCCCCTTAACTTCTTTCTCAGAATTTTCCTCTCCCATCATTGCCCTACACAAAGATGATTGTCAACAGAAATGACGACTAGTGGATTATAAATTATATTTTTGTGGACTTTCTCTCCGACATAGTATGCATCACTTGTGTAGTCCAATGTAAACTTTATTGTCTACCTCAATTCTTGAAGTATACGGAGTTTCTTTCCGTAATGAGTGAACCCAGATATGTAAAACTTGTCATCCTTTTAGTCCGCATTTCTAATAAAACAAAAATTACTTTCAATTATCTGCTGTCTTCATAACACTACAAGTGTAATTGGGGAAAGATAGTTATGGGCTTTTGTAGATTAAAACCAAAAAAATAAAAATAAAAATCCTTAGTAGTGCGTTACTAATTATAGAAATTAATAAAATTATTGTGCACATTGGTTCAGCAGTTAGGTTGTAGGAATGATACATCCAAACATTTTTCGACTTTGTGTTAATACATTTGGTTTCAGAAATGTCTTAAAAGAATAACTATATTTTTTTTGGACAATTTAAATGTCATATACTAGATTTGTAACATTAGAGAACATTAGTTAACTGAATTTTACTGATAGTTTTATTGACTTTGTGAGATGCACTACAAATGAGATAAGTAAGGTTTCTTTAAAGTATTAAATAATCGACGCCGTAAACCAAAGACAACTTCCAGGACTATGAAGTTTATCCTTTTATAAAGTTAAAGCCATAAATAAATTTGAATTTTATCAAAAGCGATAAAATATTGACTTCATTAAGATTTCTCTTCTCCAGGATATTGCAAACCTTTTCTCATGAAATGACTTAATTACGTTCCACTTCCACTCGGCAAAGTGAAGCGTATAAATCTAATGTTTTATATTGCAAACTTTGTTTACACTATTTCATTAGACTGACATGTGACACTCTTAACTCAGAGTACAGTATGGAGACTGGTCTTATTTATACGTTTAATAAAATTACACTTAACTAACAAAACACAAAATCATATACAATATTATTTAATAGAACCAATGAATTTATACCAATTTATTACAATAATACTACTAAAAGAAATACGTACGTTGTTATGTACATAATATGTTGTGCTATTGTCAGATATATTATGATGACGTTGCACTACCATAACCATTAGAAAAATAAAGGTTACTATCAACTTTTTCTTCGGATCAACTTAAAAACAATTGTTAGAAGTTAAGCGAGCTCAATTTCTGAAATTAGTTTATAAAAGATTACTGTTCAAACACGTTGAGGAAATTCAATTTGCAATTTGTATGATAGCGAGCTGAAAACCTTGCTAACAGTATTTGCGAGAATAACTCAATTCTGAGAAGAAATTCTTGAGGTAATTATCAGAAAAAGTTCCTAACGAGAACATATTATTAGGAATTAGTTCTCTCTAAAACCTAATTTTGGATTCAAATGAAATTGGTACCATGTATTAGAAATGAGAGATTTAAGTTAAAGCGATGAATAATTAAACAAAATACATTGAAGTTTATTATATGTTGATGGGTCAGATTTTTATAATTCTAAGAAATACATTATTGATCTTTAATCCCCTTTATGGTAAACTATATCAATTCGTTCTAAGATAGAGCAAGCTGAATATTATTGTGAAGTATTCAAAAGTTCAAATCAGTCTACTTCCTTTAATCCCTTATTAAATTCATTTTAAGAATAACATTGTCGGTTTGCTCACCTCTATTGCTGTAAGTAACAGCTCCCGTGTTTTTTGACTTTAACGTTCCCAAAGGTGATTTTAATAAATTCTGTTGCTATTTCCTACCAATGCTCTTGGCCAACCGACGAGCAGAACCTCCGGCTGTCACTGTTGGTCTCTTCAACATTGACTGATCCCCTTTTCAGGTATAAACCTTGCTAGGTTAATGAACTGTGTATTTTGTCTAGAGTCAGTTATTGCGACGCTTCTTGATATATTTCACAACATTATTCTGCCTTCTGTGTTCATTACTCTGTCTTTGGACTTGGTATTTGATAGTTTTTATAAATTTACCTAACAACCAATCTTAACAATTTCCCCCAACAACACCATTTCAATTACAGACGTAAAAACTAAAATCAAATTTAGAGTCTGTGTCTTAAAAAAATATACATTTGAATTTGTATTTTGTGATAAGTTAAAAAAAATAATTTTAGTAAATGCAGGTCTGAATCAAGATGCAGAACTGAAATAAAGTTCGAAGAAAGAGCTCGAAATGTGTAATTGTTTCGAGTGTAATTGTATACAAATTTTAATCAATTTGAATTCTGCTCCTAGTTTCAATTTCGTATTCGATTTCAACCATAATTTAAAGTTTCTTTTTACATTTTAAGCTGCAGAAACCTGATTTATTTTTGGTATTTCCAACTATTTACGCTAAAGATAACTATTCAGAATCTCCTATATTTATCCTTACGAGATATTTTTGGAGAACAAATAACACCAACACGCCTTAATGTGTCCAAAACTTTGAGAACCATAAAAACGCAAAATAAAAAAAAAATACGACCTGTAATTAATATTCAAACCAATTTTAACTAGCTGTCGACATTATGCAATTTATATTCATTCACTAGATTTGTATGTAAATCGGATTTAGTCAAACAAAACACGTTTATAGCACAATGCTGATACAGTTTTGTTTTGTTTGACATCACTACCTACTGATTGCATTGTCAATATTTCTTGACACTGAATATTCTTTCTATAGCATTCACAGAAATAAATTTACAGATGCTATCTTTTATTGTTAAGCATCTCATTTATACTTCTCTGAAATTGTGTAAATATTGTATCAACAAATCCACAAAAGTAATTTTAGCTTATATCTTTTAGAAATAAACCTATTGTCTCTCTTCCACCTCAATCAAACATCGAGTACTCCAGTTAGAACAGGAAACAACATTTATGATATACACTTTGGCATTATATCCAAGATAGATGCCTATCTGTGTTCAGAAAAAGTTCCTTTTAAAATTTGTTTACGTTTTATTTTTGTTTTATAAATTCTACCCCCAAATAAGCAAGACAAGCTAGTATAAGTATTTTGCTTTGAACAAGAATACTCTGTAAATATTATAAAATATTGATACACTATAAAGGTATATTAATCTGTAATAATAATATTTTTTGTTTTATAATTTTGAAAACAAATAAGCAAGATAGGATGGTATAAATATTTTGTTTTGAACACTCTGTAATTTTGATACAAATATTCAAACGAAATAAAGGTTTGTTTAAGTAATACAACTACTTTGTATTAATAATTTTGTATACCCGTCTAACTTTATATGTTATTTTTTGCAAACATCATTTGACCAACAATATAGGTCCCCCATTTAATTTAATTGCAACTCTGATAACTAATCACTAATCTTCAGGTCATATAAAGTATAACATTTTATGCTGTAACAACATTTTATATTCTTGTTTTCCCAAGCAAGAGTGGAAGGGGGTGCCTGTTGAAATCTCGCCCCAGGCACCGTCAACCCTCGCGACGGTCCTGCCTTCACGTTTGACCACAATTTAAAAGTCACATCATTTTACATTCTAATACTTTTTGTTTGAATAATTTATTCTAAAACGTAATCCCTTTGAGTTATTCAAAAGACCCGACCTTATTTTCTCACCCTAAAAACTACAGAAAAATTGATAATTTAAAATTGAAAGGAATTATTTCGGGTGCTGATTCTAGAGCTAAAAATAAGAATGAAAAAGTTTACAAAAACAAAAGTCTGGAAACATTGTTTCCCGTGTTTCGGACATTTTGTGTTTTACACAAAAATTATATCCTTAGAAACAGATAAGATATGAAGTGAATGCATGTATAGACATTATTTATGTAGCCTTTTATCAGTATATCAGACCACCAAGACTTTAGTTTCTACATTTTATAAATGGCTGCCTTTTAAAATGCTTAATGTCGAATAACTTGTATATCCGCATCTGAAAAGTGGAATCTTCCTTTGGGGAGATTTGTTAGTTCGGAATATGCAAAGAGTTGCTGTTTTGCAAAATTTCAAAAAGAAGCTATAAGACTTACATCAGGTCTTAAAAAGCTTAGTCATGTAAGGTTGTGTTTATAAAGTTTGGAGTTCTTACACTCCCTAGTATATTTATACTTGAGGTGATCCTCTACTACAGGTTCACATGTGAGCATATCCCAAATAAAGATATACATAGTTATAGCACCATATAAGTTTGTAATTATCGTGCTGGACAGCACAGATTGAATTCATATAGAAAACCTCCTTAACAGGCTGATCCAAGACTGATAAATAAGCTCCTACATAGCATTAGAAACTATCAGGATTTTTCGCCTTTTAAAAACAGCCTTAGACAACTAGTATTGCCTAGATCTTTTACTCTGTGCATTGTATGCTGGGTAGACTTGATGGATGTGGTCTCTTTCTCTCCTATGTATTTAAATTTATATACAGGACTGAGCATTGCTATTGTAATTATACTTACATATGTCTGTATTGTGTACGTTAATATTAATTTACTTTTGTTGGTCACTATTTTGTGTTTATTTGGTTAATTGATTATTCCAATTATTTGGTGAAATGTTGTTTTGCGTTTTGTATTTTGTCTAGTGTGTATTGACTTGACTATGTTGATTTATTAGTTGTATTGTTTGTGTTAATTTGAAATTGAGTATGGCTACGCAATTGTTTTTGTTTACGGTCATAAAAATAAATAAATAAATCTCGAAAACCATTACCATTACAAAATATTTACAAGAAACCGAAGATTTTTCTCTTTTAACTAAAAACTAAATTATTTTTCAGTAGGTCAAAGGATAACCGCCTTTTCGAGAAAAAACTAAAACATAATTTGTTTGTATTTATCTACAACACTCAAGAATACTCTAAAACGAAATATTAAGGATTTATGATAATTGTTAATATTAACACTTTAATCCATTGCCCAGAAATGTATCAAAAATGGATAGTTTCCCTTAACAGTTTCAAAATTTAACGTCTGTTTTAATAATAATTTCAATAAATTTTTTTTTTTAATTTAAAAAATTTTTTTTTTTAATAACTCGGTTATACTTTGACATACAGAAAAATAAAATAATTTTTCGTTGAAAGAGGAAAATCTTTTGTTTCTTGTAAGCATTTTTTTAAAGTTAAAAATAAATGACACAAAATATTTTAATTATCCGAAATCTTGAATATGGGTGAAATAAAGTCTTGGTTCTCTGGTAAAAAGTTACATAAATAATGCGAATACTAAATGTGCCAAGTGTCTACTTCCAAAGAAATATATTATGTTTGGTTTTTGTAAAATCACAAAATAGCGACAGACGAAAAACAGCGTTTTTGGATCTAGATTTATTTCATAGTTTAAGCTCTAGAATCTGCTACCGAAATATCGCCGTGCATTTTTGAATCACTCTGTATATACTTTGTTACACACTACAAAGAAATGTAATTATTTTGAAAATAAATAAACTCTTTCTAATATTTAGTTTTAAATATATTTCGACATACTCTTCTAAAAGCTGCATTAATATTTTCAATTTAACTGTACTCTATAAACTGTCAATATGTTTAAAGGTGTTTGATTAATGTTTTCACTCGCCCTACATTTCCTTCAAATCAAGTTCTACTTGAAGCAAGGTTGATTGAGTAATAACAGAGACGTCGTTTTATTTACTGCAATTGTAAATCACATTCGTTTCTTTCTTTTCATCCCTCAAGCTCTCTGACACAAAGTATTACACACTTTCTCACAAATCTATTCACGCCGAAATAAACCTAAGCAATCAAAACGTATACGTCACATATCTGTAATCAAATTTAAAGTCAGATGAAAATATTACAACACGCAGAAATACAAAGTGGAGAATTTCCAGTGTTCGTAATATTTGAAAGTTTATAACCTAAATCAATATACTAAGTAAGTTACAAGTGACACAAAATTTAATACCTACATCGAAGTCTGTCCATGAAGTTTGCAATTTACTTACAAAGCGTGATTTTCATTTTCGTTTTTGGCACAACCTTAAACAGGCTGATTTTTTAAAAACTTTTTGTGCAATTTATGACATTTGTGCTATTTAAAAAAAATCACCATTCAAGTCAAATAAAAGTATTTCATTTTAAAATTAAATAACCAAACTAATATGATTGTTGTTATGTAACGTTTTGGTAATCTAAAGTATTTAATTCTTATTGTAATATTAGTTTTAACAATTCAAGGGTATTTTTGCTATTTGTTGATTTTACTACTTTTGTCATCATAAATACATCATTTAAATATTTGTAATAATACCCAATACCGAAAATATAGAACAATAAAATGGAATTGGAATGAATTGTATGTTATGGTCAAATGATTTCGTTACTTCTTTTAGTTGTATAACTTTATAAGAAAACACCATATTGTTTGGTGGCTCATCATATATTTTCGATATGGTAGAGCTTCCCAGGAACTGAAACAGTTTGGCAATCACTGTCCTTCACGATTAAAACAAGTTGTTTTGAAACCACTTCACCCGTTGTGAGATAAACTACCATTTAAAACTGCCTATATCAGATACTACAAGCTAAACAAATCTGATATACAAACAAAACTCAACTGATCTACAAGCCGTAAGAAACATGTGTTTTACGTACATCAGGGAAGTATTATAACACAAGGCAAATAAATACTTTATTTTATTTGTGTGTGTGTGTGTGTGTGTGTGTGTGTGTGTGTGTGTGTGTGTGTGTGTGTGTGTGTGTGTGTGTTATTGTACCAAACTTGTGGTAGGGGTTTCAGTGTTTTATATTGTTCACATTCACCACAGTATTCATTGAACATCTTAATCCATATACGTAAAGTAGATTTTTTAAATATATCTTTAATGGCCGCGCTATAGGCCCTGAAGAGTTTTTTCTATATAATGTAAGGAATTACGAATTGTAACTGATTATGAAAAGTGGGTTTCAATTTATCAATACTCCATGTTAGAAATCTATAGTGATTTTGACCACACAAAATCCTTTCTTGAAAAACTAATATCCATCTAAGTTGAATAAAACTCACCATTCCTTTAATGACCTTATCTGTACTCCAAAATTGACCAATGACTGTAGGATATTAAGGATGACTTGTAAAAGTGCTAAAGGGTATAATAACAACAGTTATCATTCTACTATCACCTACAAAGCATATATGTAAAAAAAAAGAGGTTGAACATCCCAAACACAATTAGCTAAAATTTTTATATGTTTAAAACAAGATTAAAGATTGATTCAGTGTGAACGAAGCACAAATGAATGTTATACTGAACTTTATAGTTTAATAAAATTAACGGAATCTAAATAAAAACGGTTTAACGTACTAAATGTATCTCTCTTTCTTCCAAAATAGTTACACATATAACAAAAGAAATTCCAAACAATATTTTAATATCATACGTAGTAGTTTTAATTTCATCTTTGTAATTTGTATTTTGTAGCAGAGTAATATTATTATTAATGTAAGTATTGTAGTCCAAGTGAAAAATATATACAAGGTTGTGATTTTATAGTGAGTAATACGTTTTATATCAGCTAATTGAGAAATCTTCAATAATAAACATTACGCGCAATATTAATTGTCTTTTCTTTTTTTATTGTTAAATAAGAATGTTGAGTTATAAAACAAAAATGAAAAACAATGTCTTCCAGATTTTGAAAAAATATCTGGTATTAATTAAATTGATTACTTCAGTCAGCCTGTAATCCCACAGTACTATACTAAAAACAACCTTTGGAAATAAGAAAGAACTTTCGAAATGAAACATACGCCTAAAAGCGCAACATAAATCGATTCAACTTACAGCATAATTTTCACTACACCAGGTACATGTCAGAAGCTAGTTACAACCGCTATAAAATATCTTCTTTGAAAAAATATATAAAAACAAAATTCACTACTTCCACACAATTAGAGTGGCTTGTATTGGGCAACGATAAAATAACTTTCACAAATGATTGATTTTAGTATAAAAGCTTAACACAGAACTCAACTCTCTTGCCAATAGCATTTCATCATAAATCAACGGCGACATATAAAGTATCCGTAAATCTTATATTTATGATAATCATTGATAATAAAAGATCTTTAGTTTTTTAAATTTGGTACGGTGATGTAGTTTGAAAATTAATTTAGGGTTAGACGATTTTTGGGAAATCAACTTCACGGACATACATTAGTCCTGACGAGCATTTTGAATTATTTTCTTTTCAGCAAAGAGTCTATTAAAATGTATTCTATTTTGTTTATCTAAACTAAATTTTAAACAAACTCAAACAAATACGTTCAAAGGCTGTTAGGCTTCGGGTTCAATATGAATAGATTTATGCAAACAGTGATTCAGCAATAAACATGTTTGTATTGACAATCTCTCTAGTTAATTAATATCTCTATTACGCATAAACATCAACATTCAATATTAAATTCATTTACTCAAATCAAAGTTAATTATTCTTATCTTTTGTTCCAGAGCTATCCCAATTATGATTATATATAAGTTATTCCATCTATCTCTATATGTTTTCTCATAACACAATACTAGTCGCTCTATTTTAAAGATCTATTAAACCCATGATTTGATGATTTACTAAGTTAAATTGACTAATCCTATTACTATGTAACACATTACTGTTTTTATACAAATTATTATGCTAACTACCCTTCCTACTGTAGAATTATATTAAAGTTCTGTAATATAATTGTTTCATGTTCTGAGTTTTCTATAATTATTTGCTCGATTTCCCTTGAAAGTTTGTCAAAAAAATCTGCACAGTAATAAGGAGAGTCTTTAGGGTGATTAAAAACAACAGCTACCATAAGTTTTACATCGTACTTAATAATCGGTTTTTCGACCCATCTAGCTACAAATCTTTGCTGATTAAACTACTTCCATTATTTATACCTTACAACACCCCCAGGATACCTTACATATTTACTGAAACACCCCTTGTTTACTGTAAATAGATAATAATCCGGTTAGCCTATTTCGTCCTCACCTTTTAACAACATTTGTGCCAAGCGTATAACAATATAATTATTTACGAATGTCCTTACATTTATATGTATTAGTTTAGTTAATAACCCTTCGATATATACAAATACTAAGTCTAGTGTATTAACACTTCTTATCCCATGGTTTACCATTATTCTTAGTGATATTCTAGTTTCTACCTTTCTCCCACTCCTCAGTTTCCGCACCTACCCATATCCACATTTCCCAACCAAACCATTCCTTATATCCCTATTGCCTAAAATTATTAAATCACTCCTTGACTCTGATGTAATTATACTACTGTCTTCACCAGTTTTTTCCACCAACACAAGCTACTTTACGACTACTATCTCTAGCATGTCCTGTTAACCTATCGTCTTCAGTGTCCGGCAATTTATAACCTTGATCTTCTTGCCCTCCATATTCACCATCTCCACTTGTCCCTACAATCCTACTTCATTTCCTTGCTCCTGTTGTTCTATTGTTGAATGTAGTGGGCACAGTAGTCACTCTTCTCTAGTCAACCCCTGGTACAGATTAGCTTCTTCCTACCTCTTAACTGGACCAATTCTAAAATCTTCACTCTGACGGGGATCTATCTAGCGATTTCAAGAAACATTGACCTTTTTTATTTACATCTTCTATTGACAACACTTTCCCCTCAATTACTAAACTTTAAAAAGACATCTTCACAAATGTTGCTCACTTTAAATATATGTTTTCAACACATTACTTTATTCCTTGAGGCGTAACGAAAATTCCTCTGAAACTTCTGACCCTGTGTCTAGTAACTGAATTACACTCGCTCTAATTCCTTCCCTCATTTTAAATATTTTCATTTAAACACAATAGTCTTGTGTTTGTTTCCCTGCCCACTATATATCCCCTTTCAATTTTCTGAACTACAATTTCGAAATTAAGTTTATTATTAAACTGTTTCTCACAATATCTTCGAATTCCTCTTCTTTGCCCCTATTTCTATTTATTGACACAGTCAGAAGCCAACATATACCAAAAATATATATTCATATTTATGACCTGTTGTATATTATTTATAAGTTCACTACTATTATATTCACACATATCTGTACAATCCTTATCTCTCCCTTGTGTTGCCATAGGTAGAAGCCAAAACAAACCAAATTATGCATTTATATTTATTATATTATATTGTATACTGTTTATATGTTCATTATTTTTATATGCAAACCGATCTGCACAATCCACTCTCTCCCTTTTATTGATACAGGCAGAATCCAAAACATACAAAAATTATGTATTTATATTTATTATATATTGTATATTGTTTATACTGTATGTTCATTATTTTTATATGCAGACCTATCTGTAGAATACAACCTCTATCCCTTTTGTTGACACAGTTAGGAGCCAACATATACCAAAAATATGTATTCATATTTGAGCTGTTGTATATTATTATTAAAAGTTCATTACCTGTACTATTATATTCAGACATATTTGAAAAATCGACTCTCTCTTTTTTGTTGACATAGGCAAAAGTCAAAATATACAAAAAATATATTTATGATTATTATTTGTTGTATATTATTTAAATGTCTATTTATTTTTATTCAGACATATCTGTACAATAACATCTCTCTCCCTTTTGTTGAAACACATAGACGCCAAACTCTACCAAAAATGTATATTCATATTTATGACCTGTTGTATATTATTTATATGTTAATTAATATTATATGTAGACATATCCGTAAAATCCCCAGTCTCTTCCTTTTGATGACACAGACAAAAGACTAAATATATATAAAAATATGTATTTATATTTATTATCTATCGTGTGCTCTCTTTGTCTCTCTTATTGATTACAGAATGTCTGTGTCCATGTTTGTTTTTAGTAGTTAGATAGATTCTACACTTAATTTTGGCCTTATACCAGATTAGATATTTTAACACATGATCAAGAACATAAATACAGAAGTGGTTGGAAGGAATCAATTACAAGGAACACCCCCGATGGTATTGACGAACGAAACAAGCAGAAACGAAGCGCTTTAACTTTGATTGTCACTGAAAAAACTTAATTTTATGTGAAAGTATAAAATTCAGTAGAAACAAAAATAAACAATAGGAGAGCTTTCAGTGGATGGATAAGATGGTTATAAAGGAATATAAGCGAAGAAACTTGTTTTCTTATTTAGTCATGTTGCTTTAATTTTAAATAGAAGTTTTATTCTCTCTGCACAATATTAATTCAGTTGTCTTCGATTTTATCTTTCGGTACCTCTCGGTCATCATCGCCTTGTAAAAAAAAGGAAGAAAAGATCATCATAAAATAAAGATCCTTAATCTTCGAATACTCAAGAACAAGAGTTGATCAAAAGAGACCTGATAGGAGAAGAAGAAGAAGAAGAGGGATTTAACTCCTGACTATATAAAAAAGTGTAGATCCAGCTAGGTTCCCTTGGGATTGTCAATCCCCTACTCAATAAATAAACAGCTGAGCCTTGTGTTTTTTATTATTGAAAATATTTTATTTTAGAAATATTCAAATTGACGAAAATTCTATTTCGGCTGTCCTAAGGTCTATATTGCAATTAAATTGGATAAAAACATTACAGCTGTAACTTGTTAATTCTATCTTGCTCTGTTTCTCTAGCTGTATAGTGAAATAACGTTATGCATCACACTTCACAATTCTTTTAAATATTTTGATAGTGAGTAATTATATTTTATTTAGTTTCTGTTATGTAATCTGTATTAGCAATATTAAGTTAACATTGTAGCAACATGTCCTGGCTACGATGCGCAGCCAGCAGTCTTACAATGAACAGCGACTGAAGTAGATCGCTTAATAATAAAACTGGTACTTCTAAATGTAATGTATACATTTATTTAAATAATTTATAAACCCGAACATAACATGGTGGCAGCGGTGTAAACCAGATTTAATAAGAATTCAGATAAAGTGTTAACTAGTTTGCAAAAAAAAAATAGTTTCTATTTTTACTACGGAAAAATGGATTTTAGAAACACAGGAAATGGCGTCTCTCCGATGGAATTTCAAGGTGATTTGGCAACTAACTGGAGAAAATTTAAAAACAGGTATGAAATTTTTATTGAAGCATTTGTACCAGAGTCTACAAAAGACAAAAGAAAAATAGCTTTATTACTTCATTACATGGGTGAAGAAGGACAAGACATTTTAAAATCGTTTAATCTTAGTGCAGTGGATTCAGACAAGTTAGAAACTGTAATTCAAAGTTTTGAAAATTATTTTATTCCTTTGGCTAATGTAACATATGAGAGACATATATTCTTTAATCGTAAACAATTACACAATGAATCTTATGAACAATATGTGGCAATATTAAAAAACCTAAGTGCTTCTTGTGACTTCGGTGCTTTACGTGATAGTTTAGTTCGAGACATTTTTGTTAGTGGTATTCATGATTCCGATATTAAAGTTTCTTTGTTAAAAACACATAATTTGACTTTAGAACAAGCCTTAGAAATGTGTAAATCTAAAGAATTAGCTTATGATAGGGCTCATAAACTAAATGTAAAAAAAGAGTTATTAGATTCTACGGTAGATAGAGTTTTTAAAAATAGTAAACCAAGAAACAAAACTTTAAACTTTAATTTAAACAAGTTTCAAGCTGGAACCGGCAATCGTGGACAGAATTCAACAGGAAACCAAGTGAAGCGCAATACATCAAATACAATGTCAAATGCTATGAATCAAGGGTCAACTACAAGGTCAAGATCATCCTTCCAGGCACACAAAGCAAAGGCAAACATGCATAATAGTCCGTGCGGTAGATGTGGCCGATTTCATCTTTTTGGAAAGTGTCCAGCATGGAATCAAGTATGTTCACAGTGTGGTAAATTGAACCATTTTAGAAACATGTGTAGGTTTTCAGTTAACCAACTGACAGAAACAGGTAATGAAAATAAAAACTTTGTGATAAACACTTTAGCTAAACCTAACCTGCAAAATTATAAGGTAAACGTAACTCAATGGTATGAGACAATTATAATAAATAAAGTGCACTAATCTTTTAAAGTAGACTTGGGAGCCCAAGTAAACATTTTATCGTATAATTCCTTTCTTAAATTAGGAATTAATGTTAATTTAATTAATAAAACAAATGCTAAAATTACTTCATTTACAAACAACAGATTACCTGTTGTAGGGACTTGTACATTACAAAGCAAGTTTAAAGGCTCAAACTATGCATTGACTTTTTATATTGTTAAATCAAACTGTGAAAATTTGATAGGACTTGATACATGTCTTAATTTAGGAATTGTTAAGCATATCAATACCTTAAAGTTAGACCTAATAGATAAAAAGTACAAAGATTTGTTTAATAATGAAATAGGGTGTGTACCAGTTAAGGTTAGGATAGAGTTAAATGAAAATTCATGTCCTGTAATTAGTGCTCCTAGAAAAATTCCTTTTGCACTAGAAAATAAATTAAAAGCTGAATTGGATAGAATGTTAAAGCTAGGTATCATTGAAACTATTAATGAGCCTACTGATTGGGTTAATTCGCTAGTAATTGTTCAAAAGAAAGATGGTAATATAAGGTTATGTTTAGATCCAAAACCTTTAAATGAATGTATTAAGAGATCGCACTATCAATTTCCTACTTTTGAGGAAATTATTCATAAAATTAAAGGTGCAAAGTTATTCACAGTGTTAGATGCAAAATCAGGGTTTTGGATGCTTCCATTAGATGAGGAATGTGCCAAAATAACTACTTTTCAAACGCCTTTTGGCAGATTTTATTTTAAAAGATTACCATTTGGATTGAGTTGTGCTCCAGAAATATTTCATAGAGTAGTGTCTCAAATTTTTGAAAAAATCGATGGGGTCCAGTCATTTCAAGATGATATATTAATTTGGGGTGAAACAGAAAAACAATTAACTGAAAGAGTTAATGCAGTGTTAGATAAAGCTCAAACTAATGGATTTAAATTCAATATTAACAAATGTAAATTTAATGTTAAAGAAATAAATTTTCTTGGGCACAAAATTAGTTCTGATGGTATTTCGGTAGATGAAAACAAAATAAAAGCTATAATTGATTTACCAATACCTAAGGATAAAAAAGAACTTGCAAGAATTTTAGGAATGTTTAATTATGTCTCAAAATTCATAGAAAATTTTCCGGAAATATCACAACCTCTTAGAGCTTTGCTAAAAAAAGATGTAGAGTTTACTTGGAATAAATATCTTAATGATGTGTTTAACAAATTGAAAAAAATAATAACACAAGCCCCAGTATTAAACTATTTTGATCAATCTAAGCCAATATTGTTGTCTGTCGATGCAAGTTCGACGGGGCTAGGTGCTTGTTTATTGCAAAATAATAAACCTGTATGTTATGCTTCTAAAGCCTTAACAGAAACTCAAATTAACTATGCTCAAATTGAAAAAGAGCTCTTAGGAATAGTTTTTGGTTGTACAAGGTTCCATCAGTATATTTTCTCAAAAAATGTTACTGTTGAAACTGATCATAAACCTTTAATAGCAATATTTAAAAAACCCTTATCAAAAATCTCAAGTAGATTACAAAGAATGTTGTTACGCCTTCAACAGTATAAACTTAATGTAGTGTACAAACCGGGTAAAGAGTTAGTTATTGCTGACACTTTGTCAAGACATTTTAATGTAAATGACAAGGTTGAAGATGAGGTTTTTGACGAAATAGAATTACAGGTTAATTTATTAATTGATAATTTACCAATTTCACATGCTAAGTGGTTATTGTTTGAGAAAGAATCTAAAAATGATGAAGAATTAAATAAATTAAAATACTATATTAATCATGGCTGGCCAAAATATAAAAGTAATGTAAATGATAAATTAAAATGTTATTTTGATTTTAAAGATGAATTAAGTATTATAAAAAATTTAATATTTAAAGGTGACACAATTATTGTACCAAAAAATCTAAGAACACAAATGATGGAAATTGTTCATCAAGGTCATATGGGAATAAATAGATGTAAATCAAGGGCTAGGTTAGCACTTTATTGGCCTAACATGTCTAATGATATTAAGAATTATGTTGAATCTTGTCGAACCTGTAGTAAATTTAAAAGAAATCAAAGTAAAATGCCTCTATTGCCACATAGAGTACCAAAATTACCATGGTCAGAAGTGGGAATAGACGTGTTTGAATGGGAACAAATGTTGTATATTGTTGCTGTTGATTATTATTCAAACTATATTGAAATAGCAAGTATTTCAAATACTAAAAGTGTAACTATAATATCAAAATTAAAAAGTTTTTTTTCAAGACATGGGATACCTCTAAAAGTTTATTCTGATGGGGCGACTTATTTTAAATGTGAAGAATTTAGAATGTTTTGTAAAAATTGGGATATTGAGCATGTAATTTCAAGCCCTCATTTTCCTCAGTCAAATGGCATGGCTGAGAGTGCTGTAAAAACGATGAAATCATTATTAAAAAAAACAGCTGATGCAGGAGAAGATATTTATCTTGCACTTTTAAGTTTTAGAAACACTAATAAAAATAATGTGGAATCACCTGCTCAACTTCTCATGTCGAGGAAATTGCGTACCTTAGTACCAATGCATTACAAATGTCTTAAACCTAAACTTAATTATAATAGAACCAGAAATCAACTGTATGTTAACAAACAGAGAATGAAGGGACATTTTGACCGACATTTTAAACCACTGCAGAGTTTATGTAATGGTCAAGATGTTCTCTTTCAGAAAAAACCTAATTCCAATTGGTCTAGCGGTAACATAATTCGAGAAACAGAAGAACCTCGATCATATATAGTCATAGATCAAAACGGTAAATCATATAGACGTAATAGAATACATATTAGTCCTGCGGTTGAAAGAATGTCGCCTCCAAAATGTCCTTCCATGTCTCGTCAAAAGAATGAAATAAGCCCATTAAATCAAACTAATAGAAGAATAAGTGAAAGTGTTAATTCAGGGCAAAAGGTTAGTCCAGAAAGTGATTTTTTAAAAGATCTTGATAATTACAAAACCAGATATGGTAGAGTAGTCAAAAGCAGTTGTCGATTAGAAGATAAATTTTAAGTTGGTTAAAAAAAAAAAAAAAAAAAAAAATTTTAAAAAGTAATATTGTTATTATTATTGTAATTGTTATTAATGTTGTTGTTCTTAAAATTAAAAATAAAAAAAATTTGATTTGTAAATGGTTAGAAGATAGTTTTAATTTGAAAAAAAAAAATACATATTTATTAATTTGAGTATTATTTGTAACGTCTAGTTTTGAATTTCTTTAAAAAAAAAATATTGTTTTGTATTAGAATATAATTTTAATTTCTTAAAAAAAAAAATTATAAGGTTATAAAAATATTTTACTATTATTTGATCTATTCTTAGTTAAAAAAAAAAAAAAAAAGAAGGAAATTGTTATGTAATCTGTATTAGCAATATTAAGTTAACATTGTAGCAACATGTCCTGGCTACGATGCGCAGCCAGCAGTCTTACAATGAACAGCGACTGAAGTAGATCGCTTAATAATAAAACTGGTACTTCTAAATGTAATGTATACATTTATTTAAATAATTTATAAACCCGAACATAACAGTTTCATTGACACCAAGTCGCAGGTTTTAGTCTCTTAACGTCCAATTGAGTTTACTCGTCATTTCTACGATCTTAACTTCTTATTGCATGTTTGCAGACAAACCTTTTAATCTCATAAAAACATAATTAATTTTTTAATTTTTTATTGCTAACAAGTTGCCTATTTATTAGTAGATTTTACAATAAGTATATTTAAGATGCTAACCACCAATATTTTGGAGTATATCTGGTTATGAACTTGTTCAATGATACTTGAACTCAAGCTTACAAACTAAATTACGATAAAGTCGGAGACAAATTGCAAAACCTGGAGCGTTTCCTGACAGTACGTCAAAAGTGTAAAAAAAATAAAACTACCCTGGGGTGTATATTTGATTCGAGACTCTGAGTTACATGATGCAACAGCTGTTTTGATATTTACAGAATATCCACGAAATTTATTTTGTTTTCCATCTACCCGTTTAATTTTTGTTTTTCAATACAAATTATAACTTTAGAAATTCATAATATATTGAATTAAGTTTGTGTAATTAAAAGTTTTTTTTATCTAGCATTTTGTAAACAACCAAGATATGTATTTTTTATGTTTTAAAAATATCAGATGTTTAAATTTTGAATTCCACACAACATATACTTTTGTAAACTCTACAAGAGACTTAAATTTTGATAATTTAATGAAACATATGTAAATATCTTTATTTTTATTGTATGTTAAGTGGTAACACACTTAAAGAAGAAAAGTAATTTCTTGGTAATTTACTTCAATATACACACTTTATGATAGAAGGTATTATTTTTTTTAGGGAGGGAAAAACTCCGAAAAAATCATAACTTTAAGTAGACAATTAGCAAGAAATTACAAACTCGGTTATTCTTTCACCTACAATAAATACTAAAAGTTATTTAAAGTTTTAAAGAGCAAAATATTAGTTCGCTTATATTTTTTTAAAGTTTACGATTTTTGAATAATTCAGTGTTAAAAATTTAAAAGGTTTGCTATTTTGAAACTTTACAAAATATTCTGGTTATGTTGTATACTGGACAAAGTTTACATAACAAAGTATGTGTATGTCAATCTAGACTCAATATCTTATACATTCCCGAAGTTAAAAAACACAAACAAACCTACACTCGAATTTTGGACATAACAACGTTTTATACTGTGCTATATAAGGAATCTACCCCCAAATATTCTCTGTGTATTGTGTATATTGTAGTTCTGAATACAATAAAAAATTAGGTGAACTACTGTATTCGTGTTAGGTAAGAAGGTTTGTGGACCGTTAGTAGAGTGGATGGGGACAAAGTTCACGTTGATATAAAAGAGTTAAGGAGAATGGTGGCGCCAGACTAGTTTCACCTAAGTAAATATTGATATCGAGTCTAACCTAACTGATGATATGTCAATAATAAACAAAGAGAAGTTTAATGAAAGATAAACTTTACCTATTAAAGAATATCTCTCGAAATAGTCGACACATTTGATATTTAACTAGATTTTTAATCATAGATATTTTAAAAAAGATAACTTTTTAAATGAATTAATTTATATAGATAAATATTATGAATATTGAATGTTACGAAATAATGGATTATCTAATCATCAACTCTCCTTCCCTGTGCCTAAGTATTCCTAAAACTTCTTACATTCTAAAATATAGCATATTTTGAGTACTTTCTTTGAAATCCCAAGCGATGCTAACAGAATCTATACCTATTTTCATATTGTCTTTCAATAGTTCCTTCTATTTCACCTCCCCATAACCCTTGACCACCTCTTGTACTTTTCCGACCCTGACACTATTAGAGTATTCCAGAGTCTAATGTCTTTATTTTATGTACTCTTCTTCTTATTTCGGCGATGATGACGGAAAGGTTTTTCGCTTTAAAAAATAAGAAAAAAGCATATTTTTCATTAATTTATTGATTTTAACCCTTATACATTTTTTACCAAGTTAGTATATTAATTAAGTAATTATTTCAATTGAAAAATATACTTCAGTCTAGGTCGTATATTTTTCCCTTGAAACAATTAAGCATATTTTTTGTTATTTAAAATTTTATAGCCAGTCAAATATTGTAAATATTTTGTATGTTGTGCAAACTCTAAATACCAAAAATTACTCTAAAAAGTGTCGTTAGAAAATCCATATCTCTCCATTTAAAGACTACGAGAGTAATTCATTTACATAATCACAATTGTAATTTAAATTTTACATTTATAAAATAAATAATTTTAAAAGGAAGGGTTATGAAGAAGAACTTCCTTCTTCCCTAAAATAATTTCTTCAAAAGTGAGATAAATTTAAATTTATCATTGTTTGAGTGGATAAGAATTGATTTTCCATATTTGTCTTTCTATAAGTGAGACAGCTCATAAGGTGTGATACATTAAACAAATTAAAATATTACTTTTTATTTCACAATTACTATTTTAAGATAAGATTTTTTCACCGAACGAAGCGAAGTTTTTAACTCAAGCATTTGTTCTGTATATTTATTTATTTATATAATATGTATATTTTTTAGAACGTTTAAATTCCTTAATTAGTCAGTAATACAGTAATTAGTATGTTTAATAACCGTTATTAGTCAGTTAGGGTTAAATTCGTGTACTGATTATTATACAATTTTGAAAACAGGTTTTTTGTATCTGGGCCGAATGATACAAGGTCAATTTTCATTCTATTTTCAGTTTGGAAAAGGTGGCTGTTGTTCCAATTCAAAATAATAACAAAAAACATAAAGTCAAATTTGAACTGTTTCTAGTACTCTTCTACATGTAGCTTTTAGTTGACAAAAAATTCTTCATTCGCTACTTTCGATATTTTCATTTACTTGAATTTAAAACTTTTTAATGTAATACGGTTATATAAACATCAAATCACCTATTATTTACATAAGAGTTACAACACAACTCTTCTAACAGGAACTCATGCAACTAGTTTATTATATAAATACATCAATGTAAATTAGAGTATAATAGTTAGATTGTTCACGCTTCCAAAGCTGAACCAGCCATTCCAGAGTTTGTTTACATCAATAGGCACAGCATAATATTTACTGTCATAATAAATGAAGAATCTCAATCACAATAGAAGCCACAAGCTCTTCATAAAGCATTCAACTTTTATTATTTCTCCCTGTGAACGGTGTACAGTAGCTGTGATATTATTTAATGTTACTTCTTGATCTGTGAATATTGTCTATTGTTCACAAAACTATTAATAACACTTCACTACATTGAATGTTTGTTAGTAAGCACAATCTGGGTAACACAAATTTAATTTACCCAGAGCTCGATTACTCAGAGGGATCCTATCAGAATGAATATATTTTTTCACGTAATCTTGGGTTAGATCCCTCTCTCTTGACCCTTTTGTCTCTTCCAAACCTTATGATATTAGAGTATTTGCCGCCTAGGGATTTTTATTTCATATACTTTTATTCTTTTAAAGATGATGATGACCAAGAGATTTTACGCTTAAAAAAATTGTTTTAGTAACATTTTCTAATATAAAAATTACTACATTTATTTTCATGATTGTGTAAGTTTTATTGCAATTATTAAACAATAAGACATAATCGTGATTTATTATTTATAAAATAGATCGAAAATGCATGTGGATACATTCCTGGTAAAAATAGAGTCAATTTATGGCAGTAAATAGGATAGTCGTTGCATTTTATAAGTAACCTGTCTTTTATATTGTTTATTGTGTGTTTAAATAGCTATTAACGTTTGTTTCAGTGTTCTCATAACGCTTTTTGACCATAAATATCAAATTAGTCATTATTTAAGTGTAGTTTAACTAAAAATGAGCTGAGAAATGAACATTTCTGAACATGATTGCCGCGATATATAAGAAAGCTTTTGGATTGGATACTTGCTTTATCGATTTCACTAAGAAACCATTTTGGCATCCATCATATTATTTACAAAAGAAAAAGTTGTGTCGCTTAATCCATTTGTCATTTATCAAACCATCCACGTATTGCCACAAATATTTGACAATGCAGAGGGTGTTTCGAAACTGAAGAGCAGAAATGATTTTATAGCTAAAAATAAAATAAAATGTTTATATGAACATAAGTCTGAAAACGTTTCTTTTCCCGACTCTCTGCCATTTTGTGTTTAAAAAAAGACACTATATCTTTAGAAGCAGATAAGATATTGAGTGAAAATTTGGTATTTGCATTATTTATGTAACCTCTTACCAGTATACCAGAAAACCATGACTTTATTTTCTACTTTTTCAAAATGGCTGGCGTTGAAAATTTTGAATGTCAAATATCTCAAAAAGTAACGGTTTTCTTTTAACGAAAAACAAAATGCTTCATACATTTCTTTAACTCAAAACATAACCAGGTTATCGAAAAAAACACCTAAAAATTTAGTTTCATGCAAATTGTCTACAACTATTGAATAGACTAAAAATAAAACATTTTAAAACTACGATATTTTTAACTCGAAATCTTTTTTATTTTAAGAATTAAATAATGGGTTTAAAAAAATTCTATTTCTGAATAAAAAATTTCAAATTTTATTTTTAGACTACAGGGGGGTGGGGGGAGATTTTGTAAAAAAAACAAAAAACAATAGATACGGTTTTGTGAAAGACAAATAAATTTGCCTTGTAATTTATGCCTCATGAATTTCAATATGGCAGCATATTACCGGTGGATCACAAATCCTTGCGAAATCTAGTTAAATAACTCAATAAAGAAGTGATTTTGAACCTATGTTTGTAGGAACGTTTTATCTATAACTTCATTTCCCGAAGAATTCACGTGTAGTTCCGAAACACCCTGTATATAGGAAAATTAGTCAAAGAAAATGTGTTTATATTAGATATAAAACTTTATTTTAATTGTTTCCGTTTATTTGATTTTACATAAAAATTTTAAATTACAACAAATATTTCTGGTAAATAAATCAGTAGAAAATAAATTTCTTTTATTAGATAAGAGTTGTGAAGGTTAGTTTTAGCTGTAAAACTTCACTCAGTTAAAAAATAAATAAATAAATAAATAAAGTCAAAACATCGGTAAAAATTTTGATAACTCGAGTTACTATTGTTTCTTATTTATAAAATAAAATAATTAATTATTTGTGAACTCAGTACCTGATTTAACTATACATAGTGCATAAAGATAATTGTTTGAGATTTCGATAAACATATTGTAACGTTCAACACCTGAGTAAAAAGGAAGAAGAAATAAAAAGAAATGTTTTAAAGGTTTGAACTATTTTGTTATAGATTCGTTGTTGTGAGTTTTTGAGGCTAATAATGATCTACTGAAAATATAATCTCGGATTAGGGGATTCATAGAATCATAAACATGGGTTTTATAGATATCAGCTCAACCATTTGACGTTTTGTTCAAACTTACTTAACAAAACACGAAGGTTATTATTTCCCCATCAATTCAATTTCAGGGTTATAGATAAAACATATAAAAAAAAAAAAAACAACTGAACTTACACTGTAACAGATTTGGATTAACTTTGAGGAGATTAATATGAATACTCTAAACCGATGTTGTAAATTGCAAGTAAGATAAAATTTCTGCATATAAGATTTGAAAAAAAAAAAAACTAAAATAAACGAAGGCCACCCATTAAAATCTTTAATTCAAACTGTACGTGTTATATTTGGAGTGAATATTATATACGAACAAAATAAGTGAAGCTCTGTTTACAGTAGGAACATCTATTAGGTGCACAGGAACTTAGTTGTGGCACAAGCGAAGTGAAAAGTTCTATTAATTATAAATTTTTATGAAGTTTTAAAATTATAAAACGCAGTAGAAACAAAATTAAACAATAGAAAACCTTTCAATATTTGTGTAAGCTGATTATAAAAGAGTATAAAACACGCAAAGAAACAGCGTTCCTCCATTAGTTATTTCTGTAGCCTGTTTTATTTTTATGGAAAATAGATGTTTCATTTTTGTTTGCGCCATTTAATATATCAATTCAATTGCCAGAGTTCTTATAATTTAAAGTTTGGTATTTTCAGAACTATCAGACTTTAAAAGGTAACAATATTTTGATACTCCACTACCCAAATAATATATTTTGTGAATTAAAATAAGATTGGCATTTTTAGAACTGCATTCAAAGGTTATTTTATATTTTATTCAATTACAGCACCCTTGAAGGTTTCTTTTCTCGAATTTCGTCGCACAGGTGTGGTTTACTAATCGTCAGATTTTACACAAATTCTACAAAATTAATAAAGTAATTTCCATAAATTCAACATTCAATATAGTATTCACTCTTAATTATTTCTTAGGTGATTAACAGTAAATATGTGTTGGAGGGAGATAAAATAAAATAAAACTGATACAAATAGTTAAACATTTAGACATTTACATAATTTTGTTATCATGGAAGAGTTCCATATTTGCTCAAATTTAGATTGAAATTAATTAAAACTATTTAAAAGTCGTGTGTATCAAATTTAATTTAATTAAATACCAGAGGTTGAAACATTCTTCTAACATTCAATTTGTACACAAAAGAACCACACAAGTAGAAGAATTTTCCTCTACACGTGTAACTTAAAATAATTTCATAACTAGTGCCATGTGGGAGTGGATTAAAATTCAAATAACTTTAACAGCATGTCAGAAATTTTAAAGTTGAATTTTTATGATTAAGAGGACAAAATCTGACACAAGCAGTATCATTTTGACGCCAGCAGTGTTAATGTAGAAACTTGTAAATTTTAATGAGAAATAAATTATCAACATTAAATTACGACCATTCCATTTTTTACAAACCTAAATATAAGAGGTTTTTTTAAAAAAATACGTTATACGAGTTTTTCTCTTTATGTGGTGTTCAAAACATTATCAAAATGTATTGTCCAAAATGTCATCACTGAAAATAAACGAGGATATCATGTCCTCATGCACATGTCTTTCCAAATAATAACTTAAATAACAACAACAACAACAACAACAACAATAACAACAACAACAACAACAACAACAACAACAACAACAACAACAACAACAACAACACCAACAACACCAACAACAACAACAATAATAATAATAATAAATAAAATACGAATATTTTGAATTTATTATAATAAGGATCAATTTATTATAATAAATACGTATAAAAGAACAAAATAACAATAAAATAAAGACCCTTAGTCTTCAAATATTTTAGTAGTGTCAGAGTCGGAAGACAAGAGTGACTTGATAGGAAAGATGACAGAAACTTAATTTTCCTATCCTAAAGTATAAAATGCAGTAGAAACGAAAATAAACATAGGAGAGCTCACAGTTCCTGTATAGAAGTTTTATTTTCTTCTGCGCAACGTTAATTCAGTTGTCTTCGATTTTATCTTTTGGTACCTCTCGGTCATCATCGTGTACAGATCCCTAGTCCTCTAATACTGCAACAACGTCAGGGTCGGAAAAGAACAAGAGTTGATCAAGAGCGACCTGACAGAAAAGATGGAGATATAGATCTAACACAAGATAGCTGAAAAAGGTCCTCATGATTGGCAAGCCCGTACTCACAATATGTGAGCATTTTAAAGGCAATATAATCAGCCGATAAAAATCAATTCTCTAAATAAAGATCCTCAGTCTTCGAATATAGTAACAACGTTAGGGTCTAAAAAGAACAAGATTTGACCAATAGAGACCAGATAGGAAACATGACAGACATGTTAGGGATCTAACACAAGACTGCATGATAAAAAAGTCTTGTCCCAGCTAGGGGCCCTCATGGCTAAGCCTGTACTCACAATATGAACTGACAATACTCAGCTGATAAAAACCAATTAGTTTAATTTAATTTACTTAGTTTAGTTGATTAGTGTGGCATTGAGAACCATATATAATTCGAACTAAACTTGAATGAATAAATAAATATTTAAACATTTTAAATATGAAATATTTAAAAACACGCAATTCATGTAAAACGTAATATCACATGAGTATATATTAATGTTGCCTCTTTATTTTATGTTTCTCAACGTTTCTTAAGATAACTTTACACTTTGTATCAATCAGACCATATTTCATGAGATAGAAAATGACGACAATGACACAGCCAGGCATCGTAAAATAGTATTTTTAAGAGATAAAAACTCTAAAAAGATAAATCGAAATATCTGTAATTTCAGAATGTTTTACTACGAAATAGAAAAATAAATAAATATACACATTATTTCTAACTTTGTCCTATATTTTGATAAAGTTTAAGAAAGGAAATAAAATACAATAACTCCAAAGAATAGTTATCAAACATCGAGAAATGAAATCACAACATTTTCCTGAAGATATCAATAGACGAGAAAATGTTTTTGGAAGATGAAGACAAAGGGAATGTATTGAATGTGATTTTCAAACGTTTTGTTTTATTACGCGAGGATTTTTGTTTTTAGCAAGAATGTTTTTATTTTATCGTAAGGAAGTTTTTGAGTAGTATGTGTTTTGCTTTCATTAGCTTAAACAATACATTTTTCTCGACTAGTAAACCTCCTTCACTGTTATCTAAATTAATTGAATGTTTTGTATAATATGAAGTATTTTAATATCGGCCAAATATAAAATTCTTATAATCGGAGTTTTGGGGCACTGATAGGTGATGTAAAACTGGAATAGGGGAATAGAATTACTTCTGTTGGCTTTGTAACCAGAAGTAAAGCTCGAAATTATTATTAATATTTGGAGACGAAAATTATTAATATATTTATGAAATTTTAAAATTATAAAGCTTAGTAAAAACGAAAATAAACAATAAGAAAGCTTTCAATGGTTGTGTAAGTTGATTATAGAAACGTATAAAACACACAAAGAAACTCTCAAATAATCACTTTTGTTAAGCCTATTTAAAAATATTAAAATAGAGATTTTAGTTTTTTGTCTGTATGATATTGAAATCATTCAAGTATGTCAGTTTTTATAATCGAATCTTTGGCGTTTTTAATAATAAAAGCAGAAATGGAAAAGGGTAAACTTTTACACTTTACAAATATCAATATCCGTCAATATGTCAAGAATTGAACAATTCTGATTTTTATAATGGAGATTATAGATATTTTAAATTACATTCAAAATGAAATTTTTTCCAGTTTCAAATTTTTTCTTTAGATCAAACATTTATCGAAAAGTGTTATAATTTAGTAAATTTTTCCGTCAATAATAGCATCATTTGTTTATAAATAGGTTTTTGTGTTTACGATCGCTCTAACAGTTAAGATTTGTTTACTGTGATCAATATATTTTAAATCACAACTGAGCACAATGTTTTCAAAATATTAGTCATTAAAAAAATTATTTTTATTGTTCTTTGGGGTACCCCAAAATTTGATACCAAATTTTATGAAAACTTGAAATTATATATATGAAATGTGCGCGAATGTTTTTTAATAAAATCTGTCCATAAAGTACTTGATGTACACTTCTCCAGCATGTATTTTGTCCCCTCGCTGATACATCTAACATGGTTTGTCTTGATTTGACATGCGTAAGCTGTAGAAGGAAGGAAGGGTGCGTCTGATACTCTGATATCTTTACCCCAATGTCAGAAATTTTAATATTTTTTTCTTTTGATCCTATGAATAAAGCTAACGCATACGTAAATACACCTTCACTGACATGCTGTTAGTGACATGTGTAGAAAGTTTTGTAAATTTGATTTGGTTTTAAAGAAAGCTTGAAATTATCTACATTTGTGTGTAAATTTAAAACTGTGATTTTTGTTACAATTTTAAAACCAATTGTGGTGTTTTTTTTCAAATAATAATACAATTTCTGGTTCCTCGTATGAAATATTATATTTAGTAATGCCTTGTGAAGTTACTCTTGTTGACTAATATAAACAATTTACTTTTTGAGTTTATAACTTGTTTCATTTCCAATGTCGTGTTAAGAAAATTGTTTAAATTTTTTAAATAATTTATTATATAATTTTTGTCTAAACAATCTTCGAATGCCTGTTTTTTTATGGCTTATTTCCTTATATAAAGAAAGGTTAAAATTTGTTGTTATTATGGTTTGTTTGATGTTCATACATTCCCCCAAACAATGGTAACAGTTAACTATTAAAGCATGTCATAGGAAGTGGCAAATACAATACATACTCTAAATACCTTGAAAGTGTTACAACGTAGCAACAAGAGAATGCTTTTGATGCAAACATACATTTTCAGTCTCCTTAGAAATATTTTTTAAATACTTCCTAATATATTTTAACATACAAAATTACCAAAGTTTGTTTCAATTCATCAGTACAGTAACTTCCCAATTCTACGTTTTAATATGTTTTGACTGTTTTTAGTCTCTACCAAGTTTGACACAATGCAGGAGATGATTATTTTTTATGAATGAGTTCCTTTCGTCACTATTTTCTGAAAGTTCCAACGTTATAAATACACAGTAAGTCTCATTAACTATTATTTCTCTAACATGTTCATTATTCGTTATATTGTAACCATTTTTCATGAACTGATCAACTCTTATCATATCTTCAAATGGTTACAATCAAATGCAGCGATGATTGGTTTTCTCCATTTACACTGCCAGAACACTCCATCAAGGTGAATCCACAAGGGTTGTTCTGAATGTATCTGTGGGCTGTCAGAAATTGGGTCATGCAAGCTTCCATCTTAATTCAGACACACTCCAGTTCTCCTCCTCTTACTGAGGGGAATTATCAGCATGTCAAATCTTTCACTTATCTAATCACACTGTCTAATCACAATGTCTTTAAAGCCCTACAACCCACATTCATAGATTAGAAGAATGTTTTATAGAACCAAACACAATGAAGCGTTCATACATCCGTGGTAAGTAATTTTTCCTATCATAGCACCATGTGAATACTTATATATTCTATAATTTGTATTTCTTGGAAGTTCTACCCTGTGTTTTAACCGCAGTTACTACATTTTTGTTTATTTTTAATTCAAATTGAATTTCCTAATACTTAAAAGCACTTTATCATATTCTTATAATTATATTCTACATTGTTGTCACTTGGTTTCATGTTGGATGATTTTGGTAGAATTTAAGCTTTAGAATTCATTATAAACTTA
Organism: Aphrophora alni; assembly: GCA_963513935.1. NCBI lineage: Eukaryota > Metazoa > Arthropoda > Insecta > Hemiptera > Aphrophoridae > Aphrophora > Aphrophora alni. The sequence continues at coordinate 29,003,015 of OY740778.1, forward strand.
TCATTTTGGAAAGATCTGGGTTTATAAAAAAATATTGTATAGAAATTGCTTGGGATAATGTATCGAAACTGCAAAAGGTTTCATTCAAACTTCTAAAAATTTCTTCTCCCACAGAGTTGTAGTGTGATACAAATTGTTAGTAAATTTTAGTTATTGTTCCTGTTCTGGTGTTAAAGGATTCATCCATGGGTAATATGGTGGGCAATACTTTTTCTTCTGAGATCTTCAAACAGAAGCAGAATAATGTTGAGTTGCAGGAATAGGTGTGTATCTCGGATCCTCAGCAACAGCTTTTTTCCATCGCTTCCTTTGACGGCATTTTGATATTACCAATAAGGATTCTTCTTATCCATTATCACGAGATATCCACCCCATTGCATCGTAATTTGTCTCTCAATATACTGTCATAGTTTAACAATGTGTACATATAAAACACTCACTACTTATTCAGGACAAGTTGAGTTTACATTAAATGCTTGTATACTCCCCTCCAATCATGTTGTATTCAGAGCCGCAATCGATCAGGTTTGATTGATATATCAAATGAGCATAACATAAAGACATTAAGCCCTCCTCAAAGTGTAATACTTTATGCGCATAAAATCACATCCTCTTTGTATTAAATACACACTTCCAAATAAACTTAAAACAGAAAATTTTTATAATTGAAAGAAACAAAAACAAAGGAAAAAGAAATTGTAATAATTACAATAATAATTTTTCTTTATAATCTATTTGAAACACAGTAATGAAAATTCTTCTGCCATATTTCCACTGCACTACCCTTACTGTAACAAATCTCTGCTTGTAATCTAAATTCCTGTTGGCAACTTTTAAATTTATTTGACAGCTTTTTCGAAATACCAGAACATTCCAGGTTCAGTACGTACAGTTTAAACACCAGTAGGAAATTAAAATATTGTCAAGCTATGGTTCAATTACTTTTAGTTTGTCTTATTCCAATGTTTAATATCCATATTGATATAACACTATCGTGGAAAGGAAACTACTCTTCGCGTAATCCTATTGGTTATGGTGACAGCTGTTTCAAAATAAAATGTTCGAAAATATTGCATCAACTTTCTCAAACTAGCATAATAAAACTATTTCATCTACAAACAAATTGTTCTATTGTATTTATACGTGAATAAAAGAATGTTATTTTTTATCCCAATATATTTCTAATTGAAAATACTTGTAAGTTGGTACAGAAAGATTATCGTTTTGCGAACTTAAAAAAAAAAAAAAAAAAAAAAAAAAACTGTGAATAGAGCCAAATAAAATTCCTTTATTTGTATTTTGCAAACGGGTTTGAATGAAAAATATTTACATTTCACCAAAACTGTTAGAGTCAATTTTGAAAAATGATGTTTGTTAAATAATTTGGAAGGCGTTTGTTTTAGTCTTTATCACTAACTCTAAAACGTATTTGATAGTTTGAGTTATTTGATAAAAAAGTTGTCCAAATTGTGTATATTAAAATTAGTTTAAAATAAGTCTCACATTGTGATTTTACAATCAGTAAATACATCTATGTTTGTTCCAGATTAACTCATTTATGAGTTGTAGACACTTTGAACTATTCTGAATTCTACAATTTATCTCATCTATATTGGTTTGATTTTGCCATAGTTATTACCATTAGATCCCAAACATATATTATTTTTATTTTCTCTCAGATACTTAATACATTTAATCTTAACTTAACTTACTTAATCAATTTCCACAGTCTTAGCTCCCTCTCCACTTCGAAATCTTTCTTGATCTCCCCCCTCGTCTTGCCATCCTGTTTCAGGAAGGATTTTACCCGGTAATGTATCCTTTCCTCAAGATGTTTCCAATCCACCTCAATTTCCATCTCCTAATTTAGACATCTATGGGTTCTTGCTTCCATTTTATTTATTCTTAGTCTATTTATTTTTAGTTTATCTATTCTTAGTTTATTTTTAGTCCAATTCATTTGATTTCCATTAAGAGGATAGATTTCACGTTATTTCTAATCATGATACTTTTTCCTTTTGACATCCACTTACCTTTCTAATTATTTCTCTCTCCTTCTGAAACACTCTTTGTAAAGGTACAGTACAATGTAAGAGAGAGACTTCAAATTGACACCAATGGTCATCATTATTTGATTCTTTATTTATTTAGACGGGAAAATCTGATTATTTTTAACAAACGTATGTAGTTTATGTATTAGTGTGTTTAGTGGGGGGGGGAGGGAGGGGTATGATTTTAGCAGTCAGAATGTTTGATCAATATTCACTAAATTGAGTAGTTTGGTGACGTTCATTGTCAGAAACTCGTTAATTGGTTATGTTTTAATCCTATCAACGACACTTATAACAAATGTTTGTCCAACCTGAACTTAATTAGGTCAAGTAGTTTTAATTTGGATCTGATTTTCAACAAATTGGTATTTAAAAACAGGTAAAAAAACAGGAAGTTTTTCTGTAGACAGGCTAGATTTTACGAACAAAAATAATCCTTTTTCTCTGAAATAGAAGGAGAATAGATTGTGTAACTGGTTTTCAGTTAAATTTCTGGTTAATTCACAATAAATTAAGAAAGAACATCGCCTTGTAGTTTATAGTTAGAGTCATTTTAGGAGTCGTCCATTTTTAGTTCTTTCAATTCTAGAGACTATTACAAATAAGGTTTATTTGTTGTTTGTATTTTGTGTTGAATATCTTTGTGCTTTGTCTGAATACTATTTGCTGCACTTTGCTGTAATGGATTGAAGTAGCTTTACAATAGAAGCTATCTTCAGTCTATAATGACATTACTGTACATAGTTCATGCAATATAATGCACATAGGTTATAAAGTTATAGATTGGTGTTTGGTTAATGCTTTGTTGGAGTTGGATTACTTTGTACTAAGTGTATATCATCGACGTATAGATAAGTAATTTGCTGATTTTTATGAAATGCATGAAAAGTTGGGAAGCATCAAAGCATTTTAAATTGAGTACATCTACTATAGGAAATAACAGTTTTATCTATGTTTTACTTCCCTAAATATATCGTACAGATATTACATAAATTATCCTAGAATACAATAAAAAGTAATTTATACAGTCAAATATCAAAATCAGAAAACAAAAATTAGTAATAATTTTTTCATTACTGTTGAGACCGAAGGCTAAACAGTGTAATACAGCCTCGTCAATACCTTAGCAGGCGAAACCATTGGTCAGTTAGACTAATAAAAAGTAGATGTTACAAAAAAAATTGTGTTTTATTATCTTTAATAATTTATTTACTTGATGAAATGTTTGTTAAATTTGCGTTTTATATTATTTAAATTTATTGTTGGTATAAAGTAAGGAATGTAAAATTGTGGAAGTTTAAACGGTTTCTCAACAATTATTACATATATTTGCAAGTATTATATAAAATAGATTATTTGGTATGAGTTGATTGGCGTTGGAAAAGAATAGAGGGAAAACAAAAAATCCTCTCTATGATTGCTATGCCTGAGGAGTATTATGAAATGATTACCTATATCTTGAAAACTCACCTGAAGCTATGCAATCTATCTCCTTCTTTTTCAGATTAATTAAGAACCGTCTTGAAATGAAAACAGAAATGTGTCATTTGTGGAAAGTTGTAGTTCGTACAAAAGTTTTAGAAAGCGCTCAAATTAACGTTTCATTCGATTTTTTTAAATGACTGCGTGTTATCCCTTGTTCGCAACAATATTGTAATACTTTGGAGTGCGCATTATATTAGTCTACATCTTGGAACTGTATTTTTAGAACAAAACAGAAAATAAAATAAACCGAACTAGTACCTACCTCGATAGCCATATGTGCAAAGAAACTTAATTCATAACTTCATATCTACTGGTGAACACGTTTGGCCATAGCTGAGTAAAAACAATCATACAAATGAAACGAAAAAATGGTCAAATCGAGCAGGAATTCACTTTGATCGACCTATAAGTGTGCATACCATGTAACAAAGTTTTGCTGGTATATATATATATATTATTATTATTGGCTGAAGTGTTTAATACACTAAATATAAGCTTAAGTGTCTTTGATAGGCTCAGAGTGTAGTCTGCCTTAATATGTGTTGCATCAACATTGTACGAACCTTGTCTTACTCATGTACACTCATGATGACTTACCGGGATAAAACAGCAGCAAGATTGGATCGTTGTTAGTAAATAAATTAGAGGCTCATAAAACAAAACATATTGTCATTTTGATTTGAATAGTCCTTCAAAGCGACATACAACCCAACTTGCTTCTAATTAAAAATTTTGTTCCGGCCCCATCGTTGCTTAAACTTTATAGTTTAGGTTAGGAAATTATTAATTTAAAATGTATGAAAAACCAAATTAATATTTTTGCCTAGCTTTGTCTTAACAAATACTTAATGTTAATGTGATACTTGATTTTAACGCATATGAACCGTTTATGAAAAAGTTAAAGAACTCTTTTTAATTTTAAAATTGTTCAATTATCGCTGTTGCTTGATCAGTAGGAATATTTTGTAAACGTTTTACTCTAATTATATTCCCGAAAGGATTGTCGATTTTTGATTTTATTGCATATACCCACAGTTTTGAGTTTATAGAAATTTCTCAAATATCACAAAATAAGGTCAAAATTTGCTCTCATACCAAATTTGATTGACATTGTAGAACATTACCCAGGCGATCTATATACGTTATTGGAAAATCATTTTGTTGGTCTCAGAACGAATATTTTCTCCTTAAACTTTTATAACTTTGACCTATCTCTCATAACTATCTCTATATTTTAAGAAACAGTAGAAATCAAATATTAGTCTTCGCAGTTTTATTTTATAGTTTTACATAATGTACAACAATGCATAAACATTGCACAAACATGTACAAATATTTCTCAAACACTGCACAAAAATAAACAAACATTCTACAACAAAGATTATAACATGATTCTCAGACTTATATGTATTCCCTTGTCCCCTACAAATTTCAAAGAATGAATTGAATACTATGAAACAAATTGAGAGTTGATAATTTTTAAATAAAATATTAAAACATAAAATATGTGATTTTCTATTAAATTTAATTACAATGAAAAAGTAAAGAAAACATCAAATATAGTAGAGGTAATTTCATTCGTAATATTAGTTTTAAGTTGGAAATTTTATATCATTATAAACCTGCCTTTTATTGCTCTAGAAATATAGGATAACTAGTTGTTAACAATACAGATAAGAGAGATAGCTTAGAAAATTGTGGGCTAAGTAAGATTTCTTGTAGTGATTGCAATTGTAAATACATAGGTCAGTCTGGTAGATCAGTTAAGAATAGAATTAAAGAACATGTACACAGTTGGAAGTATGGAAAATTTAATTCAAATTTTCCAAATCATTTATCAGACACAGGACATAATTTTGATCCTAAGTCTAATGTTAAACTTCTGCACATGGAACAGCAGAAAACTCGATAACTTGGAATGTTTGGAAATCAATAGACCTATTTTTAAAAACCATACTTCCAACGTAAGTGAACATATATATCTTAACTCATCACCCCCTATTGAAGCCTATTGTGTAACCTTTCTTTTCTAAAATACACCTCTCCCCTCTCCATCTCACAGGTCAGATCATTGTCATTTCTGCCATAAATACTATCATTTCTCAACCCTTCCTACTCTACTCTTTCCTTTATCTACTAATTTTGGTTATTTAGACTTGTTTTGTTTTCAATTTAGTAGCTTATAAATGCCTAAAGGCGAAAATATGTCGCTCAATAAATCTCTTTGTGGAATTAAATAATTGTTTCATTATTTCCATTAAAGTACAAACATTGCATAACTATGCACAAACATTGGACAACAATTAATGTACAAATATTTCACAAACCATATAAAGCAGTGCACAAATATGGAACAAACAACGGAACAACATTACACTGTAATTAAACTGAACGTACTACTGTTTATAACCTACTTTAGTTTTATAAAAAACTGAGTTTAAACGAAAACAAAACAAATTAAAAATACAATAGTTTATACATGACTTTTTTTTTAATTCACAGAAACGAAATCTTCGCAGATATTTAATTCATTTCCAAAGTTTTTGTCAAGTTGTTGGATAGTTTTCTGTCCTGTAATCACAATGTTTTTAATATAAAAGTCAGATTTTACTTAACGACGGTTTCAGAACTTTCTACATGAAATGTAAATGATGGGGTGAACTATATAAAATAGAAGGAGGGACAGAAACTAGAGCAAAATGATAATAATCAACACGTGTGCCATCTGCAGGAAAATAGATATCGTAATCAAAACCCTTAATTAATGGTCGGTTATGCATGTATTACTTGATTGTAAATATATTGTTATATAATATTACAATCCTATATAATTAGATTATTAGGTGTTTCATTATTCACGAAATTCAAATTAAGAAATTGTATCTACTGAAATCTCTCTCATAACATCCTGTAAAGGTTTTCACAAACCTTACGCATTTCCTTCTCGTCAAATACAAAAATACAGTACTCTAAACTAAGTTGGATGGAAGATCTTCCATGTACCGGCTCATAGATGGCATCTTTTTGTATATCTCAAACTTTTCAAAGTCAAACTCTCACGTTGCATTCCTTCAGCTTAAACTACCATGAGAGGAGGTCCCTCGTTGCTTTTCTAAAATCAATTAAAATTGTATTAATTCTCATTTTAAAGCATATTATTAGCAAAAGAAAGTCATATTATGTAAGGCGCATCCGAACTGAGCAACTTTTTTAATGATCGTAAAGGGTACTGTAATCCCAACATCCGAACTGAGCAACTTGCCTCTCAGGTAGACACCAGTATAGTGGGTTGCAGATTCCATCTAGCCCAAGCTTGGTAAGTTTATTATTTATAAAAAAAATTAAGAATAGAGTTTCAAAGCTTATTTTTTAACCTAACCTAACCTAACCTAATCTGATTTAGTATTTTGTAGTTGATAAGAATAGGTTGGTATGACAAGTGTTAACTAATTTCTTTACATTCCAAAATCTGTCAAAGTTCTGACGCTAGTTGCTCAGTTCGGACGTTGGTGGTCAGAACCCTTTTTGGCATGTTGCTCAGTTCGGATGTTGCTTATTACCTGATCAGGTAAAAGTTTCTCAGTTCGAACGAGCCGATTATATAACGTCTTTTTAAACGAGTATTGTTGAGATAATTATAAACAAAACTTTCATAACTCTCGTAATGTAATATTTGCCAAGTGTCATGGCTAAAGTTCAACTTAAAAAGTTAAATCTAGTCTAACTGATTTTAACTAATTATGTAATAAAGCGTTGAAGCTAATTGCATATACTTTTTGAATGTTAAAATTCGTAAACTGATTTAATACTACAAAATTTTTGAAATTGTAATATTTAATGAACAACTGAAAGTTTTACTAAAATTAACGAAAATAGTAAAATATTTATTATTACCATACTTGGAAAATTCAAATTGATTTGATTCAACTGGGTTTGTAGATTTTCTAAAGTTAAAGTGCAATCATCAGAATCTTCTTAACATGCTGGGAACCCTTTCTGGATACGAAATTTTTCAACGGCTAACAGTCTAAAAAGTAAAGTGAAAATCCTGTCTCTTGAGTTACTGATTTAGCCAATAATAATATTTTAACTGTGTTAATTATAAGTTTTGTTATATCTTGTTTAAGCAAGTAATGTGATAACTTATTTATTATATACAGTAAATCTGGAACAAGAATATTGTCAAAACCACAGACATAATATGAACTCGGACAACTTTCCTTAGTATTAAACTTTCATAAGTAAAAATAAATAAAAATTACTTAGACTTTAGAAGCTCTTTCGGAACTTAAAAAATAATATTTTTATCGAATTAGAAATGTTAAAAAAAAAGAATTTAAATATAAAAAATGAATTACATATGAGGTAATGAAGGTGGCATTTCCTTTGGTTGATCTAATTGTTTTATTTATTTTGACCTTGGTATTGATTTTTCAACTTCATATTTTATTTATATATATACAAATATAACAATAAAAAAAACACAAAAATCCTTTAAAACTTCCCCAAAAAAAGTAAATCGACCCATAAATTACCCTCAAACCATCTTTTCAATGCAATTGCAACAGATTTCTGTTGTGAGCGAATGACATGTTAGTGTGAGACTTTTGATAGTTATCTATAATGAGTATCCTTTAATTTAGTGTTTGGTGAGCGAATCTTTCAATTTTCTCGTTTTGGGCATCACAAAAAATCCACAAAAGAACTAATTATTACAACAAGGTTGAAAACAGCTTTGAAAGCTTGAATTTATTTGCAAACCATGTAAAGTAAAAAATAAAAGTAAATTGTCGTAAACGAAAATAGAGAAAGACTGGAAAATGTTCGACTTTTTTTTGGAACTAAACGGCGATCCTTTGTTTTAATTTTAGTTTTAATCTAGTTTTAGTGAGGGGCCACTCTTAATTAGTCAACTAAGTAATTAGCATAACTGTTTAGCTCACTATTGTTTCATGAAATGAACACATATTATATTAATTGGAAAACATTTATGTATATTGGTAAACACTTTAAAAGTTGCAATTTTATTCCGATTTTACAATACATAGAAAATATGTATTATTCCAATACATAAATATGAGCTCGGGTTTACAAACCATTAGACGAGTTCGATATCCAGAAGAGAAATTTAATTTAATATTTTATATTTAGTCGTAGATTTAAAATGTTTTAAATCGGTTTTCACTTGATCGTCATAACTGAAGTTGTCAGCTTTAAAATACACATCCAGTAATGGTCATCTTTTACTATCAGGCTATAGTTATTGTTAGAAATACAGCCTGAATAAACGGTGCTAAAATATTGCACAAAATGTCTCTCTCACCCATCATCAAAATAAAAAAAAAAAAAAAAAAAAAAAAAAACGACCAGAAATATCAGCAGTGTAGTTGTTAGAAACGTAGTGAAAATTAAACATGAACGCAATATTAGAAAAAAATATGTTTAAATAGATGACTAAACTTGAATAAATTGGGCTATATAATCGACCTTCAGTGACAGTTCATTTTCAAAAGTTTTGTTGTCAATAATATTCACATCACTTCAAAATTTGATCGATATCGGTAGAATAGATGTTAACAAAATTACGTCTTTTATAGCAGTACGATGGCTGATTTTTTGTGTTTTACAGAAATTTCATGAACAGACATTGTACAGATGGCGACCAATATGAATGTTTGTGTCAATAAAGGATATACTAAATCAAAATTTGATCAAATTACGTATGGCTAAATTTCAGAAAAATGTAATTTTGTGTTAAGTTTCTTACAGTAGGTACCTACAAAAAAAATAATTTAATATCCATAGATATGGCCAAAAATATCCACATGGTGCTAAATTTGACTAAAATCGGTCTACGGGTTTAGGCTTTAAAGTATTGCATCTTTTATTCTAATGTAGGATCTACAGGAATAATAATTTTGTTCTGTACATTTTGTGTACTGATGGTGTGTACACATTAATGCACAGGTCGAAGTCAGCAAATAAAGAATTACACAAAAAAAATCAGATACAATTTTCATCTTATTATATCTTGAAAGACTTGGTCGAACTAAAAGTTTTGAGCAAAACGTAGTTTGAACTACAATGGTCTTCAGTAATTTAGAGCGTAGTTGTAGTCACAATATCTAGTTTGTAGACAGATAGACATGATAAGCATGGCGACATGCACACTATTACTTCTTATTGTCTACCCACAGTCATAAAGCCAGAGACAACTCTTATTGTACACTAGATACAGCCTCGTATTGTCGTTGTATTGTTAAATACAAGTCTTGCTGTGTCATAGGTCATTTGGGTGATAACAGTAATAGTATTATCAGTACAATGTTCATTGGAATCGATGTAGAGGATTCCTAAAACAAATAAAACATTAATGGTCGTATGATAAGTGTTGATAGAGTTTTGCCTTTTTAACTCGACCAGTTGTGATTTCGTTTATATGTTTGTTTATTTGTGTTGTTGCGCGATTATCGCCAAACTCGTCTACCAATCGTTGTCATATTTGGATAAAGTTTGTTACACCCAGATCAAACGATGTATGTAAAACTGTTTTAAAAAATACTATTTTCCACTTGAATATGACGGCTATTCAAACAGTCAACACAACTTTCCAAGGAACGAATGCGGGTCCCCCGACTTGAATACAGCACACATCCCAAAATATAACGAGCATTAATTTAAAAAATCTTTAAATAAAAAATGAAATTTAAAGTTTTTTCTGAAACTTTACAACACAAAAAAAGAAAAAGAAAGTTTTCTTATCCAAAAACAATTCCTTACTTTTTGGCTATTTCCGAAACATTTCTGAGTTTCATAAGGTTTCCAAAATATGAAATAAACAATTATTTACATAACAGTTTCACTGTTTGTTCCCTGAGATTCCCTCTAAAAATTACTTGTGTATATTAAACAATATAAATTATTCTAAAATATAAACAATAGATCTTTTACGTTTCTCTTGGTTGAACTACCAGCTACTGAAGCACATTGGTACGGATATATGATTGTTTTTCAGTTAACACAGTCAGTTGGATGGATACAGTATATTATTTTCTACCATTGTGAGTATTGAATGGTAAGAGACAACTAAAAAGCGATATATATATATATATATATATATATATATATATATATATATATATATATATATATATATATATAAATCGTTATTATTGTTATTACTTCTGCCTTTGAGTGTACAGTATATGTAGAATATTGTAGAATACTAATAACAACAAATGGGGTTTTCCTGTAAAAGAAAAAGTAATAACACATGTGAGACACATGAAAATTTCAATAACACTAAATTAATACGAGCACTCTACCTAAGTCACAAATTAAAAATCTCATAATAAATGATAAATATTATAAAATAAATAAACAATAGTAATAAAAGTAATAATGAAAAAATATCACAATTATTAATAAAAACTAATAAAACAACAATTAACTATTGGAATTTAGGTTACTCTAGAGGTGACCCTTTGTTGGAGAGACCACTAGTCTGTACGTGACCACAGTTGTAGGGATATATGATTGGTTTTCAGTTAACACAGTCAGTTCGATGGGTACAGTATATTATTTTTTACTATTGTGAGTCTATTGAATGGTAAAAGACAACTACAAAGCGCCATATATGAATTGTTTATATTGTAATAACTTCTCCCTTTGAGTGGCGTTAGTGTGTACAGTATATGTAGTTTAATAATCATAACAATGGAATTTTCGTATAAAAGAAAATAGTAATAACACATGTGAGACAGATGTAAATTTCAATAACATTAAACTAATACAAACATACATTCTACCTAAGTAACAAATAAAAAGTCTCATAATAAATGATAAAAATGATAAATGATAAATAATAATAATAATGAACAAATTATCACAATGATTGATAAAAGCTAATAAAATAACAATTTTCTATAGGAACCTATGTTACTCCAGAGGCGACCCTTTGCTTTAGTGACCATTAGTCTGTACATGAGAACGTATGTAAAAGGAAAAAAAGAAAACATTATTACAAGGAAAAGAGTATGATAATATAGTTATCAATTCTTTATCGTTATAAATAATTTGTTATTTCCAAACTATATGTAGGGTGCGCACGCTCGCACATACACATACTGGGATATCCGGATTTGCTTATAATTATGGGTGATAATAAAATTTATATTCACTTGCCTCCAGCTCTCCTGTTATTTCAGTCTTTTTATTAATTACGACATGTGTTCCGGACTTAATATTCGTCCATCGTCAGGTCTTCATTATACATTAATACACACATACATTAATCAAGATATTGTGTTTTAGGTTTGTAATTGTGTTGTATATATTCGTATTTGTGTAATAATTATATTATGAAGATCTAACGATGTACGAAACATGTGTCATAAATAATAAAAAGACTTTAATGACAGGATTGCTGTCGGCGAGTGAATATATATTTTATTATCATTTGCAAGGTGATAATTATATATTTTATTATCACTTTCGAGGAGATTATTACATAATTTTAATATCACTTGCAAGGAGATTATTAAATAATTTTAATATCATTTATAAGAAGATTACTACATAATTTTATAATCACTTGTGAAGAGATTATTACATAATTTTATAGTCACTTGTGAAGAGATTACTACATAATTTTATAATCACTCGTGAGGAGATTATTACATAATTTTATAATCACTTGTGAGGAGATTATTACATAATTTTTTAATCACTTGTGAAGAGATTATTACATAATTTTATAATCACTTGTGAAGAGATTACTACATAATTTTATAATCACTTGTGAGGAGATTATTACATAATTTTATAATCACTTGGGAAGAGATTACTACATAATTTTATAATCACTTGTGAAGAGATTATTACATAATTTTATAATCACTTGTGAAAAGATTATTACATAATTTTATAATCACTTGTGAAGAGATTACTACATAAATTTATAATCACTTGTGAAGAGATTATTACATAATTTTATAATCACTTGTGAAGAGATTATTACATAATTTTATAATCACTTGTGAAGAGATTACTACATAATTTTATAATCACTTGTGAAGAGATTATTACATAATTTTATAATCACTTGTGAAGAGATTATTACATAATTTTATAATCACTTGTGAAGAGATTATTACATAATTTTATAGTCACTTGTGAAGAGATTACTACATAATTTTATAATCACTCGTGAGGAGATTATTACATAATTTTATAATCACTTGTGAGGAGATTATTACATAATTTTTTAATCACTTGTGAAGAGATTATTACATAATTTTATAATCACTTGTGAAGAGATTACTACATAATTTTATAATCACTTGTGAGGAGATTATTACATAATTTTATAATCACTTGGGAAGAGATTACTACATAATTTTATAATCACTTGTGAAGAGATTATTACATAATTTTATAATCACTTGTGAAAAGATTATTACATAATTTTATAATCACTTGTGAAGAGATTACTACATAAATTTATAATCACTTGTGAAGAGATTATTACATAATTTTATAATCACTTGTGAAGAGATTATTACATAATTTTATAATCACTTGTGAAGAGATTACTACATAATTTTATAATCACTTGTGAAGAGATTATTACATAATTTTATAATCACTTGTGAAGAGATTATTACATAATTTTATAATCACTTGTGAAGAGATTACTACATAATTTTATAATCACTTGTGAAGAGATTATTACATCATTTTATAAACACTTGTGAGAAGATTATTACATAATTTTAATATCATTTGCAAGGAGTTATTACATAATTTTATAAACACTTATGAAGAGATTATTACATAATTTTATATTCACTTTTGAGGAGTTATTACATAATTTTATAATCACTTGTGAAAAGATTATGACATAATTTTATTATGCAAGGAGCGTCTTCTACGTTTCGCAGAACTATTAATTTCTTCATGGACGAAGTTCATCAAATCTCTAGATTTACGTAATAAGGACGAAGCGGGGGGGATAGTATTAAAAGTGTAACTAAATTTTCAAATAAAATTACTGTCTTGTCACTAGTAACTCAATGGATCTTGACCCGTAGTGATTTGCTGAAACCTTAAAGAAATGATAACCGGAGAGATAGATCCATGGATTCGTCGAGGGACTCATTGTTTCTGAGTGGAGGGTCTTCAGAAGAGATGAAAAACGTGAGGAACGTCTGAAGCAACTCTATCTGTTGAGTAATAGTCAGAAAAATAATTAAATTTCTGACGTAGCTCTAAATTCGGTTCCAGTTTCAGTTAAAACAATAAAGTAAATCTCACTGAGCAAGCAATACGTGTGCTAAATGGACACTGCCTAGTAAACTGTTACAATTTCACATCTGTCTGTCTTTCTTATAAGGAACAGAGACGGTAGACGACAGAAATTCATCGTACTTGAAAGGATCATTGAAGGTTCTGAAATCTTTAAAAATGCTTATCTTAAGATCTCCATAGGTAATGATAGAAGCCTAGCGCAGTGTTATAGCGTGGTAATATATGTGTATAATAATTATATATCACAATAGATACACTTCAAAATAACCAAAATTATCCAAGTCATCATTTAATAGTATAGTCTAAATAATTTAGTTAATAGACATTAACTAAAAAACCCTCAAATAAGAAAAATAAAATTCTATTTACAGAAAGAAAAATAATGTTTCTAATTTATTCCTTTAAAATATTTAAGAGTAATAAGAAAAGAAAACGTTCTATAATAACATTTAAATAATTCTTTTTCTTCCAAGAAAGTTTTCTGAACGATTGACAATTTGTGATCAAAGGAAAATTGTTGATTCCGTTTCTCGTTCTTTGATAAATATTCTTTACAATTTTATTTATGTTATTTAGTTTCTTTAAACTTTATCGAGTTTTAAGTAGAAATTATAAGACAAAATGAGCATGTGGCATGTTTATTTATTTTCCAATTTTGTAGCAAAAGAAACATTCTGTAAGTGGGAAGATTCTAGTTTCATCTTTTAGAAATACATTTATAAGATAATTTTAAGACTGGTGTCTGAGAATGTCACCATTATTTACCCAAATAACGTGTTTTTGATATAATATAAAGCACATTTTTTATAAAATCATTTTAAGAAAACGTGTTGGGGGAAAAAATATGAAAGGTGTACTTAGCCTCTCTGTATACACAACTTAATGTTCTATATATTGACAAATACTTGGGGTAATATGTGGATGAGTTTGGAAATGACAAAAGGATTAAGCGACACAATTCTATCTTTTGTAAAGAGTATAATGGGTACCAAAACGGTTTTTTAGTGAAATAAATAAAGCAAGTAATTGCTTCATCATGTATCACAAAACATGTTCTGAAATGTTCGTCCACTCTGTTCAGTTGTAGTTAAACACGAAACAGTCGATTAAAAAAAATGTTAAAACAACAGAAAAACTTGTCGAGAATAATGTTGCACAGAGTTTATAAACAAACGTATAACACTATGCTTGAAAATACTTGACAAATTTTAAACGTGTTTTTATAGCATCGGTTGTTTCCTATTTTTTTAGTTACTCCGGCACTTTCGACAGCTTGTGAGTTGTAACTTAGTTAAAGTCAATGTAAATTTTTAATTTAACCATTTCAATTTAAATAACGGCTGTATAGTGCTTTTTAATTGATAACCCAATAACCAGGATGTGGTTTGTTTTTACGTCTAATAAATTTCGTCAGTAATAACATTTTGTCCCAGTCTTTAAAGATGATTTTTGGTTATAACGTTTATATTTGAAATTTCAACATAATGACCAAAAATGACAAATCCAAATGATCACTTCACTTCAATTTTAAACAAAATTCATTCAATGGTTTTTGATGAACCACCTACTTACATTGAAATGCTTACAGGTTGACTATAACATTCAGTGTATTTACTATATATCTGTCATCACGAACTGTTTATTAAAGTATTAAATATTTTATTTTTATATTGGCTTCTGGGGCTTACTGTAGTGAGTACAGATTTGGTAATCCTGAGGACCCTAATCTTGGATTAACTCATTCCTATCCTCTTTGATTCCTTTAAGGTCCCTTCCAATGGCTATTAGTGTATTCGAGGGTTTAATTTTATGCTGTTTCCTTTTTATTTTTTTTCTTAGGCGATAATGCTTGAGAGATATTTACTTTTAAACAAATAGAAAAAAATGTATATTTTAATGATTAATTGTCAAGTAGTACATTGGCATTTTATCGTTTGATGATAGTATTTTAAGCGGAAACAGTAGTAATGTATAACTTGATTTACTGACAAGTAAATGTTCTTGACCTAAGTATATTTTTCGTACAACAGTTTACCATTTTTTCGTAGTATTCCAAAGAATACTATTGTTGTCGTCAGCACAACATCCCATTCATGACATGGAAATACTTCTTATTTTTTCAAATTAAGGCAAATGACTTTAGTTGTATTTTTTTATCTTAACAACGACTTTGCATTCTAGCTGTTGTCATCTCCTCCATGCCTATGAATAGTCCTTCCTCATACCTGTAAGTGCGAACGTGTAACAAAGACATAAAATAGCAGCTTAGATCCTTTCAGACAGACACCATCTCTTGTGATTTTCATATTTCATAAGCAATTTTTTTCGTATATAATTTTAAACATTGACTACAGACAGACAATAAAAAAGTCATTTTTATTAATGATTAAAAATAAGAAAGAGAAAAGGGAGTTTCAATATAAACTGTAAACTATAGGCACCAGATTAAAAAATCAATCTAAACAAAGAACTAGGTTTAATTCAAGAATAAAACAAGATCAAAATTGAAACAATGATTAATTCATCTCCAAATAATAAAAAATAGAGAAATTATATTCTAAATATAAAAACGACCCTACGCGAAAAGTTACACTTAAACAAAAATAAAAAATATTAGGTATAAAGAAAAATTACATACGGTACCAGAAAAGTATATAAGTATACACAATTTTTAAAAGAATGAAAAATGAGAACTTAAAAATGTTGTATAGTCAAAAATAGGGTGTAGAATGAAAATTCGAAAAATTATAAAATATAGATGGACAGAAAGTCAATAAGAGACAAATAGGAAAACTATAGAAAGTTGAAGAAAAGCGAAACTATTTTTAATAAAAAGGGTTTAAAATATGAAGAAAAGCAACGTTAATATATTCTTTTATTTTGAGGCATAGTAAAATTTCAATCTGATGCCTTTAAAACCAAAAACACTCTTAAAGAAAATCTTAGTCATTGTTACTTTAAAATGGCATCAAATACCAGCCTGATAAACCAAAATCAAGTTATATATATATATATAAGTTATATATATATAACCTTTAAAATATGTTTGTCTTAAAAATTCAAAAGATAGGAAGTATACAAATGTAATACAAAGTTTATGGTAATGGAATCTGATATTTTAAAGATAAAAGATATGACCTCAATACATGATATTTACAATCATAGAAATCTGTAGAAGGATAAAAGAGAGGAAACGGAATATAACTTGTAACTCCACAGATGGTGGTTTGAGATGAACTAAATAGAGCTAAGTTAGTAGTTTCAAGTTTAAAGATAGTTATGACTTTTCTGTTCAATAAGAGCTTGTTTGTATGTTAGCTCAGATATTATAGGCCATCTGTTGAGATCTCGTTTGGAGGTTATTGAAGAAATAAAATATTTCTTAATAACTAAGCAGATATAATATTTAAAGCAATTTTTCTAAACTCATACAGGAGTTTTTTTATTTGCTGAGGTGTAGGTTGGTTTTATTTTAACACAAGTGTTGACAATTTTAAATTCAGAATAAAATCAACTCAAATATGAAAATTTACAGTTAGATTTTATAAGATCAGACAAAATTAAATAGTTACATTTGTAACAAGTGTGTAAAAGTAACTCAATCATGTCAACTCAAGACATACAGACCATGATGCGTGGTGTGTGGGAGATGTATATTTCTATATATGCGTCCTTTGTACAAAATTCATGTTCAAGTATATTCCGTCCAAGCTTCTGCAATGCCTAAAATGATAATTATTCCTCATAATCTCTCCATAAAAACTATTTGGGAGTTTATAAGAGAACCAGAACCAACTTACAAACGTGTGTTATTATCATCGGCTGAATTGATCGATTTTTGTTTTGCTGATTTTATACAATGTTTGTTAGATATGACTATTAGAGACTTTAACCATTGCGACAAATTTGAAAGAAAAGTAAAGCTTAAAAGTAATTTGAAAAAGACGAATAACGTTCAACTGAAGTTATTGAAAAAATCCTGATTCATTTTTTACAAAACAAATTATTGGAAATATAAGTTGGTTGTAATGAGTTTCTCTTTCCAATATTGATATTAAAAATAAATAAATAAAATTGTTTTACAAAATGCTTTAGAAAGGTGTGTCAGTACCTCTACATAATCAACTTACACTACCGTTGAAAGCTTTCATTTTATTTTTCTGTGTCGTTACTTTTACGTTTTATACTTTTAAATTTTATATTGTCAACGTCAATTTATTACGCTTGAGACTTCATCTCAGCTTGCTTGAAAGATCGTTTTACTCGTGATACCTTCAGCGAGTCATTGACACGGCGCGGCGTTACACTTTCTTACTTGTGCGTAGTTTTGTGATGCAGTGAGGCTCAAGTAGTGATGGAATTTATCAATGAAATGCTTTATACCCCAAATTTTGATCTAAAGCTATGTAGCTATATTAATATATTATTTTTTATATAATTGATATTGTAATAAATTTATATACCCTATCTTTCAAAGATAAATTAAAACTTTAAACGGTTGTGGTTTCAATATTTGTTGTCCAATTCCTGAGAAAAACTCTATTGTGTGCAGATATAATTGGGATTTATTAAAACAGCTGTTAATTTCATTATTTATTTGTAGCCATAGCAACGAGTTTTCTCATGTTGACTAACTTCAAACACTGGAATTTAATAGGTGGTAAACTTGTAGTAGTTGACGATTGATTGATTGAAGTAATTTAAAAAAATGTTTGATCAAATAACACTGAATACAGAAAATATAGCGTCAAAAGTCAAGGCGCCATGAATGGTGGACACTTTGAACATCTGTCTTAATAACCCCAACAAGTAATAGTTTCGCTTAATTTTAAGTATTTCATTAAATCCTGACTCAAAAAAAATTACCTACTTTATTTTATTATTATTTAAAAAAATAATAATGTCAATTAAAGTTTAACTAACTTTGGAAAGACCCGATACGAACAAGAAACTCCACTATTAGTCTTCAAAATATTCCTAGAACAATAATGTTAAATACAAACCGAAAATATAAAACAGGAAACCAAATAACTTGTAAGGCGTTTACCCATGAAAGTTTATCCATAGTACTTACCCAGTCCCATCATTCATAGTGTAATACAAACAGATCTTCTATTAATATTGTTAAAAAACACACAAACAGAAAAATGGGATGTTAATTTTGGATGTACAGTATTATGTTTGTAGATATTTTTCTAGTTTAATCCAGTGTCAAATTTCACCATGTATTTCATTTACAAATAACATACAAGATGATATATAATTTGATTGATTAAATGATTGATTATGTTTAACGTTTAAGGGGCAGTTTAGAGACCAGCCCTGGCACCGCGCCCTAGACTATTTTGAAACTAAAGCATCCTAAATACTAGCTTAGTAGATTTGTTATCCTTACGAGTTTAATTAATCCAATAATTCAACGTTAGTTCCCCAGGAATTTGGAATCTAAAATCCTTTCGCCTCTTATTGGTCAGTGACTCACTATTAAAAATTATGTGATTTGAGGTCTCCTCGTCCCTCACGCATTCTACACACAGTTTCGCCATGACCTAACCTAACCTAACCTAAACATTCACTAATTTAATACAGTAAGAAATTTCTCGCACTTATTTTGTAATCTCTCAAGGTGATAAGTGACCAAGAGGTTAAACAACAAGAAAAAAGGTGGGAAGAATATCTTCTTTATACCGAGGGAGCTTCTTTAACTACAGAAAATTAGGTGCAATATAATTTCCATTTTAGCTATTAAAGGTTATCAATTTTATAATAGATATAAAATAATTTTATATCAATTTCTTGATCACACATGAAATCCAAAATTTAAAAATGTAGACTCAAAAGCAACCCCTTGCTACAAAGAAGATTTTTCCAAACCTGCCCTAATTATTAACATATCGCAAGTATTTTGTCAGAAACTGTGTATTTATTGTAGGCCATTGGTTTACGTTAACCCTCCTTCGTCTGCTCTATGACATTACAACCAATACTTGTTTTAGATCACTTTACACGAGTTTCGAACGAAAATGAAGACGCATTGTCAACTGGCAGTAAGAAGAAATCAGTTCAAAAGGGTATTGACTCACAAAAAAAGAAGAAGAAAGAAGGAAGTGAATATCTGTCGTGAAATCACTTTAATTTATATTATTGTATAGAATGTTCTAATTCAAATGTTAATTTTGGTTCAGCCAATTTAAAAGTATAATTGCCAGATTTAGTAAAGTTTTTCATGTGTGTTCTGTACTTATATTGTTTCCCCCCGAAAATACCGATATCTCTGTACAAATCACCGCTTATCAACAGTAGTTTTATGCAGGTTTAATAAAGCTAAATTATCTGACCATTCGATTAGTCTCTGGCTAACAAAAGCGGAGTAATACCGCTTCTTGAAGAAACCATGAGACTGGACTCTAATAAAACAGACATGGTTGTCTTATGGTTTGGTTATACACGCTGTATGTATCTATACAACGCCGCTAATAGAATAACAATAATAAACCAATTAATAGTTATTTTTCTGTGATAATACGCTCCGATTATTTGGTCGCAAACCCGTTTATAATCTGCCTATTTGTAACTATTCAAATTCACGCGATAAGTAAGGCTCAAATCGCTTGAATTCTACGCCATTCGCTCATGGGATCAAAATGTTCGATTAACAGGAGTATCTGTATCTCAGAATTGGATTCACAGTACATTTATCCAAGGAGAGATCAACGCTAATATTGAATAGGTGCCGAAGTCATAACCGTACAAGGTACTCTATACAATTTCGAGGAAAAATACGCAAATATCAAAATCATAATATTACATTTTTGGGTAAATATTTTAAAATTAAATTGCTCTGGTTATAATAAATAAATTATTATTATTTTTTATAATTTTATTTTATTTTTATTAGTGTTAGAATTTGCTAAACTTAAGACAGAAATTTTATTAAATTTGAAATAAGTAATATCCAAAAGAGGACTGGCTGTGGCAACACATACACACCCTACCGCCGCCATCTTGTTCCTCTCACACGAAAACATTTATTT
The DNA here is from genome assembly GCA_963513935.1 of Aphrophora alni. Classification (NCBI taxonomy): domain Eukaryota; kingdom Metazoa; phylum Arthropoda; class Insecta; order Hemiptera; family Aphrophoridae; genus Aphrophora; species Aphrophora alni. Next base: position 29,023,893 of record OY740778.1, read on the forward strand.
TGAAACCCAACACAGCTCTATACCGATTTGGAACAAACTCACTTAAAGTGATTACGGGTGTAATAAACCCGAGGTAGCTTTAAACTTTTCTTCATCTATTCTTGTGTTAGGTTCTTATCTTCCGTATCTGGTCTCTCTTGATCAACTCTTGTTCTTTTCTAACTCTGATGCTATTAGATTATTTTAGGGCTAGTGATCGATATTCTTTTCTTCTATTTTTTTAGGAGACGTTGACCGTGTCGTTGTTCTCCGTTAATCTACAAGCACGAATATTTTAGTTTAGTTATATAAACACAAATAGTTTAGAAATATTTTCATTCCTTGAACTCTTTTTATGGCACTCTTTTAGTGGACTCTAACTGGAAAAAATATTTGAAATTATACTCAAAAGAAATTAAATGATCAAGGTTTATATATGTAATAAATTATATCAAATTTGCAATTAATAGGCAGTGTTACGATATTATTACATGTATTTTGAGATATCTGGATTGGTTTTTGAAAAGTCTCAGATTAAATTTCCCAAGAGCTCAAAAAGTTACGGTGTACACCTCATCGTGAAGAAAATTGTGGAACTACGACTGATTGCGAATTCTGATGATTAAGTCTAGAATTAAACTAACGATAATACGCTGTATTGGAAGTCCCGGTCAGCAGGTCTCACCTCAGCATCAATGAATATTTTATCCTCCACACAGGATAGACTGGAAGAGAGGAGATGAAGTGCAAAGGGGTCTTTCGCAGAACAAAATAAAAAGCTAGTTCCATTTTCTTTAATTTGTTCTGTTTTCTACCTTAAGGAGACGATTCTAGACTCTGACATGTCTTAAACATATCTCGCTATCATATTCATAGTTTTAATTAGAACCAGCTGTGCTCAGGCAGACTCAATGATTGGTATAATTTAAATTTTCAGCTTAAAGTAACTAATTCTAGAATTGATATTTGATTTAACCTTTGTAGCTAAATTGATGGTGAAGTAATTTTAGCCTATGAAAATAACTCGTCTTCTTTTCCGGGTGTGTAACTTTTCAATAGTAGCCTAAGTACTTTTATAATATTATTTAAAATTTACACCAAAATTCTATTTTTGTTAAACGTTACTTGAGTATTTCTGTGAACAATCTCACAATTGCGAAGCGAGTAGTCACCGTTCATATCGACATTTAACAATTTAGGATCCTCCTCTCTGAAACACAGAAGGCTCCAAAGAAACTTCCTTAAATTGGTCTAGATTTTCAAAAATAAGTCACCCATTATCTGAACAACAATAATAAACTGTTCAGTTCTTTATGTAGAGTAACAACGGTTTTGATTTATCTCATCTTTGTAACGCAACAAACCCTCTGTGGGTAATCAAATTTTACTGCAAAAGTTTTATAAGAACAACAGTGACAAAACTAAATAAAAACAGAAATGATATGACAGTGTTGTAAAACACTGGAAGTAATCAAACAGATTTGATAATAAACTGCAAAAATTTGCTTGTAAAATACTGTTTTGTATACGCAAGGATTTAAGAGATGTTTTTATTGTCACTTTGGAATAAACACTACTTAAGACTTATATATTTGTTATACAAGGTTTTATTAGAAATGTCACTATACAACCTAATATACTTAAATAAAAATTCAGTGTTTAAATTAAAAGTCTAAATAGATAAATGATTACGGTACGTCAGCCATTCTTAATAATTACAACCGTGTTCTATGAAATGGCTTTTAACGATTCGATAATTTACGTCTTACCGAAATGCTTGAGTAAACTCAATTTGCGATTACCTAGGAACAAACCATATAGGACTTTACAATTCATGGTGTAGTTTTTAGATAGTTTAGAACTATAAAAACTATTTCATTTAGTATTTATTGCAATTTGTATCATTAAAAATGTTTACATTTATATGTATTTATTAGCTTTTGGTTTACATTTTTGTAGTAAAATAGAATAAATAATTTGCTTTTCTGTAGCATTAAATTATAACTGTACAGCCCCGTCAACTGCTACACATACTAACTACTGTTCCCTAATTAAGAGCGGACCCTGTTTTTGCCTTAAAAATGGTTGGAAGGAAATATATTGCGCAGAAGTAACATTAGGTTCCTAGTGAAATTCGAACCCACAATCTTAGGTGGCACTCGTGATAAAGGAAATGACGCTTTATCACTAGCCAGTGATATTAGAACACTTCGGAATAGCTCCATTTCACAGTATTTTAGATCTACTACAATGAATTAAGTGTTCTTTTAAAAAGTATAAATAACTTTAAAATGCTATACACTGTGCAAGTTGCAAATACACACAAAAGTAAGCTTCCGTTTTTAGACTGCATTATCAATTAACAAAGCTTACAGCATATTTAATTGTAATTTATAGATATTAAATATGTATCTAGTGCTTTCATTTTTCAGAAAGATCATATTTTGTTTTAAGAATAACTTCTTTATTTTACAAAATATAGCACTTTAACGTAACCTTTTTTTATACTTGTATACAACATTGTTGACAAAGTCTCGAGTGAAGTAAATCGATGCCAGGAGGGTAGGTAAAATCTTCCGGTGTATAATTCAGATAATCCGTGCAACTATTGTCTGTGATGGAAACTATTTAAATAATTGTGCCACGCTATACAGATGCACGACAAACATAATCGAAATCCACGTTTTCTTAAAGTAACAAACTCTCAAAATAAAATAAATACAGAAATTTTTAAATCTATCTTCTTACTATCAGATTATAAATTGTCTATTGAATATTTATATAAATGAACAACTGATGTACAATTTAATCAAAATATATTACGTGGTTGTATTACATTACATAAGGATAATAATTGGCAATTACAATAAGCCAGTAACAACTTGACTGTCCCAATTAAAATTTAATATCCTCTTCTTAATTAAGCTAAAATCATGAAGGCACACCTTTGACTGGTTATGTAAAGTTTATATTTGTACTATAATGTATAACAAACACCCTTTCTTTTAGACAATAAATATTTTGTTTAATTTAAATTGTATATTATTTAAGTATTTATTTATATGTATTTAAATTGTTTTTCTCTCCGCAGTGAAAATATACAAGTTTGTCTCATTGGTATTGTCATGATTGGTTGAGGATGATATTAACATTATTCTGATTGGTTAGTTATTAGGTTATGTTGCTTAGTGAGTGATTGCCAATCTTGTTGGGTACAAACGTGAGCAATGTGTGTATAATAATTCCATTACCGAGTACAATCGTAAGGAAAAGAAGCTTTGGTCGTGTTGACTTGGCCTGCTGTTTTGGTTTCGGTAGTATATTGAAATAAGATACATGAAAAGTGTTTTTGTTGAGTTACTGTTCACTCCATAGTAATAAAAGAATTTTGAATCAACTCCCTTACTCATTAATGAGTTTTTAACAAGTTTTTCAAAGTAACTTCTGTAAATTTTGGACGTCATCAGGGAGTCTATTTTAAGGTTTTGAGAGGTAAAATTTAAGACAACTAAAATTCTAAAATAATTTGATACGTTTTGTCGTTCAAGTCGTTTGCTCGTGTAATCGCATATGGCTTCCTACAGTATTATGTTCATAAAAAAATCATTTTGTCTTGTTGATAAAAACGCTTACGATATTAACCATTTTGTAATCAAATAAAAAGAAAATATAGAATTAAATAAAGCAACCAAACTAAAGTTTCAATTTAATTTTAATAATATAAATGAGCTACAATTGTTTCGCCTTGCGGTATATTTGGGCAACTGATAATTAACAAGTTTTGACAACTATTTATACATACACAAGTAATAGGAAACTGAAATACAATAAGAAAAAATGGAAGGGTTGGGGGAATGACCTATCAGGTAGAGGAGGGTTGATGAACTACGTTATGGATGGGTTTTAGTAGGAGAATATACAATCTGGTCAATTAAGTTAAAACTAGGCCGAAGTAAAATAGATCTATTTATTTCTAAACATTCTAAGTCCGCCTGATGAGCAATAACCTAAGCATGATCGTTTTAAATTCCAGTCGCTTGTGTCTTATGTCAATAAAAGTTAAATTCATAAATGTGCATTATTGCGAACCCTATAAACCCGACCTTCATTTATACAAGTTCCATGTGCTCAATTCCCCGAAACACGAATACAAATGTCGGTCAAATATTTATGACTCTTCTTTCTGTGATGACAGTGTCGCAATAAAAGAGAAGCAAAGTAACTCTATTTGAACGCTCGAACATAAACAAACTCTAGTAATTCCCTTATGCAGCATGTAATGTAACTTGTTATACAACCGTCTATCTGTAAAACCGTATACCGCGATTGCCGATACAGGTTACAGTATTCAAAGATTGAACTACATATATGTTTATTTCGAATGAAAGTAATTTTAAGTTTTAAACTTATTAAATATTTTGTAAAAAAAACCTTGTGTCATATAATTATGCTCTCAAAGTTATGAATTCTTACAACGGTCTTTTATGTGAGAGGGGGGTTGCCTTTGAGGCTATTATCAAGCCACTTTTAAAAATTCAGAAAGATCTTATAAGAGTTATGTCCTTAAAAAAAATGGAACATCTGCTCCCGCTATTTAGAACATTTGGTATACTCCTCTTTAGATCTTTTTATCTTTACAAGGTTTATGCAGACTTCTACAAGGCAAGTGGAGCAATAAAAAATGATCTCATGTCTCAAAAATACCCTAAACTTAAATTTGTTAATATTCTGCCAAAAACGAAACTAACAGCGTTCAAATTTCTTACCTATTTAGAGGGGCAAATTGTTCAACCTTTTACCAAAACAATCCAGTTGTGTGGTACAAGAATAGATATTTCAGATCAATGATATTGACTATTTTTTAAAATAATTGTGACTGTCTTTTATTTGATGAGTTGAAATTGTGTGGTTTTGTAAAAGATCAGATATGAATATTATAAATAAAGGTTTATATTAAATGTAATATATATAGAATTGTATTTGTTATCTTTGACTTACCGCCAACAATCCTTGATTAGTTATTTTTTCAGTATATCATATATCTCATTACACTACACGTGTTTCGGACATTATCGTCCATCGTCGGGTGATAACACTTAGTTAAAACATTCAACACAAAATACAAGTATCCACATAACACTCATGCACAAGAAACACGATATTTTATTTTACACTGATGTCACCGCGCCGGCGCTACATACTGTGACAATATAAATTGAAAAAAGAACTAATCAAGGATTGCTGTCGGTAAGTCAAAGATAACAAATAGTTATTCAAGCATATCCGGTGCTCTAGACTATCAATATGTAAGTAGAAATAAGGTTTGTATAATTTGTTTAATTGTTATACGGATATAGTTGTATATTAATTATTATTTATTTATTGCACAAGAAGTTAATTTGTAATTTGTATTATCAATAACACCCTTTTAAATTATCATTATTTTTCTTTTCTCAAGTATAAATGACATCTCAGAAGGATTTAGTTTTTTCCTCTCTTTTATTTCATTTCTTCTAACTCAAGAGACAGAAAAAATCAAATGATGGTTTAAGAAAAATCTTAAAACAGGTTTATCCTAAGGATTACCGAATTTTCCATGTTAAAATAAAAAACAATTGAAACATTTTTATATAAGTTAAAAATTGCTATGTTATGTAGAATAATTATAATTTATTTGTTATTTTGTTTTGTACAAATTACTGTAAATACAAAGTTGTTATATTTATGAATGTTTGACATGGAAAATAAACAATCTATATCTATATAATTTTTTCTTATTTCTTAATCATGAAAAATATGTACTTAATATCTTTTAAAATACCAAAATAGCATGTTTATAAGATACCAACATACTATGTTGAAGAGGTTTCTTCCTTTGATGGTCTTCCTTACTTCTACTGTAATTCCACAATGTAATGTTTTAATTGTTATTGTAATACTGTCTTTGTATTAACACTTGTAGGCTATGCTTTAAGAACTCTGTCATCATCTTTGTTATTCAAGAACCTACAACATACAATAACAAAAATATAAATAACAAACTATGTTATTTGTACAAACACATATAAAATAGTTAAAATGTTACTTTAACTTGTTGCTTCTAAGCTATAAACCAGACAGTCAAACCATTTTCAATTTAGTAATTGTGTTTTATTGGCCGAGAGAAATGAGTTGCTATTAATTGGATCGTAAAAAGTTAGGTTATGTTGTAAGACGCATTGTAGGTAGTAGGTTTTAAAATTTAACTGGACATTATAATGTAAATTAAGATTGACTTTTATAATTGACTAAATACTTGCGGTACGTTATTTATTAAGGCAGGTAAAACATGGTTTGAAGAAATCTCCTTTGGATCAAGAAATTGATGTAAATTAATTTTTTTATCATTTAAAAAATTGATGACCGTTAATAGCTAAAAAGGAAATTATATTGCACTTAACTTTCTGTAGTTAAAGAAGCTCCCTACCTATAAAGAAGATATTCTTCCCTCCTTTTTTTTTTGTTTAAAACCGAAAAACCTCTTGGTCATTTATCGCCTTGAGAGACTACAAAATAAGTGCAAAGAATTTCTTAATTAATTAGTGAGTGTTTAGGTTAGGTTAGGTTATTGAAGCAGATTTCAATATGATGTTCAATTAAGTTAAAACTAACCCGTTACACGCATCTTTGCTACCAAAACAACTCCCACTAAGGTTGTGAGGTGGGCATGTCTGCGCGAGCAGTGCTATGCCCACTACAATGGAAATTCTACTCGGACTTCCATCCATTGACCTGTATATTGTTTCTTGTTTGTTTTGGTTTTTGTATCGGGTCTTTCAATTGTAAGGTAAAACTTCAAATGACTATAGTTTTTTTTATAAAGAACAAAATAAAGTAGATAATTTTATCGTTTGAAATTAAAAAAAGGTTTAATGAAGCTTAAAATTAAGCAAATTTCTTACTTGTTGGGGTTAATAAGACAGGTGTTCAAAGTGGCAACCATTCACGGAGCCTTGAAGTTTGACGCTATATTTTCTGTATACAGTCTTTCGTTTAAAACTTCGATCAATCAAATAATCTAAAACTACTACAAGTATACCATCTACTACATTTCAGTGTTTGAAGTTAGTCAACAATGAGAAAACACGTTGCTATGTAACAAATAAATTACAATAAAATTAAAATTTTTTATAATAAGTCCCAATATATCTGCATACAATAGATTTTTTCTCAGGGATTAGATAACAAATATTGAAACCACAACTATTTAAAGTTTTAATTTCTTTTGAAAGACTGGTAAATAAATTTATAACAATATCAATTGTAAAATATATATATATATATACATAGCTTTTGATCAATATTTGGGGTAAAGCATTTCATTGATAAATTCCATCACTACTATAGACTCATGAAGCTTCACTGCAAGTATCTTGTCAGCAACTCTGTATCTACTATCTATTGTAGGCCACTGGTTCACGTTATCCCTTCTCCGTCTGCTCCCCATTCTGCTCGCAGTTAAGAATAATGACATTACAACCAATACTTGTTTTAGATCAGTTGACACGAATTTTGAACGAAAATTAAGACGCATTGGCAGTAAGAAGAAATCAGTTGAAAAGAGTATTGGCTCACAAAAGATGAAGAAGAAAATGAGGAAGTGAGTATCTGTTGTGAAATCACGTGAATTTATGTTATTGTATAGAATGTGCTAATTAAAATGCTAATTTTGGTTCAATCAATTTTAAAGTATAATTGCGAGTTTTAGTAAGGTTTTTCATGTGAATTGGTTGAGTAGTTGTAAATTGTTGTATGCGTTAGGTTAGGTTAGGGTGTAATTTTATGATGTGGGTATTGTGTGTTTGTAAGATTACATCGGGTTAGGTTCAATCTATGATTCAGAACGAGTACAATCTGTACAGCTACTTGTGGTTAAAATGTCATCAGATAAATTGCTAAGGTGTTTGATATGAAGGAAGTTGGAGAACATGATGATTGGAATGTCTGCTGGAATGATTGTTTTATCTCTACTGAACGTGCCAAAGATATGAAAAGATTTCAAGTATGTTTAGCTGAATAACCAGCCAATGTTAGCTTAGGTTATGTTAATGAGGGGGAATTGTAGATTGAATATTCTCTCAGTAAACCTAAGACCAAATACTGGCTCTGTTTTCATATAATTTTGTTAATAATTATTCTCTAAATAATTTAAACATTTTATAAATATGTTAATATATATTACAAACAGTAGAATGATCACAATTAGGCCTACATTTATATTTTAAAAATTACGCCTAAATCCTCAGAATTAGTACTAAAAAGTGATCCACTTTCACAAGTGGGATTTTTTTGTCTCCATTTAAAAAAAAATTGTAATCCAATTCTTATAATCTAATTGTTATTGTTATTTAATTTTATACATTTTCGTTATATCTGTTGCAGAAAGAAAACCGCTTTCCTGGAATGTCTGAAATTTGTCGTAAAGATCTTCTCGCTTGTAATCTCAACAGAATGTTCAAATTTTTCCCTACGGAATACATTTTCTTCCCTTAAACTTGGTGTTTACCGGCGGATTAAGTTTAGCATTAAAGTGAATTTTAAATGATTTTATTATATAAGACAAATATTTTGTTTTCACTCTGTCACATGATCTCTTATTATTTTTACGGATTCGGAACTTTATTTTATCATCAGAAATCTTACTAAACAAGTGAATACACAAAATAAACGATGCGAGAGAGAGAGACAGACGGTGAGACATAGAGAAAGAGGAAGAGAATGGGCGAGAGAGGACAGAGAGAGAGAGAGAGGGGGGAGAGAAAGAGAGAGGGGGAGAGAGGAAGAGAGGGGAGAGAGGAAGAAATGGGTAGAGATGGTAGACCTCTAATGAGGAAGTACGATTTCTAATGATAGGATAGAGTTCCGAAACCCGTAAAAACAGAAAAAGATCACGTGACGGGAGTGAAAACAAAATAAGATAAAGAAACTTTGTCTTATATAATAAAAATATTTAAAAAGCACATTAATGCTAAACTTACTCTGCTGGTAAACACCAAGTTTTAGGGAAGAAATTGTATTCCTTAGGAAATAATTTGAGCATTCTGTTGAGATTACGAGCGAGAATATATAACTCCGCTATACCGGTCCCAAGCCCGGGGCCTCTTCTTATGATGAGGAAGGAGGAGGGATAGAGGAGTAACACCTCTTTCAAAAACCCTGGTTCAGCTGGCCCAGCTGATAGTACCTTGTAAGGGCTCCTGTCAAGGGTTACATGACTAAGGGGGAAACCTCGAGAAGATCTGAAGATGTGGGATAAACCAACGGAAGTAATACCCCACGCAGATAACCCTCTCTCAGGCTCTCTGTGCTCTGATCGGGTGAAAGCCCCGCTGGCCGGTGTTGGTCACTTGACACAAAGTAATTACAATAGTTTAGTCACAAAACACTAATATCACTGTTCACAGTTTATAAATATATAAATATAGACAGTTTTCGTTCGTTGAGTTTATCGAGAATCTTTGGTTTTGTAAATTAACAGTTAATCATGCTACTGAGAATTCTTCAAAATCATTTGACGTTTGTTGCTATAGGAAAAAAACCTCTTTTTTAGTTATTGTAATTTTGAATCGGTGTGATTAATATGAATTTACTCTCTTTGAAAAATGTTAATAATTGATTATTTACTGATTTAAAACTTTAAGAATTTATTTCAATTTTAAACATACTATTATTACTTTAAGGGTTTTTATCAAGTGTCCCTTATAACGTTAGTTATTTCGACAAATTTTTCTACTATTCTTTTATAGACTCTTCTATTATTATGTAACCTTTATCCTTCAATTATAATTCTTTATTATTAATTAAACCAATTTATTATTTAGATTTTAATATGTGTTATTATGGACCCGAACGATCTTCACGAATGGCCTTTATACGTAATTCATTGTATTTCCACTTATATTTTTTCATTGTTCACTATTTAAAAAAAAGTCTTTTTACTTTTAGGTTAACTTTGGTGTAAATCGAAAAAATATGTTTGCAGTTTTCTTCTACGTTGATAATTTCCTAATTTATTTACCTTTAAATTTAGCACATTTTTCTTATTTATGTTTATTTGTAAAAACTCTCAATATGTAAACTTCGCTGGCTTTATTATATTTATTGTGACAATTTGTTTACAATATAATAGCTGTACTATTGTTAATTAATACTTTCTTACTGAAATTCTTAGTTCAATGAATTTAAATTTAAATTTCCATATCTTCTCAACTATGGTCTACAAACACATTTAATTATTTATATTTATCTGTTAAATACATTTATAATTTCAAACTAATTTTATCTATACTATTATATAAAAATCTAATGGTTTCTGTCTGTGTGTGTGTTACTCAATCACGTAAAAACTACTGGACCCATTGAACTGAAATTATACATGGACATTCTTAGGGTCCCTGGTTAACACATAGGCCTATTTTTATTTAGAAATTCCATCAGGGCACCGCCCCACTGGCCTTGAAAACTCCCTTATCACTCAATTATCTATATTCCATTATACAATACAAATATACGTCAACCCCGTACGAAGGACGGGTACACTGCTAGTATCAATAAAAACTAATCAAGAATGACATTTAATAGAAATATTTTAAATTATTTTAATAATACTTTTAATATTTATTTAGTATCCAATTATCTCTATTATATTGTATTCTGCAATTTAAATTTATTTTTAATTAAAATTTTAGTTTTTTTAAACACAACTTTATCCCAAATAACGTTTGACTTTCAACTTATGTTTATTTTATTTGAATACTTCATTAATTATTCAAATGAAATAATACAGTTTAGCTTAAATATGATTATCTGTAAATAAAATAAGAATCAATTTTTTTGCCATGTTGATTCCTCAAAATCCAGGTTCTATAAGTTTTAAAACTCATAATCAGATAACCTTTAAATGCAAATATAGAAATCATTACAGCATTCAACATGATTGGTAACTTATTATATTTTTACATACAATATGTCAAAGCATCTACTGGTGTCTATTTCCAGTCCATTGCATCATTTTCTTGTTTTATACCTAAGATAAATGTTACTGCAAATTACGAGTTGGCTATAATCCGAAATTTGTGTCAACGTGTTCGTTATTTAGAGTATTTTTTATTAGAACACAAAAATATGTTTTAAAATGTGAATGTCTCAATATCAAATAAACCAAAATTCAAAGTTTTTATCCTACCCTACTCATTATGACATATATTTCTAATTCAATGATGGACATAGGTCTCACATACAATGGTTGTAACAAATTCGGTACTGGATACCAGTTCTTCGTACTAAATAATACAATGGGGATGAAATATAAATATGTTGTAAACTCTAGAAATTTGCAAGAATCTACGACGCACTTCTCGCAACCTCACTTTTCATTTTAAACACAAAGACAGAAAACTTTGAAGATTTCTTTTATTCATAATTCGTTGAAATTCTAAAATATCAAAGACTCTTCAACTACTTCACCTCAAAGTAGTGTTTTCTCGTCCTCTTCATACATACATATCATTAGATAATATTGACAATTAATTTAAAATATCTGTTCCAAAAATAATATTTATAAAGAAATTACATTTGTATCTTTACATTTCGTGGTGTTTAAAGGCTAAAACCTCACGGTCATTATTAATTTGTAAAAAAAGGAAGAAAAGATAATAAAATAAAATCCCTCTACTACTCTAATACCACCAGGTACGAAAAAGAACAGCAATTGGAATAGAGCCGTAACAGGAAACATTAGAAATAAAACACTACAAGAAAAGGGTAAAGCTCCAGGTAGGGTCTCCTTGGATTGGCACCCAGTACTCACTGTAGGTGAGCAGCTGAAGGTAATTTCGATAAAAAAGTCGTAAGATTGTAGAGAACTGCATGGATCAGTTTTATCCTAATATCACTACTCCACGGTGCTGGACCCCTCGAAGAGCTTTGCCCTCCAGCGTAACATTCCTTCAACTGTCACTATTCTCCGCTTTACTTCTCCTGACCTCTATTTTATTACCTTCCTTTAGGCCTTCTCTTTATATTTTCCCTGCTTCTTGCCTTAATTCTTCTCCTTACAAGTGCCGAGTGGAACAATTCTGTCTACTCTCGCTTTTTCGTGCAATATCTGCACTTGACCTGCTAAACTTACTCTTTCCTTAATTGTTGTAGTAACTAAGTCTACGTCTCTATAAAGTACAAATTCATAATTTATCTGAAGCTTCAACCCCCATAGTCATGAATACCTCCATAGATAATTTTAAGATCATGTCTCCTCAACTAATCTTCTACATTAAGGATTCTAGTCTCTGAGACACAAAATAGGTCCCAGAATGGTTCGTATATCCTTATCTCAGGTATTCCAGATGGTAACTTCATGAGTTGAGGTGTAAAGCGAAATAACATCGACCAATAATTTCTACTTCCAACTCTATTTCATTTGAAATCTGATTTTCAGTTAAACATAATGTAACTTAAATTTAAAAATAATTTACAGTTTATCTGAAGTGCTGAGGTTAACTTTTCTCCTTGATTTTTTCATAATAATTTACCTCATTTTTATCCTTACTTAGTGTAGATAGTGCAGCGTACACTTAATTTTTTTTTTGTAAAGCAATGAAACCTGAGACTTGTAACTAGTCATTAGTGAAAATCTTATGCAAACCTCTGATGGTTAACCAAATAAATAGACTGTGCATACTGCAATACTGAAAATAGTTAGAAGAGCAACGGTAGCTCAAAAAACTACATTAAAAATAAATATATTTATATATATTTTCATGTAACTTCTATATAATATTGTCTGTTAAAGAACGTAGCAAGGTTTTATTACATCACTGTAACTAAATCCGTAACAAAAGTAAACAAAAAACGAAAAACTTTTTTCCCAACGAGCATACATTTCATCGTATTATTATAAAACACATTGCACAAATTTATACTCAATAATTAAATAACTAACAATCACTCAATGCTAAATCTTGGTGAAGCAACATAACCTTTTAATTAACAAATTAGTGTATAACAATAACGTCAGCCTCCGGCAATCATGGAAATTCTAATGAGACAAATTAATATCCTTGCTTGTTGACATATTTTCTGCGGTGATTTAAATGATTTAAATATAACATAAACATTAAAATAATATTATATTGTTTCATATGTCACAGTTTATTTATTATGTAAATGTATGGCCAGGACAAGGTCGATGTTTAAACGTATTGTGCTCCAATTAAGTCAATTAAATTGAATTTTAATTGGAACGACTGTCAAGTTGTTAGCGGTTGTCATTTAATTGCCAATTAATCCTTTTGTGATTTAATAAAACCACGCAATACGTTTTGATTAAATTGTACAACAGTTGTTGATTTCCTATATTTGTGGACTGAGCTGTACGAGTTTGTTTAAGGTACACGATTAGATAGCTGCAGTTTGGACTTTGGAAGAAATGTTGTGCAAGTTGGAGATCGGTTGCTGATTATACTTTAACCAATGGAACTTTTATTAATCATTCAGTACTCGACAATCAACTTAACTATTTTGAATGTTTACTGCTAGGTAAATAAAAACACAGATCTTGTGTGTTCTAGTAAGTGATAAAGAATCGTTTTTACTGTTTTATTTTAATAATATGCTGTCATGCTGTCTTTTAACATACAATAAAAATAAAGTTATTATATTGTCCAGCATTGAAAGGGCAAATATTTTCCAAAGTGAATGGATTTCAAAATATTTGGTGTAAAGTATTGTATTTAATGAATGCCATTTTGAAACGGTTAAGTGAAAAATATTTATACTTTTTGGTACACTCGAATCTAATAAAATAAACTTTGCAAAATTTGTTATTGAAATCTCAGGTCGTTCTGGATTATATCTTGTTTTTGAAATCGAAAAGTTAAATGGAAAACTAAGCATTTTTTTCACATATGTTTATAGAAACTTTTAAGTTTGACAGACCGGTCGTGAAACACTCTTTATATTAATATTGAGTATGGTGTTTAAGGCTGTTAACAACAAAAATCACTCACGGATATTGAGTTAAGATATTGCGAAGGCATAGACGATAAAGAGGTGTGAAAGGTTAGGGTTGATGGAGGGGAAAGAGGTCATGGTACTAGAACCCATTTGCAGAGTCAAAGGCTAATTAAACATTAAGGTCTGCCCACTTAAACTATTCTAAGCACTTTGATTACAATCTGAGACTAAGATCTAAGAATACTGAGGTGTAATGTAGAAGCTGTCCTCCAACTTTATACACATCATGAAACATCTTGCCTAAATTTAGAATTAAATAGAAAATCTTAAGTACATCCTACATAATAAAGAAAAACTCTTTCCAGTCAGCCGCCATTTTGAAATGTTACAGTTTTTACTTTCTCACATTAATGTAATACAGTAACATGATGTAAAGGTCACATGATGAGTAAGAAAATGGCTGCTGTGTTGTTTGTGGATATATCAGTTTCGAAGTGTTCTGAATAAAACAAAGTGGTTTTGGTTATCGTTTATTCAGTGTTTTACAGCAAAAATGCGTCAACCGATTTCAATCAAATGTGGATATATTTGGCCACATCTCAGTTTAATATTATTATTTTAAAATTCTTATTGTTTGCTCTATAAGGAAAAAACAAAACCAATTTAGAATTTCCTCAAAATCAGCTTTATCTAATTTGATCAAATTTTGCTCAAGGATATCCTCTAAAGAGCCAAACAAAACACATTATCCTCATTTCTCCAAAATTGGCGGTTAGTGATTTATCGCTAAAACACACAAAACTCAACCATGGAGTTTTTGTAGAATACGTAATTTCTCAAAATGGTATCTGCCGATGGTATCAACATTATTTGTGGTTGATTTTGAAAATTAATGACACCAAACGAGTGTAAAATCCCAAGTACAAAATATTCCCCTTCAGAAATAATTGGCAAAAACAAAAATGACATCGACCTTCGTCAATTAAAGTACAATTTTAATCAAATACGATTTAAGCTTTACGATTTAGGGAATTTGAAATATATAAATATATTATCCACAGTTCGTTTTCACTCTTTATTTGACAACTTCTGAACTGACACTTTTTGCACAAATAATTTTTATTGGTTTTCATTTGATTTTAGAGATGGGTAAGTGAGAAGGTTTTTGAGTTGTTCCTTAACTTAAGTTATGATTTTATTGATGTTCATAAATAAAATATCTTAATATGATCGTTATGTTTTCATCACAATTATAAAAGATAGATCCCAGTGATATAACAAATTATATATTTATAAATTATTAACTTGTTCAACATTCTTCAAATCTCAAAATATTTGACCTTTATCTTTTTAATTTTTATACCAAATAATGTATTTAAAATATAATAACAGTTAATCAATCATATGGTTCCTTTTTGATAATTTAAGAGACATTTCATTCCTCTAACTAATTTCACTCCTTACCACTTATAACAGTTTTTTACTGACCAAAGTTTAGAATATCGTGGAATATCTAATCTGTATAAAACTTAAAACTTGTCACAATTTTGTTCCGCCACCAATTAAAAGAGATATTAAGAAAAATATAATAGTTACAAGGGTCATTTACCTTGCTTAAATATTTTTAATATTTACAAAATTAGATGATCCGTTCTTGAGAAAATGTGTGACTTTCACCTTCTCCATTATTAGACCCTACACCAAGTACTTTGACAAAAATTTAATAATAACCATGATAAATGATCTCTCATATAGTTTAATAATTTTTGACACAGTTTGTGGTATACATTAGTGAGAAAATTTTGAAAAATTATAAAGACATTAAGCAGATAAAACGTTTAGTTATAAAAACATTGAGAACTGTATAAAATTTTCAAATCATCACAATACTGCCTCTCGTTTGTAATTGGACAGTAAACAAATTAGCAAACACAAAGCCTACTTAAAAATATCCTTTGAAACATCTTCCGTTTGTTACCTAATATTTAATTAGGTTATGTTTCCCAGCCTGTGTTTTCTTACAAACAGTTCAAAGTGCGTTCAATACCATTATTTAAATAGTCTAGACTTCCATTTATGTTGTAAATGATGTATTCTGATCATACAACAGTTTTGTTATTGATATTACATTCCATTACAGTTTAGAATTTCTAGCAGAAAACGCAACAAATTGTAGCAAAGTTTTTAGCTAATTTTGGGAACAATTAATTAATTTCATTTTGACATGCCAATAAAGTGGCATATTAAATTAGGTTAATAACCGATAAACTTATTATGATAGTGATTATAATAGAAAGAAAGATAAGATAAGCGGGACTTTTGATTTATTGCATCTCAAAAATATAAAATATAACAAGTTATAATATAAATACAGTTTTAAACACAGCTGTCACCAAAATAAACATAACGGTTTTTAAATAATGTTAAATAGTAATAATTTATGGTTATTATAATAATATAACTCAACTCACTATTTAGTCGTTCATTTCAGTAAAACATTATTATAAACACTTTATAGCGTCGTTTAAGGAGGCATGACTAGATGATAGAAAATATAAATATATATATATTGATTTGATATGTTTTTTATGAAACCTATTTGGATTTTGTAATTCGAATAATTTCAATCTTATGTTGTTTGTTTTGGTGAGTTCCGTCTGCTGTAGATCAACTTTACAACTTTTGCTTTAGTTAATTGCAACTTTTGTATGTGTATATACGTACATTTAGGGACAGTTAAAGGTATATACATAAAGCTCCTAACAGGTTAATAACCTCTGGGAATTTTGTATGTTTGTTTTATCCTACCTTTTCACTGTCTAGTGTTTAAGTATCATCTATAATGGCTACAGCATTATTTTATTCTTTACTACTAGTATAAAATAGAAAAAAAGAAAAATTTATTCGTCCATTTTCTTTATGATTAGAAAATATTCATTTATTTATTTTTAAATAATAAACTAAACAGAACTCTTCATCAAGTTTACGGTAACTCAAAAAGACATAACTTACGAAGTTATTTTCCTTAATTTTCAACTTATTTTCAACCAGTTTTCGAATCTCGGACATCGAGAGAGAGAGAGAGAGAGAGAGAGAGAGAGAGAGAGAGAGAGAGAGAGAGAGAGAGAGAGAGAGAGAGAGAGAGAGAGAGAGAGAGAGAGAGAGAGAGAGAGAGAGAGAGAGAGAGAGAGAGAGAGAGAGAGAGAGAGAGAGTTTTAAGTAGGAATAAGGTTTGTATAATTTGTTTAATTGTTATACGAATATAGTTGTATATTAATTATTATTTATTTATTGCACAAGAAGTGAATTTGCAATTTGTAATGTGTAATTTGTATTATTATTATCACCCTTAAAAATTATTATTATTTTTCTTTTCTCAAGTATAAATGACATCTCAGAAGGATTTAGTTTTTTCCTCTCTTTTATTTCATTTCTTCTAACTCAAGAGACAGAAAAAATCAAATGATGGTTTAAGAAAAATCTTAAAACAGGTTTATCCTAAGGATTACCGAATTTTCCATGTTAAAATAAAAAACAATTGAAACATTTTTATATAAGTTAAAAATTGCTATGTTATGTAGAATAATTATAATTTATTTGTTATTTTGTTTTGTACAAATTACTGTAAATACAAAGTTGTTATATTTATGAATGTTTGACATGGAAAATAAACAATCTATATCTATATAATTTTTTCTTATTTCTTAATCATGAAAAATATGTACTTAATATCTTTTAAAATACCAAAATAGCATGTTTATAAGATACCAACATACTATGTTGAAGAGGTTTCTTCCTTTAATGGTCTTCCTTACTTCTACTGTAATTTCACAATCTAATGTTTTAATTGTTATTGTAATACTGTCTTTGTATTAACACTTGTAGGCTATGCTTTAAGAACTCTGTCATCATCTTTGTTATTCAAGAACCTACAACATACAATAACAAAAATATAAATAACAAACTATGTTATTTGTACAAACACATATAAAATAGTTAAAATGTTACTTTAACTTGTTGCTTCTAAGCTATAAACCAGACAGTCAAACCATTTTCAATTTAGTAATTGTGTTTTATTGGCCGAGAGAAATGAGTTGCTATTAATTGGATCGTAAAAAGTTAGGTTATGTTGTAAGACGCATTGTAGGTAGTAGGTTTTAAAATTTAACTGGACATTATAATGTAAATTAAGATTGACTTTTATAATTGACAAAATACTTGCGGTACGTTATTTATTAAGGCAGGTAAAACATGGTTTGAAGAAATCTCCTTTGGATCAAGAAATTGATGTCAATTAATTTTTTATCATTTAAAAAATTGATGACCGTTAATAGCTAAAAAGGAAATTATATTGCAATTAACGTTCTGGAGTTAAAGAAGCTCCCTAGCTTTAAAGAAGATATTCTTCTCTCCTTTTTTCTTTTTGCTTAAAACCGAAAACCTCTTGGTCATTTATCTCCTTGAGAAACTACAAAATAAGTGCAAGAAATTTCTTAATGTATTAATTTAGTGAGTGTTTAGGTTAGGTTAGGTTATTGAAGCAGATTTCAATATGATATTCAATTAAGTTAAACTAACCCGTTACGCGCATCTTTACTACCAAAACAACTCCCACTGAGGTTGGCATGTCTATGCGCGACCAGTGCTATGCCCACTACAATACTACTCGGACTTCCATTCATTGACCTGTATATTGTTTGTTTTGGTTTTTATATCGGGTCTTTCAATATTTAGGTAAAAATTCAATTGACTATAGTTTTTTTTTATAAAGAACAAAATAAAGTAGATAATTTTATCGTTTGAAATTAAAAAAAGGTTTAATGAAGCTTAAAATTAAGCAATATTTTTACTTGTTGGGGTTAATAAGACAGGTGTTCAAAGTGGCAACCATTCACGGAGCCTTGACTTTTGACGCTTTTTTTGTTGTATACAGTCTTTCGTTTAACTTCGATCAATCAAATAATCTAAAACTACTACTAGTATACCATCTACTACATTACAGTGTTTAAAGTTAGTCAACAATGAGAAAACTCGTTGCTATGCAACAAATAAATTACAATAAAATTAACAATTTTTACAATAAATCCCAATTATTTCTGCATACAATAGATTTTTTCTCAGGGATTGGATAACAAATATTGAAACTACATCTATTTAAAGTTTTAATTTCTTTTGAAAGACTGGCTATATAAATTTATTACAATATTAATTGTAAAAAAAAAATAATAATATAGATACATAGCTTTTGATCAAAATTTGGGGGTAAAGCATTTCATTGATAAATTCCATCACTACTATAGACTCATGAAGCTTCACTGCAAGTTTCGTGTCAGCAACTCTGTATCTACTATCTATTGTAGGCCACTGGTTCACGTTATCCCTCCTCCGTCTGCTCCCCATTCTGCTCGCAGTTAAGAATATGACATTACCACCAATACTTGTTTTAGATCAGTTGACACGAATTTTGAACGAAAATTAAGACGCATTGGCAGTAAGAAGAAATCAGTTGAAAAGAGTATTGGCTCACAAAAGATGAAGAAGAAAATGAGGAAGTGAGTATCTGTTGTGAAATCACGTGAATTTATGTTATTGTATAGAATGTGCTAATTAAAATGCTAATTTTGGTTCAATCAATTTTAAAGTATAATTGCTAGTTTTAGTAAGGTTTTTCATGTGAATTGGTTGAGTGGTTGTAAATTGTTGTATGCGTTAGGTTAGGTTAGGGTGTAATTTTATGATGTGGGTATTGTGTTTTTGTAAGATTACATCGGGTTAGGTTCAATCTATGATTCAGAACGAGTACAATCTGTACAGCTACTTGTGGTTAAAATGTCATCAGATGGATTGCTAAGGTGTTTGATATGAAGGAAGTTGGAGAACATGATGATTGGAATGTCTGCTGGAATGATTGTTTTATCTCTACTGAACGTGCCAAAGATATGAAAAGATTTCAAGTATGTTTAGCTGAATAACCAGCCAATGTTAGGTTAGGTTATGTTAATGAGGGGGAATTGTAGATTGAATATTCTCTCAGTAAACCTAAGACCAAATACTGGCTCTGTTTTCATATAATTTTGTTAATAATTATGCTCTAAATAATTTAAATATTTTATAAATATGTTAATATATATTACAAACAGCAGAATGATCACAATTAGGCATACCATTTATATTTTAAAAATTACGCCAAAATCCTCAGCATTAGTGCGAAAAAGTGATCCACTTTCACAAGTGAGATTTTTTTGTCTCCATTTAAAAAAAAATGTAATCCAATTCATATAATCTAATTGTTATTGTTTGTTAATTTTATACATTTTCGTTATATCTGTTGCAGAAAGAAAAACACTTTCCTGGAATGTCTGAAATTTGTCGTAAAGATCTTCTCGCTTGTAATCTCAACAGAATGTTCAAATTTTTCCCTACGGAATACATTTTCTTCCCTTAAACTTGGTATTTACCGGCGGATTAAGTTTAGCATTAAAGTGAATTTTAAATGATTTTATTATATAAGACAAATATTTTGTTTTCACTCTGTCATGTGATCTCTTATTGTTTTTACGGATTCGGAACTTTATTTTATCATCAGAAATCTTACTAAACAAGTGAATACACAAAATAAACGATGCGAGAGGGAGAGACAGACGGTGAGACATAGAGAAAGAGGAAGAGAATGGGCGAGAGAGGACAGAGAGAGAGAGAGGGGGAGAGAAAGAGAGAGGGGAGAGAGAGGGGGAGAGAGGAAGAGAGGGGAGAGAGGAAGAGATGGGTAGAGATGGTAGACCTCTAATGAGGAAGTACGATTTCTAATGATAGGATAGAGTTCCGAAACCCGTAAAAACAGAAAAAGATCACGTGACGGGAGTGAAAATATAATAAGATTAAGAAACTTTGTCTTATATAATAAAAATATTTAAATAGCACATTAATGCTAAACTTACTCTGCTGGTAAACACCAAGTTTTAGGGAAGAAATTGTATTCCTTAGGAAATAATTTGAGCATTCTGTTGAGATTACGAGCGAGAATATATAACTCCGCTATGCCGGTCCCAAGCCCGGGGCCTCTTCTTATGATGAGGAAGGAGGAGGGATAGAGGAGTAACACCTCTTTCAAAAACCCTGGTTCAGCTGGCCCAGCTGATAGTACCTTGTAAGGGCTCCTGTCAAGGGTTACATGACTAAGGGGAAAACCTCGAAAAGATCTGAAGATGTGGGATAAACCAACGGAAGTAATACCCCGCGCAGACAACCTTCTAGAGGTGAGTTCTGCCGCCAGTTCCGATCGGGTGAAAGACCCGGTGGCCGGTTTTGGTCACTTGGCACAAAGTAATTACAATAGTTTAGTCACAAAACACTAATATCACTGTTAACAGTTTATAAATATATAAATATAGACAGTTTTCATTAGTTGAGTTTATCGAGAATCTTTGGTTTTGTAAATTAACAGTTAATCATGCTACTGAGAATTCTTCAAAATCATTTGACGTTTGTTGCTATAGAAAAAAAACCTCTTTTTTAGTTATTGTAAATTTGAATCGGTGTGATTAATATGAATTTACTCTCTTTGAAAAATGTTAATAATTTTGATTATTTACTGATTTAAAACTTTAAGAATTTATTTCAATTTTAAACATACTATTAAAACTTTGAGGGTTTTTATCAAGTGTCCCTTATAACGCTAGTTATTTCGACAAATTTATCTACTATTCTTTTATAGACTCTTCTATTATTATGTAACCTTTATCCTTCAATTATAATTCTTTATTATTAATTAAACCAATTTATTATTTAGATTTTAATATGTGTTATTATGGACCCGAACGATCTTCACGAATGGCCTTTATACGTAATTCATTGTATTTCCACTTATATTTTTTCATTGTTCACTATTTAAAAAAAAGTCTTCTCACTTTTAGGTTAACTTTGGTGTAAATCGAAAAAATATGTTTGCAGTTTTCTTCTACGTTGATAATTTCCTAATTTATTTACCTTTAAATTTCGCACATTTTTAGTATTAATGTTTACTGTATTTGTAAAAACTCTCAATATGTAAACTTCGCTGGCTTTATTATATTATTGTGACAATTCGTTTACAAGATAATAACTTTACTATTGTTAATTAGTACTTTCTTACTGAAATTCTTAGTTCATTGAATTTAAATTTAAATTTCCATATCTCCTCAACTATATTCTACAAACACATTTAATTATTTATGTTTATCTGTTAAATATATTTATAATTTCAAATTATTTTTATCTATACTATTATATAAAAATCTAATGGTGTGTGTGTGTGTGTGTGTGTGTGTGTGTTTGTGTTATTCAATCACGTAAAAACTACTGGGCCCATTGAGCTGAAATTGTACATGGACACTCTTAGGGTCCCTGGTTAACACATTTAGAAATTCCGTCAGGGCATCGCCCCACTGGCCTTACCACTCAATTATCTAAACTCCATTATACAATACAAATATACGTCAACCCCGTACGAAGGACGGGTACTCTGCTAGTATTCAATAAAAACAAATCAATAATGACATTTAATAGAAATATTTTAAATTATTTTAATGATACTTTTAATATTTATTTAGTATCCAATTATCTCTATTATATTTTATTCTGCAATTTAAATTTATTTTTAATTAAAATTTTAGTTTTTTTAAACACAACTTTATCCCAAATAACGTTTGACTCTCAACTTATGTCTATTTTATTTGAATACTTCATTAATTATTCAAATGAGTTTAATACAGTGTAGCTTAAATATGATTATCTGTAAATAAAATAAGAATCTATTTTTTTGCCATGTTGATTCCTCAAAATCCAGGTTCTATAAGTTTTAAAACTCATAACCAGATAACCTTTAAATGCAAATATAGAAATCATTACAGCATTCAACATGATTGGTAACTTATTGTATTTTTACATACAATATGTCAAAGCATCTACTGGTGTCTATTTCCAGTCCATTGCATCATTTTCTTGTTTTATACCTAAGATAAATGTTACTGCAAATTACGAGTTGGCTATAATCCGAAATTTGTGTCAACGTGTTCGTATTCAGAGTTTTTTTTATTAGAACACAAAAATATGTTTTAAAATGTGAATGTCTCAATATCAAATAAACCAAAATTCAAAGTTTTTATCCTACCTTACTCATTATGACATATATTTCTAAATCATTAACGTTACATAATTCAATGATGGACATAGGTCTCACATACAATGGTTGTAACAAATTCGGTACTGGATACCAGTTCTTCGTACTAAATAATACATTGGGGATGAAATATAAATATGTTGTAAACTCTAGAAATTTGCAAGAAACTACGACGCACTTCTCGCAACCTCACTTTTCATTTTAAACACAAAGACACAAAATTTTGAAGATTTCTCTTATTCATAATTCTAAAATATTAAAGACTCTTCAACTACTTCACCTCAAAGTAGTGTTTTCTCATCCTCTTCATACACACATATCATTAGATAATATTGACAATTTAAAATATCTGTTCCAAAAATAATATTTATAAAGAAATTACATTTGTATCTTTACATTTCGTGGTGTTTAAAGGCTAAAACCTCACGGTCATCATTAACTGGTAACAAAAGGAAGAAAAGATAATAAAATAAAATCCCTCTACTACTCTAATACCACCAGGTACGAAAAAGAACAGAAATTGGAAAAGAGCCGTGACAGTAAAGATTAGAAAAAACAAGACTACAAGAAAAGGGTAAAGCTCCAGGTAGGGTCTCCTTGGATTGTTACCCAGTACTCACTGTAGGTGAGCAGCTGAAGATAATTTCGATAAAAAGTGGTAAGATTGTAGACAACTGCATGGATCGGTTTTATCCTGATATCACTACTCCACGGTGCTGGACCGCTCGAAGAGCTTTGCCCTCCAGCGTAACATTCCTTCAACTCTCACTATTCTCCGCTTTACTTCTCCTGACCTCTATTTTATTACCTTCCTTTAGGCCTTCTCTTTATATTTTCCCTGCTTCTTGCCTTAATTCTTCTCCTTACAAGTGCCGAGTGGAACAATTCTGTCTACTCTCGCTTTTTCGTGCAATATCTGCACTTGACCTGCTAAACTTACTCTTTCCTTAATTGTTGTAGTAACTAAGTCTACGTCTCTATAAAGTACAAATTCATAATTTATCTGAAGCTTCAACCCCCATAGTCATGAATACCTCCATAGATAATTTTAAGATCATGTCTCCTCAACTAATCTTCTACATTAAGGATTCTAGTCTCTGAGACACAAAATAGGTCCCAGAATGGTTCGTATATCCTTATCTCAGGTATTCCAGATGGTAACTTCATGAGTTGAGGTGTAAAGCGAAATAACATCGACCAATAATTTCTACTTCCAACTCTATTTCATTTGAAATCTGATTTTCAGTTAAACATAATGTAACTTAAATTTAAAAATAATTTACAGTTTATCTGAAGTGCTGAGGTTAACTTTTCTCCTTGATTTTTTCATAATAATTTACCTCATTTTTATCCTTACTTAGTGTAGATAGTGCAGCGTACACTTAATTTTTTTTTTGTAAAGCAATGAAACCTGAGACTTGTAACTAGTCATTAGTGAGAATCTTATGCAAACCTCTGATGGTTAACCAAATAAATAGACTGTGCATACTGCAATACTGAAAATAGTTAGAAGAGCAACGGTAGCTCAAAAAACTACATTAAAAATAAATATATTTATATATATTTTCATGTAACTTCTATATAATATTGTCTGTTAAAGAACGTAGCAAGGTTTTATTACATCACTGTAACTAAATCCGTAACAAAAGTAAACAAAAAACGAAAAACTTTTTTCCCAACGAGCATACATTTCATCGTATTATTATAAAACACATTGCACAAATTTATACTCAATAATTAAATAACTAACAATCACTCAATGCTAAATCTTGGTGAAGCAACATAACCTTTTAATTAACAAATTAGTGTATAACAATAACGTCAGCCTCCGGCAATCATGGCAATTCTAATGAGACAAATTAATATCCTTGCTTGTTGACATATTTTCTGCGGTGATTTAAATGATTTAAATATAACATAAACGCCTATTAAAATAATATTATATTGTTTCATATGTCACAGTTTATTTATTATGTAAATGTATGGCCAGGACAAGGTCGATGTTTAAACGTATTGTGCTCCAATTAAGTCAATTAAATTGAATTTTAATTGGAACGACTGTCAAGTTGTTAGCGGTTGTCATTTAATTGCCAATTAATCCTTTTGTGATTTAATAAAACCACGCAATACGTTTTGATTAAATTGTACAACAGTTGTTGATTTCCTATATTTGTGGACTGAGCTGTACGAGTTTGTTTAAGGTACACGATTAGATAGCTGCAGTTTGGACTTTGGAAGAAATGTTGTGCAAGTTGGAGATCGGTTGCTGATTATACTTTAACCAATGGAACTTTTATTAATCATTCAGTACTCGACAATCAACTTAACTATTTTGAATGTTTACTGCTAGGTAAATAAACACACAGATCTTGTGTGTTCTAGTAAGTGATAAAGAATCGTTTTTACTGTTTTATTTTAATAATATGCTGTCATGCTGTCTTTTAACATACAATAAAAATAAAGTTATTATATTGTCCAGCATTGAAAGGGCAAATATTTTCCAAAGTGAATGGATTTCAAAATATTTGGTGTAAAGTATTGTATTTAATGAATGCCATTTTGAAACGGTTAAGTGAAAAATATTTATACTTTTTGGTACACTCGAATCTAATAAAATAAACTTTGCAAAATTTGTTATTGAAATCTCAGGTCGTTCTGGATTATATCTTGTTTTTGAAATCGAAAAGTTAAATGGAAAACTAAGCATTTTTTTCACATATGTTTATAGAAACTTTTAAGTTTGACAGACCGGTCGTGAAACACTCTTTATATTAATATTGAGTATGGTGTTTAAGGCTGTTAACAACAAAAATCACTCACGGATATTGAGTTAAGATATTGCGAAGGCATAGACGATAAAGAGGTGTGAAAGGTTAGGGTTGATGGAGGGGAAAGAGGTCATGGTACTAGAACCCATTTGCAGAGTCAAAGGCTAATTAAACATTAAGGTCTGCCCACTTAAACTATTCTAAGCACTTTGATTACAATCTGAGACTAAGATCTAAGAATACTGAGGTGTAATGTAGAAGCTGTCCTCCAACTTTATACACATCATGAAACATCTTGCCTAAATTTAGAATTAAATAGAAAATCTTAAGTACATCCTACATAATAAAGAAAAACTCTTTCCAGTCAGCCGCCATTTTGAAATGTTACAGTTTTTACTTTCTCACATTAATGTAATACAGTAACATGATGTAAAGGTCACATGATGAGTAAGAAAATGGCTGCTGTGTTGTTTGTGGATATATCAGTTTCGAAGTGTTCTGAATAAAACAAAGTGGTTTTGGTTATCGTTTATTCAGTGTTTTACAGCAAAAATGCGTCAACCGATTTCAATCAAATGTGGATATATTTGGCCACATCTCAGTTTAATATTATTATTTTAAAATTCTTATTGTTTGCTCTATAAGGAAAAAACAAAACCAATTTAGAATTTCCTCAAAATCAGCTTTATCTAATTTGATCAAATTTTGCTCAAGGATATCCTCTAAAGAGCCAAACAAAACACATTATCCTCATTTCTCCAAAAATGGCGGTTAGTGATTTATCGCTAAAACACACAAAACTCAACCATGGAGTTTTTGTAGAATACGTAATTTCTCAAAATGGTATCTGCCGATGGTATCAACATTATTTGTGGTTGATTTTGAAAATTAATGACACCAAACGAGTGTAAAATCCCAAGTACAAAATATTCCCCTTCAGAAATAATTGGCAAAAATAAAAATGACATCGACCTTCGTCAATTAAAGTACAATTTTAATCAAATACGATTTAAGCTTTACGATTTAGGGAATTTGAAATATATAAATATTATATCCACAGTTCGTTTTCACTTTTTATTTGACAACTTCGGAACTGACACTTTTTGCACAAATAATTTTTATTGGTTTTCATTTGATTTTAGAGATGGGTAAGTGAGAAGGTTTTTGAGTTGTTCCTTAACTTAATTTATGATTTTATTGATGTTCATAAATAAAATATCTTAATATGATCGTTATGTTTTCATCACAATTATAAAAGATAGATCCCAGTGATATAACAAATTATATATTTATAAATTATTAACTTGTTCAACATTCTTCAAATCTCAAAATATTTGAACTTTATCTTTTTAATTTTTATACCAAATAATGTATTTAAAATATAATAACAGTTAATCAATCATATGGTTCCTTTTTGATAATTTAAGAGACATTTCATTCCTCTAACTAATTTCACTCCTTACCACTAATAACAGTTTTTTACTGACCAAAGTTTAGAATATCGTGGAATATCTAATCTGTATAAAACTCAAAACTTGTCACAATTTTGTTCCGCCACCAATTAAAAGAGATATTAAGAAAAATATAATAGTTACAAGGGTCATTTACCTTGCTTAAATCTTTTAGATATTTACAAAATTAGATGATCCGTTCTTGAGACAATGTGTGACTTTCACCTTCTCCATTATTGGACCCTACACCAAGTACTTTGACAAAAATTTAATAATAACCATGATAAATGATCTCTCATATAGTATAATAATTTTTGAGACAGTTTGTGGTATACATTAGTGAGATAATTTAGAAAAATTATAAAGACATTAAGCAGATAAACCGTTTAGATATAAAAACATTGAGAACTGTATAAAATTTTCAAATCATCACAATACTGCCTCTCGTTTGTAATTGGACAGTAAACAAATTAGCAAACACAAAGCCTACTTAAAAATATCCTTTGAAACATCTTCCGTTTGTTACCTAATATTTAAACAGATTATGTTTCCCAGCCTGTGTTTTCTTACAAACAGTTCAAAGTGCGTTCAATACCATTATTTAAATAGTCTAGACTTCCATTTACGTTGTAAATGATGTATTCTGATCATACAACAGTTTTGTTATTGATATTACATTCCATTACAGTTTAGGATTTCAAGCAGGATTAATTTCATTTTGACATGCCGAAAACGTGGCATATTAAATTGGGTTAATAACCGATAAATTTATTATGATAGTGATTATAATAGACAGAAAGATAAGATAGGCGGGACTTTTGATTTATTGCATCTCAAAAATATAAAATATAACAAGTTATAATATAAATATTCAAAACTCAAACATATAAAACAACTAACCTTATTAGTCACGTCCTTCTTGCAAATTTCGAATCGAGAATTATACGTAAAAGCTGAAAATAAACCATTCTTTAGACGTTGGGATGGACTGTCCTAGTGTAAAAATCGACATCAATGTCGATGGTAACATTTTTGTATAATGTATACCAAAGTATTTAGATATGTACCAAAATCACAAGGGTTTAAAGTAATTTTGAAAATGCAAAATAGTCTAGATAGTGGTTCATTTAGGAAATGAATGTTATATTTTCATACATAGGCAAAGTTTTGTAATGCCTAATCGTAAACGTTTTGTTTTTTAGGTTATTGCGGAATGGTCAGCTTTGAAGTTTCATCAACAAAAATTCTCGAGTGAATTGTTAACTTATGATATAAAAGTGAATTCCGTCTTACATTTTGTGTATCGTGTACTCGTTTACTGCAGTGTATTATACCCTACTGTTTTGTAGTGTAGTGTATTGCATTGTATTGTAGTATAGTGTAGCGTAGTGTGTGTGTGTGTGTTGGTGTGCGTGTGTAGTTGTTATTATTATTTCCGTGTTTTTAACAACGAACAACATCAATTTGTTTATGTCTTGTAAATATTTCTATTTTTTCATTGTTGTTTAAACACAAAAGCAACATGGACTCTTTAAAAAGAAAAAGAATATATTAAATAATGAATGTAAACCTTTAATACTCTAATAGCGAAAGAACAAGAGAGATCTGATAGAAAGGAGTCTAACTCAAGATTGTAGATGTAGATCAAGCTAAGATTCGTTGAATTCTCGAAGCCGAACTCCGTGAGAATTATTATTTGCTTTTATATTTGGGTATGCGAGAAGGTATATATTAGGTTTGCGCAACTTTTATTTTGAATAAATTTCTCATATTTTTTGTTCTTTGATCTTAAATGTTTGTTTCATCCTTCAGGTAAAACACTACTAACCCATATAACACAACTCACTATTTAGTCGTTCATTTTAGTAAAACATTATTATAAACACGTAAAGCGTCGTTTAAGGAGGCATGACTAGATGATAGAAAATATAAATATATATATATATTGATTTGATATGTTTTTTATGAAACCATTTTATTTGGATTTTGTAATTCGAATAATTTCAATCTTATGTTGTTTGTTTTGGTGAGTTCCGTCGGCTGTATATCAACTTTACAACTTTAGCTTTAGTTAATTGTAACTTTTGTATGTGTAATATGTACATTTAGGGACAGTTAAAGGTATATACATAAAGCTCCTAACAGGTTAATAACCTCTGGGAATTTTGTTTGTTTGTTTTATCCTACCTTTTGAGTGTCTAGTGTTTAAATATCATCTATAATGGCTACATTATTATTTTATTCATTATAACTAACTAGTATAAAATAGAAAAAAAAATATTCATCCATTTTCTTTATGATTAGAAAATATTCATTTATTTCTTTTAAAATAATAAACTAAACAGAACTCTTCATCAAGTTTACGGTAACTCAAAAGACAAAACTTAAGAAGTTATTTTCCTTAACTTTCAACTTATTTTAAACTATTTTTCGAATCTGAGACATCGATAATAATACTGTTGTTTTTGTTTTTTTACAACTATATTAATGCTTAGTTAAAATGACATCAAATGATTTCCTTATTTTTAAGAATTAAATATAATAAATATAAATAGAACAGTACAAAATCACGCTACTTAAATTTTCAAACATTATAAATTATGAAAATTGACAAACAAGTTTTATCTTTAACTTTCTCCCATATGTTTAGTATAAAGAAATTTATATGAAGAGTAAAAAAAAAAAAAAAAAATCAAGTCGAGTTTCGGTGAGTCAAAAAACTGGTGTTTGACATAATGTCTGCCTCTCCGCAGTGGCCTACATCCTAACTCGTTGTAGAGATAGTTTTTCCAAATCTTTGGAGGTTATTTTAATTTTTTCACAACTAAATCTTTTTGGGGTAGCAAGAATACAAGAATTATGATTTTCTCATAATACACACCAACGATTTTGATCAAATTTCGTTCAAGTATAGTTTCTAACGATCCTAATCGTGTAGTCGTCACATACATGGTAACACTATTTTAAAATTTGAAACAATTAAAATTATCTTAATTACTCAAATAATATAAATATATTTCGTCTTAATTACATTTTTTTAAATAGGTTTTTTCAAGTATTAAAGAAATCCAAATTCAAAATTCGATATGTTGATACATTAAAATTTATCAGAAGTAAACTAAGTGATCTTAAATCAGAGCTATCAATTTTGTTATTTACTAATTAAGAACAGCAACCATTTTACTGTCAGCAGTGGTATAAATTTACATGTTTAATTATGGTTAACTAATATGTATTTATATTTACTATTTTTATCCAACTAATTTTCCTGTACAAAATCATATGTTCTTGAATTGATTAAAAAGGATTTTAATAGGAATTACTCAAGGTAAGTTCCCTAGTTTCTCCCTGAACTCAATCTCTGCTTCAAATTAAATTCCTTCCTGTCAAGTAGTATTCTCAAGCAGTTTGTCCAACCATCGTTAGACATTTAACAACCATTTAAAGTATTTGAACCTTCATTTAACAAATTTTTCTTGTTTTTTGATTTTTGATCTTTGTTGTGTTAATGAATAGCTAAATAATAGTCTGAGTAGGTGAATGAGTATTTAATATATTTCATCTAAAACTGTATCGAAAACTATTTGTTCTGCTTTTTGAATTTTATTAACGTTCATTAAGGTGCAGGTTTACTTTAAGCAACTCATTTCATCAACTGACATTTAATGTTTTGTTCTCATTTTTGCAAAGGAGAAAGAATTTGAAACTCAATTTAAATGATGGATTTTTCCAGTATTGATAATGATGGAATTAACACCGACCACAATAAATGATACAGCAGAATTATCATTGTAAAATCTTTTAGCAAAAAATTCAAACCTATAAATGAGAAAAATTTGTGGAAATTTATAACACAATTAAAAAAACAAAATATTGTACCATAAATAACTTGTTACATGGGACTAAAAGAATAGAAATCTGAAACATAGGTTGCATTGTCATGTCTTGTAGCAAGCAACATTTACTTCATTCCCTGCTCAGTTTTCAAGCTTGTATTTATTTGAGAATAAATATTTCATCAACATAATTATTTTACTTTTGAATCATCTATTCTTCGAAGGGAGTTTCAATTGTAGTAAACGAATTTCCAACATATGGAAAACCACGAAGTAGTAGCCTATATATCGTTGATAATATAAAGTAGTATATGCAAGGTTTGTATTCAGCCTTTCAATCTCGCTTCGCTCGTGTCCTAACTTTCTCTCTCTCTCTCTCTCTCTCTCTCTCTCTCTCTCTCTCTCTCTCTCTCTCTCTCTCTCTCGTACCTTAGATGTTATTATAATAAAATCGTTGTATAAACAACTATTAAGGTACAAGAGAGAAGTAACTTCATCTTACTCGCTTCGCTTGTATCCTAACCGTCTCACAATTGCCTTAAGATTTGAATACAATAGTTGCATACACTACTTTGTCTACGAAGTAGAAAATATTATTGTCGGAGCGGGATTTTTAGTTTAGACTGAGGATAAAAGTACTGTCTATATATATCAGAAGGGCTAAGTCAATATGCGTATTCAGTAGGAAATGATATGGTAGGAGTTCGTCCCGAGGGGATCAGCACTCAGACAACGAACGAGGCGTTGAGTGCTGTCGGAATCAGCCGACAGGACAGTCGGAGTTTGGAACGTTAGTCCTGGAAGGATCAGCCATCAGACAACGAACGGATAGGCCCGTGGTGCCGGGATTAGTCGACAGACCACGGAAGGATAGACAGTAAGACAGTTAAGGAACAATAAAGAAAAGATTTTAGGTAACAAGAGCAGCGAGAGAGAGAGAGAGAGAGAGAGAGAGAGAGAGAGAGAGAGAGAGAGAGAGAGAGAGAGAGAGAGAGAGAGAGAGAGAGAGAGAGAGAGAGAGAGAGAGAGAGAGAGAGAGAGAGAGAAGAAGGGAGAGAGAGAGAGAGGAAGGGAGAGAGAGAGAGAGAGAGAGAGAGAGAGAGAGAGAGAGAAGGGTACCGTGTCGCTACAAATATTATAGAATAGAAAAGTCTTTATTTAAGTGTGAAGTTAAATAACCAACCTAACCTACCCTAACCTAACCTAACTTAACACCACAAATAACAAATTGCTTACTTTAGACTAAATATAATACAAAATGAAACAAAGGTGAACATAATTTATGCAAAACTGAAAATAAAAATCAAAATAGAAAATAAGATTAGTTAAAATACAATTGGAAGTAAAAGTAACATCGAACATAAAAAAACAACTTAAAATACAAAATAAAAAAATCTTAACAAGAATTCTTTAAATTAAACAAGAAGTTGAGAATCTGTTATAAAATATAATAGATCTTTTAACATTAACACAATATTAACAACAACCTAGCATTAATTCACTCATTCACACACTAAACATTCCATAAATAACAAAACACTCTCTGGGTATAATGTTAGTCCAGATGTATATAATATGACTTTAAATAGTTAGCGAACTGGTCACGGTTATCTATAGATTTTATATAATCCAGAAGTGAGATCCACAAGCGTCAAGCTATTACAGTTAACGATTATTACACGTGTTTAAAATACCCGTCCTGTGCTTTGGAATTATGAGCATTGTTTAGCTCCTTCTGGCGCTTTTAGCACTGATATTTAGAGACAAAGACAACCATTTTTGCCATGCATGTCGGCAAATTCAGTTTGGAGAATAGAATGTTTAATTGTAAAGTATGATACTATCTTAAATCATGACGTTTAAAACAATATCTGTTTGTAGTAAGGTGTAACAATATCAAACACGAATCTTAAACAATAATTTGAATCTTGTTTTAATTGATCAGACATTCCGACAGTCATACATTTTACAACAGTGTCACAGTATGTAAAGACATTACAAGTAGTAACTTAATGTGAAATGGAAGAAAATCTTTCATTTCCTTTAATGTATGCAGCCCTACAAATAATTACATGTTTCAGTGACGTAATCAGTTCAAGATAGATTGTTATTGATGGTCAATCTTATATTTCTTACATTCTTAGAGTATCTACAACATCATCTTCAATATTTAGTTTAGGGAAAGTGTTCAGGTCTATTGTTCTTAGAAGTAGTGTATAATTTACAACGATAGGTTGCGTTGTTGATGTTTCAAACCGTCATATTCAGCCCAAGTAGTAATATTTTGAATGTCGTAATTCATGTGTTCGAATACAAGTTCAGCTTTTCTTACTTCTGAATGTAAATAGTTTTGTAAATTGCCAGAGTATTATTGTAGTACAGTCCTGAACTCTTCAATATAAATACTAAATAGTAAAGGTCCTAATACTGATCCTTGTAGTACTCATCGCGTAACAGTCTCTCAACAGGCCGCACCTTCACCAACACATTGCTCGATCTCGGATATCATCCACTCAATACAAGGAGGGAAAAGCCCTAGTCTCTGCATTTTATTAATAACAAAGAATTATTGACACAATCAAAAGCTACAGAAAAATCAAATAATGTTAATAGAGGACATCGCTAACCTCTATATCTTCATATAAGCAAAACAGAACTGTCACACTGTTATTATCCAGAGCGGATGTTAGATGTTTAGTAGTGCACAATCTTTGTAAGGATTTTGATAGATATGGTAAAATACTAATTGATAGACAGTATGGACCAGCAGGTTTAGTAGTTTAAAGATTGGGCGGACCAAAGCACGATTCCTAAGTACAGGATAATAACTCTTTCTAAGTTGGTATTACATATTTCAGTTATATTTGATGTCAATAGTTCTCTGAACAAAACAATGATTAGGATATCATCGGTCTCCACAGCATTACAACTCAGTTTAGCAATAGCCTTTACAACATCCATTATTTGGACATGGGAGAAACTGAATCTGTTATTTAAAATATCTTTTATTAACGATGAGACATTTGAAACCCACTTTTATGGAATAGATATATTGGTACTAATAAAAGTAAAATAATTTTGTGGATGAAATATTTTTCACAATTAAACACAGGCTTGGAGAATAAGTAGGGAATTAAGTATAAAAAATTAAGCGTTCCTTGTCAGGACTTAACAGCACAACATATACTTCGGATTTCTGATCATATGGTCCATGTACAATTATTAAAAGTTATGTATGGGAATAAATACATTTTGTTTATTTGTCATTTTAAAATAAATTTTAAATTCTTTCTCTTTTACAAAAGTGAAAACACAAAAATACAAATAAATGTTTTAAAATGTCTGTATAGGTTTGGACAAATAAAAAATGTCAACAAATCAAAACATCTGACGAAACGTTAGCTTAAAGTAAAACCCGTTGCTTAATGAATTTTATCAATTTCAAACAGGATAATTCTTTTGGGTTTAGTCGTAGTTAAAAATTATTATAATACAAACGTTGCATAAACTACTTATTATGTTATTTAACAACTTCCGATTACTTGATGTGTCACTCTCATAGAAATAATCTCTAAAATAAACCTTATTTTGAGTGTCAAAGCCACAAGTTATAATTCGGGAATTACACCTGTGATTATTTCTAATTATCTTTAACGAATATGTCAAATAGATTATAACAGATTATATGTACGTAATATTTTACAATGACAAGGACATTACTGATAACAACAATCTGTCAGATACAAAGTCCCTTGAGGCTACACTGTGCTGTGTGATTTATCTATGATTTAGCGTGTGCAGTCATGACAGGCGAGATAAATACAGAAAACCTTAATATCCGACTGATCATGTAGGCACTGTTTCAAAAGCTTTATTTATTTATTTTCATACTCACATAAGGCGATGATGAGCGGAAGGGGTTTCGCCCTTAAAAAAATAAAAATCATCCACACTTTATTTACTCTCTTGACTTCATAACATTTCTACTTGTTACGTTTCGAGAAACTATAAATAACTTTCCACTCCCTTACACATCCACACAAGAATGTTTTTAACTTCCACTTTAGACTGTAACCTTCGTCGATTAATTTTTATATGTTGAGTAACTGAGAAAGTTTCTGCAATTTTTTTGAATGGATTTTTATGGATCAATAAGATTGTAATGGAGTTTGTAGCTTTACTATGATGTCATTTTAGACAGTTATGTTTATCATTTTAAGCAGTACATAATTTATATCAATTTCATTTGGGCAACTTTAGGTTTCGATTAGGAATGATGTTTTGGTTTCATTCTTTGTTTTTGTTACAAGCATTGTTATTTATTATTTTACAGAATGTTTTGTATTTTGTTGTTTTCTTCTTAACGGTTGTAGAATAATAATAATAATAATTACTTGTCTTTCCTATGTGGGAGCTTGAGGATGAAAAGGAAGAAACGAATGTGATTTACAATTGCAGTAAATAAAACGACGTCTCTGTTATTACTCAATCAACCTTGCTTCAAGTAGAACTTGATTTGAAGGAAATGTAGGGCGAGTGAGAACATTAATCAAACACCTTTAAACATATCGACAGTTTATAGAGTACAGTTAAATTGAAAATATTAATGAGGCTATTTAGAAAAGTATGTCGAAATTTATTTGAAACGAATTACATATTGTATTACAAATATAACATATATCTACATAATATATAAAAAATAACGTCTCTCTGTCTGTAAATTTATAATTCTAGAAGCACAGTTTCGATTTTTATTCCATAAAGTTTTCTTCTCTATGTAGATATATTGTCAGGTTAGGGTTTAGTAGTTCCCATGTTATAACATAAAACATAAATATTCGACATATTCAAACTTTTTTTAAAGAAATTTCAGTAACAACAAATATTTCATTCTGTTACAAATGTGGTTATGATTTTAATGCAAATAACTGAAAAATATTTTTACATCCCGTTCAGTAGTTATAACCACTTTTTGCTGTTGAAAGAACGAAATCTACATTTTATGTATTTTCTTAAAATTTTCAGAGACAACTTATCAGTGATAAGTAGCAAAACTCGTACAATGTGATTTAAAGACAAATTGGAATTGAAACTCTTTCTAGCAGCCATGTCTACCTGCTGACGTCTAATGGTAAAACGATTAAACTGAGGACGCCATCATGGTATGTAACCAGCCCCGTCATACAAGCAGATCATCTAAATGTAAGGCCCAAAAGTTGGTACCTTGGGCCTTGTAGGAAATGTTAAATTATGTTTGTAGATCAAGGGTCTTATTCAATAGGGTAAGTTTGTTTACAAAGGTTTTCATAACCTTGCAATTGTGTATATCACTACATTCTTGACGTTAGGGCCAGGCCTCATACATTTGTAACTATTAAAACTTTCCACTCGCTTCGCTCAAGTTAGTGGCTTGGCTCTAGCGGACCTCCACTCCGTACGCTCGTGTCGCCCTACCGGATCTCGTAACTATACAAATATCATATTTTCTTCTAAGGTCATGGATGTTTGGAAATTATATTTTTGACTATATCTACACTCTGTCACCGTAGAGAGTTCAAGTTGGTACCATTACATCATGAATTAAAATCTGAATGTCTTTATTTAAAATCTTGTGTTAAAAGTTGAATAAGACAGAAACTACTTGATGATCCACCATTTTGCTGAATTTCAATATATTCTATACGAACAAAATATGAAGTACCCAATAGCAAATTTCATGTTCCTATTTTAATTCTTATGGGCGCTACTGTACGTACGTACACATAACAACGAAATTAATGACGGACGAACGTCATGTAAATGATTAATTTTTCGAGGCCATGAAAGATCATTGTAGAAACTTGAAGATCATTGTAGAAACACGAAGATTTTTGTAGAAACGTGAAGATCATTGTAGAAAGGTGAATATCATTGTAGAAACGTGAAGATCATTGTAGAAACACGAAGAATTTTGTAGAAACGTGACGATCATTGTAGAAACACGAAGTTTTTGTAGAAACGTGAATATCATTGTAGAAACGTGAAGATCATTGTAGAAAAACGAAGTTTTTGTAGAAGCGTGAATATCATTGTAGAAACGTGAAGATCATTGTAGAAACGTGAATATCATTGTAGAAACGTGAAGATCATTGTAGAAACACGAAGTTTTTGTAGAAACGTGAAGATCATTATAGAAACGTGAATATCATTGTAGAAATGTGTAAATCATTGTAGAAAAGTGAAGATCATTGTAAAACCTGAAAATCACTGTAGAAACGTGAAGATTATTGTAGAATCGTTAAAATCATTGTAGAAACGTGAAGATAATTGTAGAAACGTGGAAAACATTATAGAAAAGTGAAGATAATTGTAAAACGTGAAAATCCCTGTAGAAACGTGAAGATCATTGTAGAATCGTTAAAATCATTATAGAAACGTGAAAATAATTGTAGAAACGTGAAGATCTTTATAGAAACGTGAAGATCGTTGTAGAAACGTGAAGATCTTTATAGAAACGTGAAGATCGTTGTAGAAACGTGAAGATTATTGTGGAAACGTGAAGATCGTTGTAGTAACGTGAAGATTATTGTAGAAACGTGAAGGTTATTGTAGAAACGAGAAGATCTTTATAGAAACGTGAAGATCATTTTAGAAACGTGAAGATCATTGTAGAACCGTGAAGATTATTGTAGAAACGTGAAGGTTATTGTAGAAACGAGAAGATCATTGTAAAAACTTGAAGATCGTTGTAGAAACGTAAAGATCATTGTAGAAACGAGAAGAGCATTTTAGAAATGTGAAAATCGAATTTTTGACGATTACCAAACATACTCTATACTTCGTATACTGGGAAAATAAAAAAGGAAGAAAATAAAAGACTTTTAGCACTCGAATACTCTAATAGTGTCAAGGATTGGGAAAGGACAAGTGTTAGACACCTGGTAGAAAAGTTGAAAGAGGGCAATTTAACCTAAAACTACATGAAAAAGTGGTAGATTAGAGTAGGTCCCTTGGGATTATTAATCATTAAACTGTGCTCCTGAGTTACACAATCATAAAAACAAACACTCACACATATGATACACATGTCACTGTTCTTTAAATACTTAATTGATTACAGACACTCAATGTTAGTTTAAGGTTTAAAATATGAGAATACATTAAATTCCAAAGAAATGCGATAAAAATAATAGTAAAATACTGGAAAACTATAAATAATCATTTACTGTACAAGCTTTAGTAAAGTAGAAGTGAGATGGTAAACTACACAATATCCGCATTTATTGAAAACCTATTTCCTTGATTACTGTTGTGTAAAGATAGAATATTCAGAGACAAGAAATGTTGACAATGGAATCAGTAAGTAGAAATGTCAAACAAAACAAAATGGTATCAGAATTGTTCTAATGTAAACGTCTTTTGTTTAGCTGAATCCGATTTACAAACAATACAAATTCCAGTGAATTGAATAGATTGTATAATAATGTCGACACACAACCATTGCACAAACTTTCTCAGACATCCATTTTACAATAGATATAAGTTACTAACCGAACAAAATTATTCGTCGTTAAAAATAATTTCAGTTTGGTAGTTGTCAGTAAAAAGTAAAAATAAACTATGGACGCGTTTTATATTTTGTAGATTATTTATATATTTAAGTAATATCTAGACTTGTTTCACTTGAGTCATAAACTTGTTCTAAGATTAAATATTATAAGTTGAACTAAATTATAAATAAAGGCGTTTAATTTAGTTATACTTGGGGGGGGGGGGGAGAATTTTTTCTTAACGATAGGAGTTTGGGATTATTCCTATTATTTCCAATATTTCTCACTGATTTAGGTCATTAATCTCAAATTTTACGAACATTTATTGGTATAGCCAATTTTGAGTAAAATTCTCATAAAATCATATTCGTAACAAACTCGGCAACATTTTTTAACGTTCTCTAATATTGTATGTCAATACTATTTTTATTTATTGTATGTTTAAAAAATTGTTTTTAATATGTTGCACCCTTAAACATAGAATTAAACCATTGTTACTGATTTTTCTGTTAAAAAAAAAAGTTATAAAATGTAAGGGGTTGTGAAAGTATGGTTGTAAAACTCAAAATATAGTATATTTACTGTGAGATACTTGTAAACAGAATAATTTAGATTTTGGGTGAAAATTGTTTGCGAGTTTAAAGTAAGTCAGGAACAGATTTCAAATTGATGAATGTGTGTTAATTAACCGTTTCACATGAAACTCACATTAATTATAGATTTCGAGTCAAATGTTCGAAATACGTCGTTTGTACTTGATTAAGTCACGCTCTGTTAAAATTAAGACCCCTATAAATAAACTTTAAAATACGATTGTAGGTAAAATTTCAAATTCTTTTCACGGCCTTTTTGTGTTATGTTAGGTACGTTTAAATCTGAAGTTAGTAATCAGACAAATAATCAGTCTTCAGATGATTTACCTCAAGGAAAACAATAAAATGATTTATTTTACTTTCTTTTTGGAATTGAATTGAGTTATCTTGAGTTAAAGTCTGCATAAATACTGTTAGCGAGTTCTTCAGATCGCTAACATAACTTGCAAATTGAATTTCCTCACGTGATTGAACACTAAACTTTTATAAACTAGTTTAAGAAATTTTACACTGCTTAACTTCTATTGTTTTTTAGTTCAAGTTTTGACAATACATAACAGTAAGAGCAACAAGCAATAATATATTATAAGAGAAATCAACTGAAACCTGAACTTAAAACTTAAATTGACAATAATCAAGAAGAGTATATTACAGACGAAGAATAATTATCCAAGTATATTATCCAATGAGTTCATTGTATATGTCTCCAATTGCAATATAGTATATATAATATAATGTGCAGTGCGATATTTTATGTTGTAATTTGTGTGTATGTGTGTGTGCTTGTACTTTTTATTTTCGTTTGACGTGCTCACATGTGAATAAAAAATTTCACCTGAAGATGAGAACCTGTTCTCGAAACGCGTAGTGTAAACTACAACACAAAAGTTGCATGACGGGAATACCAGATATATGTATATATATGTTTATATGGATATACTATTTAGTTTTATCCGATGAGCATAACCCCTACGAGAAACATTTTATATTTGCATATCATTTTATGTTCTTTTTCCCTTTTTTAAGTTATTGTTGACCAACGAGTTTTTGCCTATAAATAACAAGAAAGAAATAATTACTACTGTCATAATATATATATATTATATATATAACTACTTGGATTCCTTCAGGGTTCAACTATTGTCCGGTCGTATTTTATTGTACATAAATGAGTTTTAATCTTCTGCAAACATTGATAATGTTATTCAGTTTGCTGTTGACACAAATATTACACCTGTCGTGAAGAAATCGAGTAGAAAGGTTATGTAGAAGTTATACGGCAAGTCATATGTTGATGAAATTAATCTAAAAATCAACCCCAACAAGAACATGTTCTTTGGTATAGGCCCTAGGCGTACATCCTAATATTGATCTGGATGTTTTGTAATCTAACATTTGATGTGGATGGAATTTGCTAAATTTTGAGGTTTAAATATTGACTATCTTAGGCAGATAACATTTGTTATGAAATAACTTCAAGAGTGTTTTCTCCAGAATTTGTCTAAATCTGTATCTCTCATGTATTGTTTGGCTTATTTTGGTCTTAAATATATTCATTTAATTTATGGAATATTTCTAATACAATTTACAAATATTATTTGCCTTACAGAAAATAGCTATACGAATAATTTCACGTGTAATAATAACAAGTACACATAACCTTGAAGTGTTGTTACATTGTCAATTTAAGTGCCATACAGGTCGTAATAGTGGTTTGTACTATTTCTATTACACAAAGAGAAGGGTGATTTTAAATACGATCACTGAAGAATTACCTCCTAAAAGACTCCCTGCTCAGGTTGGAATTGCTCTATTTAATTGATTGCCAGAGTCACTAAACGATATAGACAATATAAATAATGTTATAGCTTAATTGAAACATTTGTTGTTCATGTGAAGTCAGTTATGTTCATGGATAAAGAACAATGCCTTCACTTGGTCCAGTAATAAATATTACTTTGTTATTATAATTATGTTTCTTATAATTTAAATCTAAGTAGGATTAATTATTGTATGGATTTTGTTATGTTTTACTGCGTGTAGTATTATTTATTTATTTTATTTTATTCTATTTTATTTACCAAGTACATCCATTTTGAGAAATAAGAAGCAGAAAATGAAGGAGCTATATAAATAACGTGCAATATTGAGTGGCATTAGATATTGAAATGTTCTTTAGCCTCTGAAACGTATTAAAAAATAAGACATCATTATGAACTTGTTCTTCGGGGTTCGACCGCGTCAATATTGTCTGCACGTTGACTACAGCCGACGTTTCGGGCACTTTACAGATGTCCATTCTCAAGGCTTAACAAAAGTGTCCAACATGGACATCTGTAAAGTGCCCGAAACGTCGGCTATACTCAACGTGCAGACAATATTGACGCGGTCGAACCCCGAAGAACAAGATCATAATGATGTTTGTGACCGTGGAAGTCTATCGTTCAAAATCAAAATAAGACATGTTTATATTCTGTTATGCTTTCAGGATTTAGTACACCCAACAACAAAAATACAAAGGAAAAAATTAATATATACCTTCGCTTAAGAGTTTATTTAAAGTGTATGAAAGACAAATTACATTTTAATAGAATTATCTAGGCGTTACGTAAATTTGAAATAGATAGCATTAAACAAAAGCTTATGGACGAAATTATTTGGTGATAATATTGAATATTAGTGTGTGTTGAAGAATCTGATGTCCAAGAATCCGACATAAACCTAATATAGGATGCATAAAATACGGAAGGTCAGTTATATTGACTCACAAACCAAGAGCTTACAGTGAAACCCAAATAAATATATATAAGTAATATTTATTAGGTAAACTGATCTAGAAATTTCTTGCAAAACTTTCCTACATTAAACATGAGGAAACTATGTGACCTAAATTTGGTATATGGGTTTTATTGGAAACCAATCATTTCTGGTTAATTCCGGTACACCTAGTATCTAATGAGGTACACACACATCAATATATGTATTGAATAACCTTTTATAACGGTTTAATATTATACCGTATTAGGTTAGACATATTTGTTTAATAAAGATAAATAGAACATTAATGCCTTTAGAAGTGATATTTTCCTCAATGCATCTCTCTTCTATTAGCCACACTTTTCGCTTCTTATGCATCTTAAGTCTCAGCCTACATCTCACTTTCTTTACTACCCCTCTCTATGTTGATAATGGTGGTAAAAAACCTCTATGATGGTTTTGGTTAATGTATGTACTGAATATCCTTTTATAACTGTTTATTATTTTACCGTATTTAGTTAGACATATTTGTTTAATAAAGATTAATAGAACATTAATCTTTAGCAGTGATATTTTCCTCAATGCATCTCCTTTCTCTTAGCCACACTTTTCACTTCTT
The DNA here is from genome assembly GCA_963513935.1 of Aphrophora alni. NCBI lineage: Eukaryota > Metazoa > Arthropoda > Insecta > Hemiptera > Aphrophoridae > Aphrophora > Aphrophora alni. Next base: position 29,066,574 of record OY740778.1, read on the forward strand.
ATGCATCTCAAGTCTCAGCCTACATCTCACTTTCTTTACAACCCCTCTCTATGTTGATAATGGTGGTAACTTTGCACATTGCAGGGACTTAGATATTTGAAAACATCTATGATGGTTTTGGTTAATGTATGTACTGAATATCCTTTTATAACTGTTTATTATTTTACCGTATTTAGTTAGACATATTTGTTTAATAAAGATTAATAGAACATTAATCTTTAGCAGTGATATTTTCCTCAATGCATCTCCTTTCTCTTAGCCACACTTTTCACTTCTTATGCATCTCAAGTCTCAGCCTACATCTCACTTTCTTTACAACCCCTCTCTATGTTGATAATGGTGGTAACTTTGCACATTGCAGGGATTTAGATATTTGAAAACATCTATGATGGTTTTGGTTAATGTATGTACTGAATAATCTTTTATAACTGTTTATTATTTTACCGTATTTAGTTAGACATATTTGTTTAATAAAGATAGAACATTAATGCCTTAGCGGTGGTATTTTCAGCAATGCATCTCCCTTTTATTATCCAGACTATTCTCTCCATATGCATCTCAAGACTCAGACCGTCTCTCTCTCTCTCTCTCTCTCTCTCTCTCTCTCTCTCTCTCTCTCTCTCTCTCTCTCTCTCTCTCTCTCTCTCTCTCTCTCTCTCTCTCTCTTTCTCTGTCGATCAAGCGGGTAGCGTTTCGTAATATTGCAGGGATTCAGATATTTGAAAACCTCTATGATGGTTTTGGTTTTGAAATTAATCAAATCATTTCCGTAAGGTTTAGGACACAGAACAAAAATGGTTGGGACGAAGCACTTACTGACAAAAAATGACCAGGGAAGCCTGCAAAGGCGAATAAAACCCTGTTAGATAAAATATTAATTGTTAAAACATAATATTCTCTGAAAACTGTAAAATAAACAGGAAAAGAAATAAACAATAGGAGATGTTCAATTGTTGTGTAAGCTGATTACAAAGGTCACAAAAAAGTCGGTTCTTTCATTGATCATTTGTTAAGTCAAGGCTATTTTGTTTTTATTAAAAATTGAGGTTTTTATTTTCTTCTAATTAATAGTAAATATCAATCCAAATGTGGACATTTTTATAATCGAAGTTTTAACATTTTAATACAATATTAAAATATTAATAACAAGATTAGAAAGATAAACCTATCACGACTGTCCTAGAATCAAATTATCTTTTCATTTCAAATTAAATTGGATTCAACATTCTTTTATAATTGCATTTAATTGTTTATTTTCACCTTTTGCCAATAACAGCTTACAGTTTGCTTATTTGCATTTTTTATTGGTTTGTGTCTTCTATTAACACGAGCTGATAAAACCTAATTTTTTGAAATAGAAATCTAATGTGTGTATAAATTGTGTGCGGGTGTTATTTGTAAATTTATTGTAACATATTTTATACAACTAGGTAAATTATGTATTTATTCAATTGGAAGTTTTATACAGGATTTAGTTATTGTATAAAGTTATTCATATCATTTATTTTTTAATTTGTGTATACTATTTTTCAACAACTTTATGTATGTTTTTAAACTGTGGAGAATAAATAATTAAATACAATGTAATTAACTAATGTCCTACATGTGAAACAACTGTCATATCTATGTTATAGGGCACCCTGTAGATAATAAATAAAATACCTTCAAAACTAATAATATTTGCTGTGTCCGTATAAAGTTTGCTCTCAGTGATTTATCAAAGAAAAACTCAATATCAAATCTGTGACCCTCAACAAATTCCGTTAGAACTTTGCCGAGTAAGAAATTCCATTATTGAACTTTTCCCATCCTCTTTATGAACAAATACATCATCCTAAGAGCGAAAGATTGATATGTGCTTTCTTGAGTTCTTTTGGAAGAAGAGGTAGTTTCCCTAGTTATTAATAATATTTACTAAAATATGAACACCTAAAATATATTTTATTTAAAAATAAAAACAATAATAACAAAATAGTCTATGTAAACAAGAAAGGGAAAACTAATGAGGCCATTTGTAAATTAAATTTTCTTAAGTTAAAAATAAACTAGTTTTAAAATCCCGTATCCCTTACTAAAAATCGATGAGAGTTTCAAATTTTTTAAAATTTAAATAGTAAATTTTACACATTTTGAAATTTCTCTTGTAGTTTAAGATGTTCAAAACTAGTCACCAGATCTTGTTCAGTTCTATAAAAAACAGGGAAAAAACCCGTCTATAAACTAAGTTAGTACTTAATTAAATTTTTTGATCTTTTTGGAAGCCATTTTAAATTTGAAGTGAAGTTTATTGCAAATTTATAATTCAATACAATTTTTATCACCACTGTACACATTGTAATATTTTACTTGGAATGGAATATTGAAAAATCTATAGAAACCAATTTACCAATTTATTTAGTCGAGATGGACTTGAGCCTCATTTCGTGGGATCAGGGTAAAAATTATTTAAACAATGTACCAATAAACTAATGAAGGAAGACTTCAGTAAATTCTTCATGAAAATCAGTTTTCCTGTTTCTAACTGTACAGCTGAACTCAGATTTGTAATATACTACTGTTAGAGCACCCTTGTTTTCTGGTATTGTTTTATAATGGTTTGAAACTAAAAACACCAACTTTTGTTTCAACATTTTAAATCTACATCATAGCTCCCACAAGTCTGAGAACAGTTATGATATTCATTAAAATAACGGCTTCTAAATATGCACTGTACACATTACCGTATCAATATTTACTTGATTTAGTCAAAACGTGTCTAAACCCTGACTTCAGATATCAGCTATATAGGCTGCACATATTCAAGAAGGATTTGGTACAATGTGTATTATAGGATGACTTTAAATACAATTTTGATCTTAATATAAATAAGTCTTCTTCATAACTTAAAGAGATAAAACCCTAACATCGGTTTATCCGTTTTTGAGAAAAATCTCTGTTATAGTTGCTACCCTCTAAATGTTAAATCCTATTTCTAATTGAATCTATTTCAATAGTTGAAATCATATCTTACAGCAATAAACGCCAATCTGAATGTAAGACTAAATTAGATTATCGGAGTAAAAGGACTCAGAATCCTTGTACCTAAATCTAAGCTTATTGTACATTCCAAGGGCCTAATAGAAAGTCGATACTTGTACCCTCAACGAGGTTCAGAAGCTTGCGTTCTATGCTAGCATTGAAGTCATCGCACAAATGGCTCTTCTTTTAGCCTAAATATCATATTCCAGAATGATACGTCTGGTAGTCTCATTAGACCGTTTACATAGCCTACAAGTGGGATCTCTATTGGTGATACTAAGCGTTAGGAAACGTGTCCTGATGGGGTAGTTTCCAGTCACACCATAACTTTTTTAGACAGTATCAATTCAGTATCAAGTAACGGATAGAATGTAGGTATGATATTCTCCGGCCAACACTTTGTTGTTTCGTTGAGGCAGGAAAATCCTTTCTCTATGAAGCTCCCAGAAAATGATGGAAAGGTCTCATACTCTGGGAGTTTAAACTTATCCATCAGTACATCCTCGATGTCATCACCTTGTTTATTTGTGAGTTTCGTTTCAGGATAGAATTCTAGTACGATAGCAATCGCGATGGAAAGATTGTCCCTCTAAGGCGTTACTTCCTTTCCAGATGGCTCCGAACATTGAGGATTTGTATCAGGGACTTAAGTCTCAACCCTGGTATTTGTCGAGGGTCCTCGGAAGAAGATGGAGTAATAAATTTGCCTCTACAACGTTTGACCACACCCTCACATGCCTCAGAACTGTCTTTAGAACCAGAGACGATTACATACTCCAATTTCACTTTCTTCTTTCTCTTACCCCTCCGTCATTTGAAGGAATCCCATTCATCACCACTTTCTGAAATCTTTGCGTTGGTAGCATCTCTTCTTTCTTTAATGTGGAGATTAGCTCTTTTGACTTTCAGTTCAACGAGTTGCCTTAAAATGTCGTCAAGTAAACCAGAAAAGCCTGGTGTATCTGGACTTTTAAGGGGTTCACCTGTAACATCCTTCAGAAACAACCGTTACATAAAATAAAATCTGCTTCATACTTATCGACATAAGTAAACCAACATTCTAATTCGGATATTGTGCTCGGATCATGCCACCTGCCGTGTGCTGATACCTGGTGAGCAATATCATAAATCACGGATCACATGTTAGGTGCACTCTGAACTCGGGCAACCACTAGCAGGTCTAGTTGCTTCCTAATAAACGTACTAAGCAGTAGCTTTTTACAAGATGAAAATTCTGAAATAGTAAAGTGCATCATCACATTAATTACGCCGTTTTCTTCTTTTCTAAATTCATAATGTGTTACAGTTACTTAACATCACACCACTAGTTTGTTCTGTGAGTTTTTGTTTTCTCCTTGTTAACATTTCGTCTCACGATGACCTTCATGGACATATCAAGCTTCTAAGCTTTTTACAACAAGTTCCAGGTATTCGAAATTCAAATTTGACCATCCTAGATATAACTCTGTTAATGTTTTTAAGTTTTAATTACTGATATTATATATTTTGTTCAGAAATAATTTAACTATGATTAATTTTCTTTTGAATTGTCAATAATTTATTGAAGGATAATGTCTTGTAAAAGTAGAATAACCTTCTTTCATTTAAAAACAATTTACAAAATCAAATTATAAATTTAAATAGTCATAAAATCAAAGAATTAACTAGTCAAATGTTTTTCTTAATTAAAATCTTTGTTTTAAAATTTCCTAGCAGTTGTTACAATTCTTTATTTCAAACAAAGATCGAGATACATTAGATTCTTTATTAATATCGGAAAAACTTATTTATAATCTTTTTTGGACATTTTGTAATTCTGACAATTTTTCCTTTTCATTTTAATTAAATTAAAAATCATTTTTCATTACAAAGACTTGTCGAACAACCTGTATGAGTTTGTCTAAATCTCTTTTTAACTTGCTTTTTGCACAGCAAAAGCTGGTTCGAGATTGCAATTGGAGACAGGTTCAAACTCACTCTCAACATATTCTAAGTGCACCAGATCATCACGTATATATATAAATATAAACTTTTCAAAAATGACAGTTGTTAATTAAAGGAACTTTGGTTGTTAAATTATTCTTTTATAAAGAATAACAAATTTTGTTCAAGAAACAAAACTCTGCATAATAATGTGTCTTCATTTCAACTTTTTTTGATCTGTAAAATAATGTGTACTAATTTAAGATCAAAATAGATTTGGGTGGGACTGCATGCAAAATATTTCGGCCTACACGACCCCAAAGGGGTCATTTTTCAAAATTAAAAATATATTGACGTCAATAGCTTAAAACAAAATTAATTTCTTTTATATATCATAAATTTGCCTTTTCTTCTCAAAATAGAAAAATAGTATGTTGATCAACCTAGTTTTAACATGTATCTCTCTATATATAAATGGTAGTAAACTAAGCATTTGATAATACAAAATCTTGTTAACTGTAATACATAATTTTGACCTTTTTTTATATCTAAAATTTAAATTATTTATATAAATTCATATTAATCTGAAATCTAACTTTGGTAACTTTTTAAAGGATCAAGAACTATGAAATGTTTGTTATATTTAATTAGTTTTGTGTAAATGGTCAAATTTAATTCAAAATTTAAACTAAATAAACCTCAGCACTTGTTTTTTGAAACTTGTTTTTCTTTTTCTTTTTTTTTTAAACATGTTTACCAGTAGGTTCCAAATAATTTTAATTCTCAGTCGCCTGGTAACACATCTTCTCCCTTTCTTGCTTATAAGTGAAGTTCCTACGAGAAGCTGGGGAAATAACTGTCAACCCAGTCATAGATCCGCACCCTCAGGCAAGGCTATTTATGCACGGATCTCTTTTAACTCCTGGAGGATCCGTTTTCATCTCCGCTGGATAGACCCCAGAGACATTCACCCCATAAGGCACGTTTCGCGTGACAACATTAGGGTTCGTCTGAAACGTAAGAATCAAACAAGTTTAAAATAACATCTTGAATAAGAAAGAGTAGAAACACTCAGACAGCATGTAGAGGAGTTATGTTGACTATATAAATTACAAGACTATATTGAAAAGTTACGCCAAAACAATACTTTCCCCACTCTCACTAATAAATAAGTGATTAAAAAGGAGAAACAAAATTATTAACGTAAAGTTAAAGTTCCTTCTGTGAAACAATACAAAACGTTTAAAATTACACACTGCTGATTATTTCGTTTGTAACCGTAGGCCAAGTAATAAATAAGTAAACTATTTTATTTATAGAACAAGTAATTTAGTTCTAAAAACAGCCATCGATTCAATTCTTAATATCATCTTTAACGTGTAAGAAATAAAGGTATCGGGTAGATGAACATCCTAATTAGAAACAAGTTGATTAGAACCCGACATAGTACTTACCCAGCTGCATCATACAATGTAATACAAGCAGATCCTCTAATCTAATGGCCAAAAGTTGGCCTCTTGATCCTTGAAGGAAATGAATAATTATATTGGTAGATCAAGTGGTCCTATCCAGTAAGTGAGATTGCTTAAAGCAGTTACGTAGTTTCTCGTAATTGTTTTTATGTAATTACGTTATACTTTCTACATAACATATAATACATGTTTACACGTAAATCTCCGACCCCATCTACACAATATATTTTAACCTCAAATCTCCGATCACATATCACACAACAGTTCTTACCGTAAATATTTGATCCTGTATTACACAATATATTTCTAACAGTATATCTCTGATCCCAACCTACACAACATATTTTTAAAGAGGAAAATATTTTTCTCTTTTCAAAGTTTCTAGGGATTAAATAAACTTATTCTTGGTTGATCCATAAGTAATTAAATCCACGCACATCGTACAGTTTGTGGTTGAATTAAATATCCGTTCCTTCCTCGTTGGATATTGGCAATCATCATGTTTTGAAAAACAAAACTTGTGATCTGTTTGTCGATGTACTAAACTAAAATTACTTTAAATTTTCTAAAGCAACCATTGTAATATTCGTATTAAAAATTATATATATATATATATATATATATATATATATATATATATATAGTTAAAATGCGTTTTCGGATTATTGTGCAATAGCAAAAGTTTTTTCAATTAAGTTGAAGTTTGGGTTAATCCAGAGACGAAGCTTTTACGTCAATAACGAACTTTAATGAGTTTCTAAAACTGTAATTAATACGCATCGTGACATATCTCTTAGCTTTAGAAATAATCTTATGAATTCTAAATACTAAAGTTTTCGCACCATGTTAATATTTGTTTAATTATTTATTTAGAATAAGATCGGTATTATGAAAGAAATTTGTTTTAAATTGGCTTCAAAACAACTTCAAAATATTATCATAACTGTTGATCGAGCTACGTTATTGCCAGTATTTTAAAAACACTTGGTAAAAATATTAAAAAATTGAGAAGGTTAAATTGAAAAATAGGAATTATTTTCTATGTTAATATTTTTAAAGTAAAATTTTGTTAATGCATAGCAAAACTTGTATAATAGTGATAACATTTAGTTTACAATCTAAGTATAATATAAAAATTATAATAATTAATTGATTATGTCAAAAATAAAATAAAAGACAAATTTATCATTTTATGTAATCTTAAACTTAAATAAATAAAATTGAGTAAAATAAATAAATGATTGAATAAAAATAAATAAATAAATAAATTGTTCAACATTATATCATTGCCAAATAAAAGAAAACACCGATTAAACTTTTTACAACTGTTAAAATGAATAATTTCACTGGTGCAAACTGAATTGCATTTGAATGATAAACAGATATTGATGTATATCTAAAGTTAAAAGCAAAGAAACAAAGTGGATTAGGACAAAGAGAATAATTTGTGTCCAGTCGTGTTCGTAGTAGTAGACAAGTAGGAGCGAGTTACTAAAATATAACATAGCATAAAAAAATAACAAACTTCACCAGTATATGTTTACAAATTGTAAAATATAAAAACTTTCAAATGTTTCTTAAAATCGATTGCAAAAATAAAAATATCAACATAATCTAAACCTGAGCAGTCAAAACTAAGAATAAATACAAGCATGATTAGAAAGCATCACCAGACACAAGGCTGTACTACATAAAGACGGCAATCAACTAGACCTGAGCAGTCAAAACTAAGAATAAATACAAGCATGATTAGAAAGCATCACCAGACACAAGACTGTACTACATAAAGACGGCAATCAACTAGACCTGATCAGTCAAAACTAAGAATAAATACAAGCATGATTAGAAAGCATCACCAGACACAAGACTGTACTACATAAAGACGGCAATCAACTAGACCTGAGCAGTCAAAACTAAGAATAAATACAAACATGATTAGAAAGCATCAACAGACACAAGACTGTACTACATAAAGACGGCAATCAACTAGACCTGAGCAGTCAAAACTAAGAATAAATACAAGCATGATTAGAAAGCATCAACAGACACAAGACTGTACTACATAAAGACGGCAATCAACTAGACCTGAGCAGTCAAAACTAAGAATAAATACAAACATGATTAGAAAGCATCAACAGACACAAGACTGTACTACATAAAGACGGCAATCAACTAGACCTGAGCAGTCAAAACTAAGAATAAATACAAGCATGATTAGAAAGCATCACCAGACACAAGACTGTAATACATAAAGACGGCAATCAACTAGACCTGAGCAGTCAAAACTAAGAATAAATACAAGCATGATTAGAAAGCATCAACAGACACAAGACTGTACTACATAAAGACGGCAATCAACTAGACCTGATCAGTCAAAACTAAGAATAAATACAAGCATGATTAGAAAGCATCACCAGACACAAGACTGTACTACATAAAGACGGCAATCAACTAGACCTGAGCAGTCAAAACTAAGAATAAATACAAACATGATTAGAAAGCATCAACAGACACAAGACTGTACTACATAAAGACGGCAATCAACTAGACCTGAGCAGTCAAAACTAAGAATAAATACAAGCATGATTAGAAAGCATCAACAGACACAAGACTGTACTACATAAAGACGGCAATCAACTAGACCTGAGCAGTCAAAACTAAGAATAAATACAAACATGATTAGAAAGCATCAACAGACACAAGACTGTACTACATAAAGACGGCAATCAACTAGACCTGAGCAGTCAAAACTAAGAATAAATACAAGCATGATTAGAAAGCATCACCAGACACAAGACTGTAATACATAAAGACGGCAATCAACTAGACCTGAGCAGTCAAAACTAAGAATAAATACAAGCATGATTAGAAAGCATCAACAGACACAAGACTGCACTTAGCTAATTTGTTATGACAGGCATACAAAGTTGTCGGAAGTAATCTCCCCCAGAGTAAGAATATACAGAGTAAAGAATAAATCTGGTAGCTAGAGTTTTATGACGGCATGCCCAGTGATCGGAAGTAGTATCATCCAAGCTATTAAAATGGACTTGTCTTTGGAATTTTCTTCATGTTACAGAGTAATGTATTGGTCAGGTAGCTAAAGTTTTATGACATGCATACTGAGTAGTTGAATGTAGTCTCCCCCAGGGTCTTCAAAACCCGGTCATGTATTTTGAACTTTCTCCGAACTACATAGTAATGTACATGTCTGGAAACTAGACATTTAAGACAGGTATGCCATGTAGAGGGATTAGTCAAAGAGAATTTGTCAACTATCAGAATATGTAAGTCTTTCTTCGGTTTTGTTTTCCTTTGGGATAACACCACTTTTTTCTTCTCACATATACGTGTAAAGAGAAAGTAATGTGATAGGTAAAACAAGAGTTTTTGGAGATATATCCACTTTGAGATACACTGATTCCAATGAAGGCATTTTTATAGTCTGATATTGTACATTCTGTCGTCTACCGTGCATACAGTGCAGTGCAGTGGGTTGAGTTTAAACAAATTTGGTACATGGGCGTATCTTAACCGTATCTCGAGAGTATTTCCTTATAAGTTAAAATTTGAAGGTAAAACATAAAAGTATGAAACAATAAATACGTTATATAGTACGTATATACGTAGATTTAGTAAGAGATAATATAAATATACCTTAACTCCATTTCCCCATGTAAAAACAAGACATACACTTCTGCGTATTTACGGTTCATTATTGACTGATATCGAAGTGAAAAGTTCTACAATGTAATTTCTTATATAGCAAAGTTCTAAAGTGATTTGTTGAGAGTCTCGGAATTGATATTAACGTGAGTTCTTCTTCGATAAATCTCTGACAGCGAAATTTACACGAACACAACATATGTTATTACTTTTGAAGACATTTTATTAAATATGTAAAGTGTGCCCTATAACATAGCTAACAGTTATTTGACATGTATTAATATTATGTTTTTTTGAACTCATATTAATTATTAGTAACCCAAACTATTCTGGGACAATTGGCAAAAGAAACATTCAAAGTTTATTGGAAAAAGAGATAAAAAATTTAATGTTATTATAAAGAATGTTGGTTCCAATTTAAGTTGTAGTTTAGAAATGGATTCTAGGACAGTCATAATGGACTTCTCTTTACAATCTTTTTTTTTTAATGTCAAAACTTTGGTTGAAAGAGAACTGAACTGGTGTTTAATATCGGGTAGAAAATAATAAATCTCTATTTCTAATACAAACAGAATATGCTTTGCAGAAATGACTAATGGAGGAACCGTGTTTCTTTGTGTGTTTCATACTCCTTTATTATAAGCTTATACAGCCATTGCTCAAATTGAGCTTAATCAGCTCTTTCATTGTTTCTGGTTATTTCTACTTCGTTATATATTTTTAGAATTTCACACAAAAATAAGTTTTATGAATTACGGTTCACCTTTACTTGTTTGTCAATCCCACCGAGGGGTTATGTCAGTAAAGTCCTTTGTCCGAAACATTTCTGTTTTTGTTCCTGCCCTATGTAAATAATTTGAATAACGATTTGATACTCGGGTGAAATAGATACTCGCAATACTCGGCTTCGAATGATTTCAATACTCGTATTATTAGTTCGACATCCAGTATCTGCGCAGAATGATTATGCGCATTATGTGTGTGTGTGTTTTATTTCTATCTGTTAGACTGATCCACCAAGTATTTATTTTTTTAAACAATATGTGATTGACACTTGTAACACGTAATTAAATGTTATCCTGCCTCGACATAAATTCAGTAATTAAACGTAAGTACAATTATTACCAACATTAAAAGTTTAGTTATTATTTAAAATAAGTTAGTTTACTATATTTTTTATAAAGATGGTAACCTATAAATATTTATTTAAATATAAGTACATAATAATAATTTAATTTACTTTTTGTTAATGTGTAAATAAATGAATATTATTGTTATTTTAAATTAAACTTGTTACCGAATCTAAATCATTATAACTCAAAATCGTAATGTTTAATTAATGTGTAGTGAAAAATCAGCTTAGAAACTAATATAATCAAAGTAGAAATACCGAGTATTTTGTTTGGAATTGACACAACACTAACGAATATCGTTGTCCGAGGATACTCGCACACCGAGGATACTCGCAGTCTCGCACATTACCTCCTCCTTGTTCCTAGTTACGAGGATTTTGTCCGAGTATTTTAATACGAAACCGAGGATTTAATATTCGGACTCTTCCGAGGATTTTGATACTTGGAATCACCGAGTATTTTAATTCGAACTCACACATCACTAATTTGAATACCAAAAGTAAGTGTAGACACTCTCTACTCTTTTCTGCAATGTGTAATAATTCAACCACTGTAACCAACATAGTGACAAAGAAAAGCTTAGTAGAATAGGACAGCGATTTATTTATTACTCCGTCCATTTTGGTAAATTGAATATATGTTTTGAATAAATTATTATTGAGCTTTACTTGTGAGATAATGTTTGATAGAATAAGACTCGAACACAAGATCTTAAAAAAATTACGTTTTCATAATCAAAACCGATTAAAGAACAAAGTGTGATGTTTAGATATTGTAGCTCATGTATCACTGAGGTTGACGACTTTGTAAAACTTTCGAAAATGTACGAAACAATAATTTATTACTAATATTTTCTTTAACAATTGATAATTATTTTATACGTGAATTTTTCCTAATAGTTTGATCATCATCGCCTTAAAAAAAAGAATGAAAATTCATAAAATAAAGCCCTCTAATTGAAGAGTTGGTCAAGAGTTAGTGAAGGATTAACCTAAGAATAGATTTTTTTAAAGAAAAAAAAACTATTCTAGCTAGTTCTCTTGGAATTGTTTAGTCCATACTCATTATAAATGATCCCCAGCAAGTCAAAGCATCTTGCACGTTTGCCTTTACGTATGACATATATGCATACTATAGTAAACCTTAAACAAATGTCTACCTTATAGGTTGACAGACACATCTGTGATAAATATAATCATCTAAACGGTATTACGAACGATAAATTTTAAAATCGGCTAAAAACAATTTTGAAAGTCAATTGAGTAATTTTACTACCAGAATTGGGATAAAATTTGAGAAAAAAAAATCACAAATTACGAAAGAAGAGTAAAAAATTAGCTTTAAATTATAACATTCGGTATTTAAATTCTAAAGTATATTTTTTTAAATAAATATCACAATGAAGCTGATATAATAATATTAATGTTTTGTACATAATCTAAGGTAAGCAACACAAATGATTTAAAACATAATAAATATTGCATAAAAGAAAACTAAATTTTATTGCTCAAGATTATATTATTGGTAAATATTGAAGTACTTTGTTATTGATGAATAGAAATTATATAAACAGAAAAAACAAAAACAAAGTATCAACAAAGTAGAATTAGATACCCGAGAGACGAAGCTGTGTTAAGAGTTACTTAAAAATATTGTACTGATAAAAGAAAAATATAATCGGTAGATGTATCAAAATTATAATGCTTTTCTCCTAAAATCACTTACACTTACTAAAACATAAAATAAATTCATTTTTCAGTCAATTGCAGTCTTCATTAAATGTTATTTTATGTAACACGGTTCACTGCTAATGTCATACAAACAAGGTGCTCTTAAACAGTGACAAATCATGTCTAATTATTTTATTATTTTACGACATATAGTAACAGTTATTGTACTTAAATAGGTATAAATATGTGTTATTTAATGAATTTTGTGTTGTGTAATATTCTGTAAGAGGACTTATAATTAGCTGGCCTGAAGATGCTGCTTGTAATAGTGAAACATGTAGCTACGTTATATAAAATAAAATTTAAAAATGACTACAATTAACTGAAAAAGTATTCTGAATCGTTAATGTAGAAATTCAAAATCGAACAACTCCTTACTTGTTGAAGATATTTACTAGACAGGTATGTAAGAGCTATGTTATCAGAGCTGTCATAGAAAGACAAAAGAGTTTATACATAAGTATATCTTATGTCTGTCTTTGCAATTTTTTAGTTGTGTTTCTTACTACAGCTGTTTCGCCAATCACAACGTACACTACCACAAACACTGGACATTATATTGGTTAATAAAAAAGTAATTATATAAGTTTATTTAGCAATTCGGAGACATAACTGTAAACAAGAAATATACAAAAAGTTTATTCTGCCAAAATTAGATTTTCTTTGTGATGTCTCCCAGAAAAGTATAAACTTTATTCAAAGTGTTATGGGTGTTTTTAGATGTATGTTAAACAGGGGGAGGGATATATGGTTCCCAAGGGTGGTCTCTTAACATTGTTTGAACCACAGACAAGAGAGTTCTTCTGCCCAGTTCATATAACTATATGTATTAAACCAACAAATATGCTCTACACAATTTTTGAAAATGGAAAAATAGATATTCTTCAACATGTAATTTAAATTATTTTTCATTTTAACACATTTAATTGCTACTGTTTATATTTGTATACCATTACCTGTTATAAATGGCAAATATTTAAATAAACTGAGCTAAAAAAATATATTTTTTGTCACTTATTGTTATAATTTAAAAAAGAAATATTTCGCTTCCTATTTCTTACCACACTGTTACATCACAATTCTAGATAGCAAATAATGTCTGTGTAGTAATTTGTTGTTCTGATTCTGCAGTAGTTACGTTTTTTGGAATGAAGACGATTTGGTGAAAATTCCAGTCCTTCTCTGATACTTACAAAGTTGTTAAATTATCAGGTGAAGTTGATATTAATCAATTTGGCTACAATTTATACTGTACAGCAGATTCACCATACTATAAGCATCTAAACTGATTTGGTTAGTTTCTACAAAAAATAAAATCATTTAATAAAGTTTTACAATTGTATCTTGTGTCGTAAAGTAGTTAAACCTTTATTACGCAACTGGAATAACAACTGGATTTTCCCACAATACCGCCATACAGGTAAAACACATTTCACATTTTATTGAAAAACAAACAAAACTTAAAAGCAGTAGGTGGGTGAGTGAAGAACCTGTCGTCTTCAATATATTCACAATGTGGTATTGTTCAGTTTTGGTATTGATTTTCAATGAAGAATGTATATATAATGTATAAACTGTAAGTGTATATCAACGTTATTGAATGTTATGAATAAAGGCTTAAATAATATATGACTACATTTAGAAAATCATATGAATGATCGTTAGAATGAAAATATCTTTTTTATTAAGATTTAGGTTAAATTTATGTACACAATCTTCTCGATAGTTGATATATTTCATCTTTACGTGTAAATAAAAACAAATCAATCCATTGTTGACAATGCAACATATTGGGGAATGGGAATATCTACCAATACATAAGAGGTTCAAGATACGTACCATCTGAACCAGTTACTTAAAAATAAGATTAACATACATTCAGAGCTAAGTTTACATTCTATTGTAGGTACTTAAGGTTATGTTTCATATCCATTTGAATTATGTCAAAAATCTAATTTAATCTTTATAATGGAAAATTACCGGTTGGTTTTATATTATTTTTATAAATTGTTTTAGTTTTTTCTTTCCGAATTCTTACGGTTTCATATACTTGTTGTGTGTATTTAAGTGATGTATTCATGCTTGCAATAGAAATAAATACATACAACAAACTTTAAATGAAACAGAGTATAGCAATACCCAAGATAATTATCATAGATTTCAATCAATGCCAATACTAAATCAACAGAGCATTAAACAAACTTTAAACTGAACTAAATTAACTGTATTTATTATAATTAAAATAGTTCATAATAAAGAGATATTAACTGGATTATATCAATCATTCATGAATTAATTAATTAAATGAATTGTATTGAGCTTGTTGAGGAAAAAATTATATTATAAGGTTCGAGTATTGAAGTTATAGGATTTCACCAATACAGAGAAAACAATAGATAATAAGTATAAAAAAATCAAATGTGTTTTATATTTCCGCTCTAAAACAGAGAGGGAGTCCAGATATGACTGAATGAAAAATCAATAAAACTATTTGTCTGTACAACAATTAAATTTTAAAATCTGATTTTGAATTACATTATGTATGAATTGACTACGAGAGTTCAATGTTTGTCCAATAAGCAAACAACCATTTCTCAGATTAAATTAATTTAGTTCAGGATTAAAGTTTTGATCTACTTAATGGATACTTTTGAAGTTAAAACAATTTTCAAAATTTTGAGTTTGCTTTACGTCTTGTGCCTAAACTGACATGTCGTCATTTTGATGTACTACAACGAAATGATGACTACTCATTCTAGATCTTTGACTATTACTGGTTTGTTTCAAGTAGTCTTTTTTTACAAATTTTGAAAGAAGGTTGGTAGATTAAATTTCTGAATTCGCAAGTAATACCACCAAATATAGGATAAATGTTTTTAGTAATTTACCTTTTGAAAAAATAAAATGGCAAAAGAGTTTTGCCAAACAGTATATCTAGGTTTATTGTAATGAAGGCAGCCAAATTTTGTCATTGTGGAGTTTGTTAACGGAAGAAATTTTGTTTCTTCAAGAATAGTACTCAATTTAAGAGATACTGTATAATAAGAAATAAATAGTAGGCCTGTCATAAAGTTTTGTGTGTTCTTGACAATTAACATTTTTTCGTTTTTGGTTTTTTGACGAAAACTTAATTATTTTTTGTTTGTCATTAACCCAATTTGTTCGTCATTAAGAAATATAAATATTTTGTCTTTTATAAGATGTCAGCGGTCGCCATTTTAAATATTACTTAGTAAAGTTATGGATCTTGGTATACTAATAAGAAATATTATAAACAAACCTCATACCCAATTTAAACTCAAAATCTTACTAATTTCCAAAGTTATCATTAACAGTTTTTTAAACACAAAACGGCTGACAGAAGGAAAATGATTCCGATCCTATTTTCATTAAACTTTTTTCATTATGTTGACAAGTAAAACTCGACCTGAAATTCTTTCTCTTTCTTCGTGAAAGACCCAGTAAATTGTATATTATATGTCCTCCTCTTCGTGAAAACAAATATATTGAAGCAGTTTAGAACTTTCATGTCTCAGGGAGCTCAAGAGCTCAGTTATAATAAGTACGATCTTTACAATCCTGAGGGACAATAAAGGGATCAACTCTTTTTTTGTATTCTTGGGTTAGGTCGCTCTCTTTCAGATCTGTCTTTACAAAATCTTCTTCTTTCCCTACTTTGACGCTATTAGAGTTGTTGAAGGTTAGGGGTCTTTATTTTATGTCCTTTTCCGTTTTATAAGGGGATTAACAAAAACAAGAAGATTCCAATTAACCTATTACAACATTATCTATGAGTTATTATTGTTATTATTTATTATATAAAAACATAGAAGAGTATTTCCAAATAATAATCTCATGAGTCTATAGTTGATCAATATCAGTCAGCTGTGTAGCTTCTTAGGCCTCTATTTGACTATTCGTCAATATACAGGTTTCGTGGCCTCCTGCTGATTATTGGTAAGCTTGCACGAATACTTTTTGTTGGTCATAAAGTGCTAAAATAAAACTGTAAGAACCAATATTGATAAAATTGTTAGTTTGTTTTTCTTTTACTGCAGACCCTACGTTTCTATTTATTTATTATAATTAATTATAATATAGGGTCGTATACGCAGACCTAAAAACTCTTATCTTAATTAGTTGAAAATCGGTTCCCCTCTAGGGCTCCAGTAATAAACAATTACATGTTGATAGATGAAAAGTGACAGTTAACCATTAATATATATATATATATATATATATATATATATATATATATATATATATATTGAATTAGAAATTGAAAATGGTAAAATGATTTGAAAGTGAAACCAAATACGACATCTTGCGTAATTATTTCTATATATTCCATCTGGATTTTATAGGAAGATATTTAAATTTAATTGGATTCAACAAATCATATCAAACTCTATTGATGATAAGAGACAACTTTGAAGATTAATTAAACTTTATTACCTCTCTAAGTATAAATAATAAAAGTTTCAACTCTGTATTTAATTATTAATCAGTCATCAGACCGTTGAAATTATATCAGCAAGAAATGCAAAAAATAGCAAGGGATTTTTGAAGTAGAAAATTAATAGATTGGAAAAGAATTAAGTTTGCAAAATTAACCACAAATAATTCCTTTGGAAATGTAATAACATATATGTATTTATTGTAAAGTGTATTTAATTTGACAGATATAGTAAAGTCAATATTTACTTAGCACTTTCACTCTTTGCTTTTACCCGCAATTTTCACTGTTGACAATTGACTTCAAATTACGATTGTACTTTATTGTGGTGTAAATTTAACACATCCTTCAGTCTTACAAGCAGGCAGTGACTCATGGAGTTAAGTATAGTCATTTTCCCCGACAGTCAGTTACTCTCCTTTTATATTTTATTTTGTCCCATGACTATACCATGTCAGTTTACGGATGTACGAAATATTCAAGTCAACTCCAATTTATTAGTACGCATGATTTCATCGTACATCTTCGCTTTTATCTCCTACCAATTCATTTCAAGTAAGAAAGGTACATTGTCGCACTTTAACAAAGCACCGTACTTAATCATCCCCTTACACTTGTATAAAGAAACATAGGACGATGTTGCTGAATAAAATCACATTAGATTTTTTACGTCATAATACTGGCAAATGTTCTGCTAAGACATGAAATATCCTTTGCTAAAATCCATGTTTGATGAATTTGTTTAAATTCAAATCTTTTTGTTTTCTTTAAACGGTTGTTTTTTAAAATACCTTGTAAAATAACGAAACTGATTTTTTTCTAGTTTCATCGAAAGCTCAATTAGTATTCTCATCATATTTTGTATACACATTGATAATTAAAATTGGGCAGACGAACTAAAGCCACAATTTTTATTTAAAGACATATCTTATACAGACACAGTTAATCACAGAGGTTGAGTTTCAACACATTACTGGAGTTCTAGTAATACACATACATTTGTTCATGAACTAAATCAGATTAGTTATACATAGTAACACACAAAATAATGGTTGCAATGAAGCTCTTACAGAGAGAAACTTATCTCTTAGTTTGATAAGGGAAGCAAGAAGATGCAAAGCCTCATAACTTTCACTGATAAAAGTTAATTTTAATAAATTATGAAAATTATAAAATGAAGTAGGAAATAATAAAACAGTAGAAACCTTTCAATGTTTGTGTACGCTGATTATAAAAGAGTAAAAACACACAAAGGAACACGGTTCTTCCATTAGTCAATTCTGTTAAGCCTGTTTTGTTTTTATTAGAAATTGACATTTTTTTTCTATCAAATATCAATTCAATTGTAGCAGTTTTTTAATGGAAGCTTTTTTTTATGAAAATATTGGAGAAATAAAACCCACTCTGACTGTTCTAATATCCTAATCTATTCACTGAAATTTAAATTAGTACGCAATTTTTTTATAATTGCATTCAATTGTTTATTTTCACCTTTTTACACTAACTCCTAAAAATATCTTTTATTTGTATATTGTCACAATAGTTCGGGTTACATTCGTAGGAAGGTTTGCATCATTTATTTATTTCCCCACTGCTGGAGAATGTTTTTAGTGAAGGTAGCTTAATCCATAAATAATTAAAACAACGTCACACAATCTGTGGTTGGATTCAATATCCTTTCCTTCCTCATTGGATATTGGCAATCATCATGTTTGCATGAAAAACAAAATACAGCGCTTAATCAATATATCGATAATCCAGGTTAGAGATATTGCTTTCCTTTCCCAACTTTATTGTTGTCAAACTTGAATTTAGTGACGTAAAAACGTAAATATTAATTTTACCAACATCTGTCAATAACAATAATTCAAACATTTTTAGATAGTTTTGAATATAAATTTCTATTTGGCATATTATAATTGCATTCAATTGTATTATTCACCTTTTTTACTTTTTGCCTTTTTAGCCATTTGTATGTAAAAAAAAGAAAAATGATTTTATATCTAAACGTTGGATAAATTATCCCATGTACCAGATCGGTGATGAATTTTAAATTAAAAAAGATTATTCTAATTTGTAAAGCTAGGAAACAAATACACTATTCCATAAACTATTATTACTGTCCAGGCTCCTCAAGGATAGTGAGTACAGGTTTAACAATCCCAAGAGTACCTAGCTGGAACTACAACTTTTTTATTGTAGTCTTGGATTAGATTCCTCTCCTTCATCTTTCCTAATTGGTCTCTCTTGTCCAACTTTTGTTCCACAAGGATAGTGAGTACAGGTTTAACAATCCCAAGAGTACCTAGCTGGAACTACAACTTTTTTATTGTAGTCTTGGATTAGATTCCTCTCCTTCATCTTTCCTAATTGGTCTCTCTTGTCCAACTTTTGTTCTTATCTGACCCTGACTATACTAGAGTATTATATAGCTAGGAGTCTTTATTTTAAGATCTTTTACTTCCTCTTCTTGTTATAAGCCGATTACGACCAATAGGTATCAAGATAATGGGAGGCTTCAAAATATGAGTTGAACGGTTGTAGTTTTTTTACGTTCAGTTCAGAATGTGCTAGTGTGGACTGTCTAGACTTGGCCTGTCTTTGAAGTAAAACCTTCTAATACATGGCTGTATTAGTAACGTCAGCGTAGATATGCTGTAACAGCGGCAGGCAGTAGCATAGCAGTGCAGAGAAGCCATTAAGCTTTAGAACACTATCCAGAAGGGAGAAATAATAATTTCTACAGACTGTAACACGCCCAATAGTCAAGTATGTCGATAACGATGACCTAGTGGTAAATATCTGGAAGAGAAAAATCCCGAGGGAATGTATCAAGGAAGACGGTGGGAATCCGTATAAATTAAGAATTAATTGTACACGGTTTAAAAAAAAAACAAGATCTTGTCTCAAATCTGATCAAAAAATGTATAATATAATGGCATAGATTGTGTTGAAAGAATGGATCCTGTTGGCATGCCTAGGCAACATATAAAAAGTGAAACCAAAGGGAAAGGCTGAGAAGGGATGGCTGGAAGATCTAGGGGAGGATTTGAGAATGATGGGTTTAAGTAGTGGTTGATTCCGAGAAAAGGAAGACAATATTCCTGAGGAGGTTCTTGTAATGACTTAGCGTCAGGGAGTGACAGTATTGGGACTTTGACGGCTGCCAGCCTTCGAAGAGTCAACATCTGGGTCACTCCTGGGGAGCATAGCAGCAGCAGCAGTAAACTCGGGGATGGCGGCTACTAAGTGGAACTGGTCACTCCACTATCGCAAATTCAATGTTTTGATCACATATTCAATGTATGACTGCTGTATATTTCTTCTGTTGCAGATATGCCTCTTTCAAAGTATTCTTCGGCGAATTTCTTATGTATTTGTTTGGTATTTTTGCTCACGCTTTTTGTATGTCGCTAACACTTTTCTTCTGTTACAGCTTGATTTAAATTTATGTAACATGAATTTGTATATGTATATGTTTGTGCCTTGCCATGAACGGCCCTCAAAATATGCCTGGGTTCTCAGTTTCAATAAATTATCAAATCAGTGGTTCAGTATTTTATTAACTTTTATCATTGACATGAAACTTATGTCTATCTCCCTGACATTTTAATGCAATACTTTAATATATCATTGACATGAAACTTATGTCTATCTCCCTGACACTTTAATACAATACTTTACTACAAAACTTTAATACAACACAAAAATAAGAATTCAATTAAACAATAAAACAAAACAATATTATTTATTCAAAGCCCAGAAGTATTCCAACTATTGTTATTCTTTATATGAATGAGATTACAAATGTTTTAACAGGTGACTTTATATATAGAAATGCTTGCTTACGGTTTGTTGAGTAGATTTCCGGGGCCATCTTCCACCACGGCTAGCAACACAGCCGTGTATCTTCCAAGCTCAAAATGATCCCCTCCCTCACTTGCTGACCGCTTATATACCTTTTGTTCTCTGTGGTGTCCTAGTTGAGTTGCAAGTCAAGCATTTCAACATTTTTTAAAATTATTTCACAATAGTTGGGTCATTCTGAGCTTTGTGAATATGAGTTCTTCTCTAATATAAATTATAAATTAATTGATTATCCTAATATTAACCTATTCCTAACAGCCTCTAAAGACATTTTTGTTCTGGTGAAGTAACAGTTTGCTTCTTGCAGCCATTAGGGAGTTCCCTAGTTGCTGCAATCGCTCTCCCCAGTGCAGCATCTAGGGAACTCCCTAATCCCGTGGGGGAGGGGGGAGGTATTTTTAGTGGTTATGCCCTTCGGGGAGAGTCCCACAGTAACTTAAGAGTGATCTGCATAACTACGCATTTTTTCCTCCCTAACAAAAAAACGAGATTTTTTAATTTAATCAAATACAACCTCTCTCGAATATTATAACTGTTAAACGTGTAAAATTATCTGAAACAATATTTGATTTACGTCACTGGACTAAAAATGGGGTTCTTCTTTTTTTTACATGGCTAGATATTCGCCATTAAACAATAAGATAAGAAAATGTAACGGTTACTTAAGTGTTCACAAGCTCGTTTGTAAATGTATCTACGCAATAGACCGCAATTCCTTGAATCTATTTTTAGAAAATTACGCAAATAAATGTCTTTTATTGAAATAGTAATATTTACAACTCAGTATATTTTAAATGTTTTCATAGGTGAGCAGAGGAATACAAAAGTACGAGTTATTCATATAATTATTAAATAAAACTGTCTTCTTTAAACTGCTTCATTAGAAAGGAGGTAATTGATATTCCAAAAATTTAAAACCTTTTCTGGAAAAAACTAATAAAAGTACATCGTTATTAAAGTTTCATCTAAATTAACATTCTTATTAAACTTTGTTATAAAACTTTAATCGTCTCAGTTGAGAGTTTAACTATCGAGCAAACATGATTTATTTTTATTACAACTTTTCACGTTTTAAATATTAAAACTTCTATTGAGACTTTTACAGAGGAACAAATTAAGATCAGTTCTTATTATTTTTTTAACAATTGTTATTTTGTCAGTATAAACGAAAAATGAATTATTGTGATATTGACAATATTGGTTGTGCTGTTTCATAGTTATGTTTGTTCAGTATGCCAATATTTCGTGAAAAGTAGTCAGTCAGCTTTGATTTTACAAAAATATTTGGTCAGGTTTTTTCAAAGAATTGGGTGAGGTGAAACAAAAACATTTAGTTTATACCTGACATGCGGCTGTTTCGCTGACATTAAAAAATGCAAATATCTTTGCTGTTTTTTTTTTCTTTTTCACATGGAAAACAACGTTATTTCATAAGAAAACTTATCTCTTACTTATTGCTGAGATACTTATTACTTATCCCTTTTGAGATCAACTGCGTTTATAAATGTTTTTTTGAATAATGACTGTTTTTAATATGTCTGTTTATTTGCCATCTGTCGTCTGTCGTATGTATGCCAAAACTCTACAGTATATGTCAAACTCTGCACTATGTTTCAAACTCTAGTTTGATGTGTCAAACTCTATAGTATGTGCCAAACTCTACAGTATGTGCCAAACTCTACAGTATATGTCAAACTCTGCACTATGTTTCAAACTCTAGTTTGATGTGTCAAACTCTATAGTACGTGCCAAACTCTACAGTATGTGCCAAACTCTACAATATGTGCCAAACTCTACAGTATGTGCCAAACTCTACAGTATATGTCAAACTCTGCACTATGTTTCAAACTCTAGTTTGATGTGTCAAACTCTATAGTATGTGCCAAACTCTACAGTATGTGCCAAACTCTACAGTATATGTCAAACTCTGCACTATGTTTCAAACTCTAGTTTGATGTGTCAAACTCTATAGTATGTGTCAAACCACAATATGTGTCAAACTCTGCTGTATATGCCAAACTCTACAGTATGTTTATAAATTTGAAAGTATGTGTCAAACCCTACAGTTTGTGCCAAAATCTGCAGTATATGCCAAATTACAGAGTATATATCAAACTCTACAGTATGTGCCAATTTTACAGTATCTCTCAAACTCTACAGTATGTGTCAAACTCTACAGTATGTGTCAAACTTTGCAGTATGTTTCAATCTCTTCAGTTACCAGAGTTTAATTTAGCAATATCTTCCACACTGTGCTTTTCATTTATTTTCAATTTAGAATATTGCTTTAAACGTTCATTATAGTATGAGTAAAGTAACATCATCAAAGTTAACATCTTACTTAACAAGAACTTCCAACCCCTTGGATAATATAAATGTAAGGGACGAACTCATTGAGGAAATCATATACAATGTCTGTCCATTAGAGATCAATATAGTATGTGTAAAGTAACTCCATCAAAGTTAACATCTTACTTAACAAGAACTTCCAACCCCTTAGATGGTGTAAAAGTATTGATAAAACTATCTGAGGAAATCTTATACAATGTCTGTCCATTAGAGATCAATATAATATGTGTAAAGTAACATCATCAAAGTTAACATCTTACTTAACAAGAACTTACAACCCATTGGATGGTGTAAAAGTATTAATAAAACTATCTGAGGAAATCTTATACAATGTCTGTCCATTACAGATCAATATAGTATGTGTAAAGTAACATCATCAAAGTTAACATCTTACTTAACAAGAACTTTCAACCCCTTGGATAATATAAATGTAAGGGACGAACTCATTGAGGAAATCATATACAATGTCTGTCCATTAGAGATCAATATAGTATGTGTAAAGTAACATCATCAAAGATAACATCTTACTTAACAAGAACTTCCAACCCCTTGGATGTGTAAAAGTATTGATAAAACTATCTGAGGAAATCATATACAATGTCTGTCCATTAGAGATCAATATAGTATGTGTAAAGTAACATCATCAAAGTTAACATCTTAATTAACAAGAACTACCAAACCCTTGGATGTGTAAAAGTATTGATAAAACTATCTGAGGAAATCATATACAAAGTCTGTCCATTAGAGATCAATATAGTATGTGTAAAGTAACATCATTAAAGTTAACATCTTACTTAACAAGAACTTCCAACCCATTGGATGGTGTAAAAGTATTGATAAAACTATCTGAGGAAATCATATACAAAGTCTGTCCATTAGAGATCAATATAGTATGTGTAAAGTAACATCATTAAAGTTAACATCTTACTTAACAAGAACTTCCAACCCATTGGATGGTGTAAAAGTATTGATAAAACTATCTGAGGAAATCTTATACAATGTCTGTCCATTAGAGATCAATATAGTATGTGTAAAGTAACATCATCAAAGTTAACATCTTACTTAACAAGAACTTCCAACCCCTTGGATGTGTAAAAGTATTGATAAAACTATCTGAGGAAATCATATACAAAGTCTGTCCATTAGAGATCAATATAGTATGTGTAAAGTAACATCATCAAAGTTAACATCTTACTTAACAAGAACTTCCAACCCCTTAGATGGTGTAAAAGTATTGAAAAAAACTATCTGAGGAAATCTTATACAATGTCTGTCCATTAGAGATCAATATAGTAACATCATCAAAGTTAACATTTTACTTAACAAGAACTTCCAATCCATTGTATGGTGTAAAATTATTGATAAAACTATCTGAGGAAATCATATACAATGTCTGTCCATTAGAGATCAATATAGTATGTGTAAAGTAACATCATCAAAGTTAACATCTTACTTAACAAGAACTTACAACCCATTGGATGGTGTAAAAGTATTGATAAAACTATCTGAGGAAATCTTATACAATGTCTGTCCATTAGAGATCAATATAGTATGTGTAAAGTAACATCATCAAAGTTAACATCTTACTTAACAAGAACTTACAACCCATTGGATGGTGTAAAAGTATTGATAAAACCATCTGAGGAAATCTTATACAATGTCTGTCCATTAGAGATCAATATAGTATGTGTAAAGTAACATCATCAAAGTTAACATCTTACTTAACAAGAACTTACAACCCATTGGATGGTGTAAAAGTATTGAAAAAAACCATCTGAGGAAATCATATACAATGTCTGTCCATTAGAGATCAATATAGTATGTGTAAAGTAACATCATCAAAGTTAACATCTTACTTAACAAGAACTTACAACCCATTAGATGGTGTAAAAGTATTGATAAAACTATCTGAGGAAATCTTATACAATGTCTGTCCATTAGAGATCAATATAGTATGTGTAAAGTAACATCATCAAAGTTAACATCTTACTTAACAAGAACTTACAACCCATTGGATGGTGTAAAAGTATTGATAAAACCATCTGAGGAAATCATATACAATGTCTGTCCATTAGAGATCAATATAGTATGTGTAAAGTAACATCATCAAAGTTAACATCTTACTTAACAAGAACTTACAACCCATTGGATGGTGTAAAAGTATTGATAAAACCTTCTGAGGAAATCATATACAATGTCTGTCCATTAGAGATCAATATAGTATGTGTAAAGTAACATCATCAAAGTTAACATCTTACTTAACAAGAACTTACAACCCATTGGATGGTGTAAAAGTATTGATAAAACTATCTGAGGAAATCTTATACAATGTCTGTCCATTAGAGATCAATATAGTATGTGTAAAGTAACATCATCAAAGTTAACATCTTACTTAACAAGAACTTACAACCCATTGGATGGTGTAAAAGTATTGATAAAACTATCTGAGGAAATCTTATACAATGTCTGTCCATTAGAGATCAATATAATATGTGTAAAGTAACATCATCAAAGTTAACATCTTACTTAACAAGAACTTACAACCCATTGGATGGTGTAAAAGTATTGATAAAACTATCTGAGGAAATCTTATACAATGTCTGTCCATTAGAGATCAATATAGTATGTGTAAAGTAACATCATCAAAGTTAACATCTTACTTAACAAGAACTTACAACCCATTGGATGGTGTAAAAGTATTGATAAAACTATCTGAGGAAATCTTATACAATGTCTGTCCATTAGAGATCAATATAGTATGTGTAAAGTAACATCATCAAAGTTAACATCTTACTTAACAAGAACTTACAACCCATTGGATGGTGTAAAAGTATTGATAAAACTATCTGAGGAAATCTTATACAAAGTCTGTCCATTAGAGATCAATATAATATGTGTAAAGTAACATCATCAAAGTTAACATCTTACTTAACAAGAACTTACAACCCATTGGATGGTGTAAAAGTATTGATAAAACTATCTGAGGAAATCTTATACAATGTCTGTCCATTAGAGATCAATATAGTAACATCATCAAAGTTAACATCTACTTAACAAGAACTTCCAACCCCTTAGATGGTGTAAAAGTATTGATAAAACTATCTGAGGAAATCTTATACAATGTATGTCCATTAGAGATCAATATAGTAACATCATCAAAGTTAACATCTTACTTAACAAGAACTTCCAACCCCTTAGATGGTGTAAAAGTATTGATAAAACTATCTGAGGAAATCATATACAATGTCTGTCCATTAGAGATCAATATAGTATGTGTAAAGTAACATCATCAAAGTTAACATCTTACTAAACAAGAAACTTCCAACCCCTTAGATGGTGTAAAAGTATTGATAAAACTATCTGAGGAAATCATATACAATGTCTGTCCATTAGAGATCAATATAGTAACATCATCAAAGTTAACATCTTACTTAACAAGAACTTCCAACCCCTTAGATGGTGTAAAAGTATTGATAAAACTATCTGAGGAAATCTTATACAATGTCTGTCCATTAGAGATCAATATAGTAACATCATCAAAGTTAACATCTTACTTAACAAGAACTTCCAACCCCTTAGATGGTGTAAAACTATTGATAAAACTATCTGAGGAAATCATATACAATGTCTGTCCATTAGAGATCAATATAGTAACATCATCAAAGTTAACATCTTACTTAACAAGAACTTCCAACCCCTTAGATGGTGTAAAAGTATTGATAAAACTATCTGAGGAAATCTTATACAATGTCTGTCCATTAGAGATCAATATAGTAACATCATCAAAGTTAACATCTTACTTAACAAGAACTTCCAACCCCTTAGATGGTGTAAAAGTATTGATAAAACTATCTGAGGAAATCATATACAATGTCTGTCCATTAGAGATCAATATAGTATGTGTAAAGTAACATCATCAAAGTTAACATCTTACTTAACAAGAAACTTCCAACCCCTTAGATGGTGTAAAAGTATTGATAAAACTATCTGAGGAAATCATATACAATGTCTGTCCATTAGAGATCAATATAGTATGTGTAAAGTAACATCATCAAAGTTAACATCTTACTTAACAAGAACTCACAACCCATTGGATGGTGTAAAAGTATTGATAAAACTATCTGAGGAAATCTTATACAATGTCTGTCCATTAGAGATCAATATAGTATGTGTAAAGTAACATCATCAAAGTTAACATCTTACTTAACAAGAACTTACAACCCATTGGATGGTGTAAAAGTATTGATAAAACTATCTGAGGAAATCTTATACAATGTCTGTCCATTAGAGATCAATATAATATGTGTAAAGTAACATCATCAAAGTTAACATCTTACTTAACAAGAACTTACAACCCATTGGATGGTGTAAAAGTATTGATAAAACTATCTGAGGAAATCTTATACAATGTCTGTCCATTAGAGATCAATATAGTATGTGTAAAGTAACATCATCAAAGTTAACATCTTACTTAACAAGAACTTACAACCCATTGGATGGTGTAAAAGTATTGATAAAACTATCTGAGGAAATCTTATACAATGTCTGTCCATTAGAGATCAATATAATATGTGTAAAGTAACATCATCAAAGTTAACATCTTACTTAACAAGAACTTACAACCCATTGGATGGTGTAAAAGTATTGATAAAACTATCTGAGGAAATCTTATACAATGTCTGTCCATTAGAGATCAATATAATATGTGTAAAGTAACATCATCAAAGTTAACATCTTACTTAACAAGAACTTACAACCCATTGGATGGTGTAAAAGTATTGATAAAACTATCTGAGGAAATCTTATACAATGTCTGTCCATTAGAGATCAATATAGTATGTGTAAAGTAACATCATCAAAGTTAACATCTTACTTAACAAGAACTTACAACCCATTGGATGGTGTAAAAGTATTGATAAAACTATCTGAGGAAATCTTATACAATGTCTGTCCATTAGAGATCAATATAATATGTGTAAAGTAACATCATCAAAGTTAACATCTTACTTAACAAGAACTTACAACCCATTGGATGGTGTAAAAGTATTGATAAAACTATCTGAGGAAATCTTATACAATGTCTGTCCATTAGAGATCAATATAGTATGTGTAAAGTAACATCATCAAAGTTAACATCTTACTTAACAAGAACTTACAACCCATTGGATGGTGTAAAAGTATTGATAAAACTATCTGAGGAAATCTTATACAAAGTCTGTCCATTAGAGATCAATATAATATGTGTAAAGTAACATCATCAAAGTTAACATCTTACTTAACAAGAACTTACAACCCATTGGATGGTGTAAAAGTATTGATAAAACTATCTGAGGAAATCTTATACAATGTCTGTCCATTAGAGATCAATATAGTATGTGTAAAGTAACATCATCAAAGTTAACATCTTACTTAACAAGAACTTACAACCCATTGGATGGTGTAAAAGTATTGATAAAACTATCTGAGGAAATCTTATACAATGTCTGTCCGTTAGAGATCAATATAGTAACATCATCAAAGTTAACATCTTACTTAACAAGAACTTCCAACCCCTTAGATGGTGTAAAAGTATTGATAAAACTATCTGAGGAAATCATATACAATGTCTGTCCATTAGAGATCAATATAGTAACATCATCAAAGTTAACATCTTACTTAACAAGAACTTCCAACCCCTTAGATGGTGTAAAAGTATTGATTAAACTATCTGAGGAAATCATATACAATGTCTGTCCATTAGAGATCAATATAGTAACATCATCAAAGTTAACATCTTACTTAACAAGAACTTCCAACCCCTTAGATGGTGTAAAAGTATTGATAAAACTATCTGAGGAAATCATATACAATGTCTGTCCATTAGAGATCAATATAGTAACATCATCAAAGTTAACATCTTACTTAACAAGAACTTCCAACCCCTTAGATGGTGTAAAAGTATTGATAAAACTATCTGAGGAAATCATATACAATGTCTGTCCATTAGAGATCAATATAGTATGTGTAAAGTAACATCATCAAAGTTAACATCTTACTTAACAAGAAACTTCCAACCCCTTAGATGGTGTAAAAGTATTGATAAAACTATCTGAGGAAATCATATACAATGTCTGTCCATTAGAGATCAATATAGTAACATCATCAAAGTTAACATCTACTTAACAAGAACTTCCAACCCCTTAGATGGTGTAAAAGTATTGATAAAACTATCTGAGGAAATCTTATACAATGTCTGTCCATTAGAGATCAATATAGTAACATCATCAAAGTTAACATCTTACTTAACAAGAACTTCCAACCCCTTAGATGGTGTAAAAGTATTGATAAAACTATCTGAGGAAATCATATACAATGTCTGTCCATTAGAGATCAATATAGTATGTGTAAAGTAACATCATCAAAGTTAACATCTTACTTAACAAGAAACTTCCAACCCCTTAGATGGTGTAAAAGTATTGATAAAACTATCTGAGGAAATCATATACAATGTCTGTCCATTAGAGATCAATATAGTAACATCATCAAAGTTAACATCTTACTTAACAAGAACTTCCAACCCCTTAGATGGTGTAAAAGTATTGATAAAACTATCTGAGGAAATCTTATACAATGTCTGTCCATTAGAGATCAATATAGTAACATCATCAAAGTTAACATCTTACTTAACAAGAACTTCCAACCCCTTAGATGGTGTAAAAGTATTGATAAAACTATCTGAGGAAATCTTATACAATGTCTGTCCATTAGAGATCAATATAGTAACATCATCAAAGTTAACATCTTACTTAACAAGAACTTCCAACCCCTTAGATGGTGTAAAAGTATTGATAAAACTATCTGAGGAAATCTTATACAATGTCTGTCCATTAGAGATCAATATAGTAACATCATCAAAGTTAACATCTTACTTAACAAGAACTTCCAACCTCTTAGATGGTGTAAAAGTATTGATAAAACTATCTGAGGAAATCATATACAATGTCTGTCCATTAGAGATCAATATAGTATGTGTAAAGTAACATCATCAAAGTTAACATCTTACTTAACAAGAAACTTCCAACCCCTTAGATGGTGTAAAAGTATTGATAAAACTATCTGAGGAAATCATATACAATGTCTGTCCATTAGAGATCAATATAGTAACATCATCAAAGTTAACATCTTACTTAACAAGAACTTCCAACCCCTTAGATGGTGTAAAAGTATTGATAAAACTATCTGAGGAAATCTTATACAATGTCTGTCCATTAGAGATCAATATAGTAACATCATCAAAGTTAACATCTTACTTAACAAGAACTTCCAACCCCTTAGATGGTGTAAAAGTATTGATAAAACTATCTGAGGAAATCATATACAATGTCTGTCCGTTAGAGATCAATATATTATGTGTAAAGTAACATCATCAAAGTTAACATTTTACTTAACAAGAACTTCCAACCCCTTAGATGGTGTAAAAGTATTGATAAAACTATCTGAGGAAATCATATACAATGTCTGTCCGTTAGAGATCAATATAGTATGTGTAAAGTAACATCATCAAAGTTAACATTTTACTTAACAAGAACTTCCAACCCCTTAGATGGTGTAAAAGTATTGATAAAACTATCTGAGGAAATCTTATACAATGTCTGTCCGTTAGAGATCAATATAGTAACATCATCAAAGTTAACATCTGATTTGAAAAGAACTTCCAACCCCCTTGGATGATATAAATATAAGGGACGAACTCATTGAGGAAATCACAGACTACGTCTGTCCGTTAGAGATCAATATAACGTGTATAAAGTGACATCAACAAAGTTAACATCTTACTTAATTTGAATTTCTCAACCCTTGGATGTGTAAACGTAAGGGTTAATCTCTCTGAGGAAATCACATGCAGCTTCTGTCTATTAGGGATGAATATAATAAGTATAAAGTGACATCATCAAAGTTAACATCTTATTTAACATGAACTTCCATTCCCTTGGATGGTGCAAATGTAAGCTAAGATCTCCCATAGGAAATCATCCCTACTTCAAACTATTATGTGACGTTCAAGTATATTTCTTACGTTGAATCATTTACATGGAATAGTGACGATACCAAACGTAAAATGGAAACAACTGTTAATTTTTAAATAACTTTAGTTATTGTAACTCCCTGAGTCACAGCGTGCCTGAGTGACTGACCCGTTTATTTAATTTACAACACAATAGAATACACGATGCTTCTATGCTTCTCTCTTCCCACAAATAGGGTATTGAATTCAGAATAAGAAAATTGTTGACAACCTAAATTATTGTTAAAGCTAACAATAAATATGCTTCACCAAACGAAATTAACATTAAGTCTTTTCGTATCTGCAAAAATTTAATGAAATTTACAAAAAATATAAATGTGTTTTGTAAAGTTAATTGTTTTTGATTATATTTATTTTCAACTTCAAAAATCTCTAGTCTTCACATTTGCATCTGATTTACAACTTCCTGTCAGTTACCCGAATTTATAATTGGCTTGATTTGTCTTTTTAAATCAGAATATTTTGATATAATTATTTAAATCCAATTAAATTCAAGCTTTGTCTTTTTAACCAACCATTTGAATCACCATAGCCAGTTTTGTACACATACGTACATATACTATAGTCAATATATATATATATATATATATATATATATATATATATGAATACATTAATATATATATATACACAAATAACTATGCTAGATATAATATCTTTCATCTTTGAGCTTTTAGTTTCCTGTTATTTATAAGAGACATTTTTTGGTCCTAAAAACCTAGGTTCATATCGCGAATATATATATATATATATATATATATATATATATATATATATATATATATATTCTGGTCCCATAATTTTTTTAATATCTCTTAATACCTCATGTGTTGCTGTTTCGTTCATATTTGAAATGTATTTATTACGATTTGTTTATATTTCCAATATTTTATTTCTAATGTTTTTAGGTTTTGTCCTTGCAACCTACGATTTATTAGGATAAATTTTATCAACATCTGATAAGTATATCCATATTGATCTTTGTTCTATATGATCATCAATGACCCGGACATAGCTTTCTAGGAAAAAGGAATAGTTAGAAAAGCCACTGGATATTAGTGCAATAAGGAAATAGATTAGAAGATTGTGAGGTTATTTTAGCCCCATTCGCCTCAAATACCGTTATTGTAAATTATTTATTTTTTATTAAGTGACCCAACCAAGACACAAATATCCCTTAAGATGTTACGATCTATATCCACAAACATTCAAAACTATCTAAAATGTTTGAATTAATTATTTTTATTGACAGATGTTGGTAAAATTAATATTTACGTTTTTACGTCGCTAAATTCAAGTTTGACAACAATAAAGTTGGGAAAGGAAAGCAATTTCTCTAGCCTAGATTATCGAAATATTGATTAAGCGCTGTATTTTGTTTTTCATGCAAACATGATGATTGCCAATATCCAATGAGGAAGGAAAGGATATTGAATCCAACCACAGATTGTGTGACGTTGTTTTAATTATTTATGGATTAAGCTACCTTCACTACAAACATTCTCCAGCAGTGGGGAAGTAAATAAATGATGCAAACCTTCCTACGAATGTAACCCGAACTATTGTGACAATATACAAATAAAAGATATTTTTAGGAGTTATTGTAAAAAGTTGAAAATAAACAATTGAATGCAATTATAAAATTATTGAGTATAAATTTGGTTTTCAGTGAATAGATTTGGATTTTAGGACAATCAGAATGGGTTTTATTTCCCCAATATTTTCATAAAAAAAGCTTCCATTAAAAAACTGCTACAATTGAATTGATATTTGATAGAAGAAAATCTTCAATTTCTAATAAAAACAAAACAGGCTTAACAGAAATGACGAATGGAAGAACCGTGTTCCTTTGTGTGTTTTTACTCTTTTATAATCAGCGCACACAAACATTGAAAGGTTTCTACTGTTTTATTATTTCCTACTTCATTTTATAATTTTCATAATTTATAAAAATTAACTTTTATCAATGAAAGTTATGAGGCTTTGCATCTTCTTGCTTCCCTTATCAAACTAAGAGAGAAGTTTCTCTCTGTAAGAGCTTCATTGCAACCATTATTTTGTGTGTTACTATGTATAACTAATCTGATTTAGTTCATGAACAAATGTATGTATATTACTAGATCTCCAGGAATGTGTTGAAACGCAACATCTGTGATTAACTGTGTCTGTATATGATATGTCTTTACATACAAATTGTGGCTTTGTTTCGTCTGGCCAATTTTAATTATCAATGAGTATACAAAATTTGATGTATATTGGAAAATATTAATGGAGCCTTCAATTAGTCAAAAAGAAAATCAGTTTTTATATTTTACAAAGGTTTTTAAAAAAAACAACCGTTTACAGAAAACAAAAATATTTGAATAACAAACTCATCAAACATGGATTATTGCAAAGGATATAGCATGTCTTAGCAGTCACCCTGAAAATTTTCTAAACAGAACATTAGCCAGTATTATGGCGTACATAATCTAATGTGATTTTATTCAGCATCTTTGTATGTTTCTTTATACAAGTGTAAGGGAATGATTAAGTACGGTGCTTAGAAAGTGCGGCAATGTACCTTCTTACCTGACATGAATTGGTAGGAGATAAAGCGATGACGT
Source organism: Aphrophora alni (assembly GCA_963513935.1). NCBI lineage: Eukaryota > Metazoa > Arthropoda > Insecta > Hemiptera > Aphrophoridae > Aphrophora > Aphrophora alni. The sequence goes on from OY740778.1 coordinate 29,100,859, forward strand.
ACGATGAAATCATGCGTACTATTAAATTGGGGTTGACTTTAACAGTTCGTACATCCGTAAGCTTACATGGTATAGTCATGGGACAAAATAAAATATAAAAGGAGAGTAATAATTGACTTTTGAGGTAAATGACTGTACTTAACTCCATGAGTCGCTACCAACTAGAGACTGACGGATATATTAAATGTACACCACAATGGGGTACAATTGTAATTTGAACTCAATTGTCAACAGTCTAAATTGTTGGTATAAGCTACAATGGAGGTGCTAAGCAAGTATTGACTTTACTATATCTGTCAAATTAAATACACTTTACAACAAATACTATATTTTATTATTATATATTTTTCGTACATTTGCCATCATTTGTGTGTTAAAAATCAAAACACGTCGTTTCGGGAATAAGAATCAATTCCCGTTATCAAGTGACTAAATACTAAAGAAACATGAAACTAGAAACTAAGCTTATGTAAGAGTAAAATTAAATAAGAATACCACCAACCTTAATATCTAAGCATGCATCCCAGAGCTAAAACTGAGAAGTCAAAAACACAATCTAGTTTCTAGTTTCATGTTTCTTTAGTATTTAGTAACTTGATAACGGGAATTGATTCTTATTCTCGAAACGTCGTTTTTGATTTTTAACACACAAATGATGGCAAATGTCCGAAAAATGTATAATAATAAAATTGAACTTCCATCATTAACAAATAACTTCAAACAGAGAAATACTATATGTTATTACATTTCCAAAGGAAATATTTGTTTTTAATTTTTCAAACTTAATTATATTCCATTCTATTTATTTTCTACTTCAAAAATCCCTTGTTTGTTTTGCTGCTCTCGCTGATAGTAAATCTAATTTCAAAATAGTTTGATGGGTGATTAATAATTAAATACAGAGTTGAGGCTTTTATTTTTTATACTTAGAGAGCTAATAAAGTTTAATTAACCTTCAAAGTTGTCTCTTATCATTGAGAGAGTTTGATATGATTTGTTGAATCCAATTAAATTCAAATTTCTTCAAATTTTTTCAAAAGAAGATTTGATAAAGACAGATCTGAATGAAAGATGAAAGAGAGGGACCTAACCCAAGACTACATAAAAAAGGAGTAAATACAGCTAGGGTCCCTTAGGATTGTAATGGTCGTACTTACTATAATGGACACTTTGAGACATGAAATTTCCAAACTGCTTCAATATATGTGATTTCACGAAGAGGAGGACATATATAATACAATTTACTGGGTCTTTCACGAAGAAACAGAAAAAATTTCAGGACCAGTTTTACTGGTCAACGTAATGAAAAAAGTTCATATAAAAATAGGTTGGGAAACATTTCCTTCTGTCGGCCATTTTGTGTTTAAAAAAAGTGTTAGTGATAACTTTTGAAATTAGTGAGATTATGAGTTTAAATGGGGTATGAGCATTGATTATAATATTTCTTATTGGTATACCAAGATCCATAACCGCTGACTTTAAAAAAAATCATTATCTCGGAAACCGTAAATTTTACGAAAATCTTATAAAACATAAAATATTTATATTTCTTAACAAAGTGGAGTTTTTTTAGGATTCTGTACCTAGAAAAAAAATTCAGTTTTCGTCAGAAAATCCTAAAACGAAAAAAAGTTAATTGTCAAGAACACACAAAACTTTATGCCTACCATTTATTACTTATTATATAGTATCTCTTAAATTGAGCACTATTCTTGAAGAACAAAAATTTCCTTCCCATAACAAGCTTTAAAACGATATAATTTGGCTGCCTTCATTACAATGAACTTATATATAAGGTTTGGAAAAGCTCTTTTGCAATTTTATTTTTTTCGAAAGGTAAATTACTAAAAACAAATATCCGATATTTGGTGGTATTACTTGTCAATTCAGAAATTTAATCTTCCAGCCACCGTGAAAATTTGCAAAAAAGACTACTTGAAACAAACCAGTAACAGTCTAAGAACAAAATGAGCGGTCATCATTTCGTTGTACATCAAAATGACGACATGTCAGTTTAGGCACAGGACATAAAGCACAGTCAAAATTTTGAAAATTGTTTTACCTTCAAAGGTATCCATCAAGTCGATCAAAACTTCATTTCTGAACTAAATTAATTTAATCTGAGAAATGTGAGTTTGCTCATCAGATAATTAATAAAATCAAGACAAACATTGAACTCTCGTAGTCAAAATTACAATGTGATTTAAAATCAGATTTTATGTTTTAATTGTTGTAAAAACAAATAATTTTATTGATTTTTCATTCAGTCATATCGGGACTCTCTCTCTCTCTCTCTCTCTCTCTCTCTCTCTCTCTCTCTCTCTCTCTCTCTCTCTCTCTCTCTCTCTCTCTCCTCGTCTTTGAGCGGAAATATAAAACAAATTTGATTTATTTATACTTATTATCTATTATCTTCTTTTTAGATGTTTATGTGTTGGTGAAATCATATTTATATATTCTTATTACTTCAATACTCGGGCCTTATAGTATAATATTTTCCTCAACAAGCTCAATATAATTTATTTAATTAATTCATGAATAATTGATATAATCCAGTTAATATCTCTTTATTATGAACTATTTTAATTATAATAAATACAGATAATTTAGTTCAGTTTAATGTTTGTTTAATGCTCTGTTGATTTAGTATTTAAAGTTGGTTGTATGTATTTATTTCTATTGCAAGAATAAATACATCACCTAAAATACACACAACAAGTATATGAAACCGAGAGAATTCGGAAAGAAAAAATTAAAACAATTTATAAAAATAATATAAAACAAACCGGTAATTTTCTATTATAAAGATTAAATTGTATTTGTGACATAATTCAAATGGATATGAAACATAACCTGCCGTACCTATAATAGAATGTAAACTTAGCTCTGAATATATGTTAATCTTATTTTTAAGTAACTGGTTCAGATGGTACGTTTCTTGAACCTCTTATGTATTGCTAGATATTCCCATTCCCCAATATGTTGCATTGTCAACAATGGATTGATTTGTTTTTATTTACACGTAAAGATGAAATATATCAACTATCGAGAAGATTGTGTACATAAATTTAACCTACTTGAATAAAAAAGATATTTTCATTCTAACGATCATTCATATGATTTTCTAAATGTAGTAATATATTATTTAAGCCTTTATTCATAACATTCAATAACGTTGATATACACTTACAGTTTATACATTATATAATACATTCTTCATTGAAAATCAATACCAAAACCTGAACAATACCACATTGTGAATATATTGAAGACGACAGGTTCTTCACTCACCCACCTCCTGCTTTTAAGTTTTGTTTGTTTTGCAATAAAATGTGAAATGCTTTTTACCTGTATGGCGGTATAGTGGGAAAATCCAGTTGTTTATTCCAGTTGCGTAATAAAGGTTTAACTACTTTACGACACAAGATACAATTGTAAAACTTTATTAAATGATTATATTTTTTGTAGAAACTAACCAATTCAGTTTAGATGCTTATAGTTTACCGTTTTCAAAAATTGTGTAGAGCATATTTGTTGGTTTAATACCTATAGTTATATGAACTGGGCAGAAGAACACTCTTGTCTGTGGTCCAAACAATGTTAAGAGACCACCCTTGGGAACCATATATCCCTCCCCCTGTTTAACATACATCTAAAAACACCTATAGCACTTTGAATAAAGTTTATACTTTTCTGGGAGACATCACAAAGAAAATCTAATTTTGGAAGAATAAACTTTTTGTATATTTTTGTTTACAGTTATGTCTCCGAATTGCTTAATACACTTATACAATTACTTTTTTAATAACCAATATAAATGTCCAGTGTTTGTGGTAGTGTACGTTGTGATGTGTAATGTTCTACAATATTCACCTGATGATGCCGCATTTATTGGCGAAACAGCTGTAGTAAGAAACACAACGATATAATTGCAAAGACGGACATAAGATATACTTATGTATAAACTCTTTTGTCTTTCTATGACAGCTCTGATAACATAGCTCTTACATACCTGTCTAGTAAATATCTTCAACAAGTAAGGAGTTGTTTGATTTTGAATATCTACATTAACGATTCAGAATACTTTATCAGTTAATTGTAGTCATTTTTAAATTTTATTTTATATAACGTAGCTACATGTTTCACTGTCACAGGCAGCATCTTCATGCCAGCTAATTATAAGTCCTCTTACAGAATATTACAAAACACAAAATTCATTAAATAACACATATTTATACCTAATTAGTACAATAACTTTCACTATATTTATGTTGTACAATATTAAAATAATTAGACATGATTTGTCACTGTTTAAGAGCACCTTGTTTGTTTGATGTTAAACAAACAAAAAACATAAAATAACATTTAAAGAAGACTGCAATTGACTGAAAAATGAATTTATTTTTTGTTTTAGTAAGTTAAAGTGATTTTGTGAGAAAATCATTATAATATTGCTACATCTACCGATTATATTTTACTTTTATCAGTACAATATTTTTAAGTAACTCTTAACACAGCTTCGTCTCTTGGATGTCTAATTCTACTTTGTTGGTAGTTTGTTTTTGTTTTTCTGTTTATATAATTTCTATTCATCAATAACAAAGTACTTCAATATTTACCAATAATATAATCTTGAGCAATTTTGTTTTCTTTTATGCAATATTTATTATGTTTTTAAATCAATTGTGTTGCTTACTTTAGATTGTGTACTAAACATTATTATTATTATTATTATTATTACACAAGCTTCATTGTGCCTTTCAATAAATACAATTACTTTATAATATAAACACAAAAAGTTATATTTTTAAGCTAATTTTTTACCTATCTTTCGTAATTTGTGATTGTTTTTTTTTTCTCAAATTTTATCCCAATTCTGGTACTAAAATTACTTCATTCACTTTCAAAATTGTTTTTAGCCGATTTTAAAGTTTATATTTCGTAATACCGTTTATATGTTTATATTTATCACAGATGTGTCTGTCAACCTATATGGTAGACATTTATTTAAGGTTTACTATAGTATGCATATATATCATACGGAAAGGGAAACGTGCAAGATGCTTTGACTTACTGGGGATCATTTATAATTGTCACTAAACAATTTATGGACTAAACAATTCCAAGAGAACTAGCTAGAATAGTTTTTTTTTTCTTAAAAAAAATCTATTCTTAGGTTAATCCTTCTCTAACTCTTGACCACCTCTTCATTAGGGGGTTTTATTTTATGTATTTTCATTCTTTTGTTTTAAGGCGATGATGATCAAGAGGGCATTGCTTGCAAACTATTAGGAACATTTCATGTATAAAATAATTATCAACTAACTGTTGTAGAACATATTAGTAATACATTATTGGTTCGTATATTTTATAAAATTTATATTTTATAAAATTTCGAAAAAAAAGTCGTCGTCCTCAGTGATACATGAGCTACAATATCTAAACATCACACTTTGTCGTTTATTCGGTTTTGATTATGAAAACTTAATTTTTGTGAGATCTTGTGTTCGAGTCTTATTCTATCAAACATTATCTCACAAGTCAAGCTCAATATTAATTTATTCAAAACATATAATCAATTTACCAAAATGGACGGAGTAATAAATAAATCGCTGTCCCATTCTACTAAGCTATTCTTTGTCACTATGTTGGTTACAGTGGTTGAATTATTACACATTGCAGAAGAGAGTAGATGGTGTTTACACTTACTTTTGGTATTCAAATTATTTACACAAAGCCAAGGACTAAAACAGAAATGTTTAGGGCGAAACACTTTACAGACACAACCCTTCGGTGGCATTGACAAACAAGTAAAGGTGGACCGTAATTCATAAAACTTATTTTTGTGTGAAATTCTAAAAATATATAACGAAGTAGAAATAACCAGAAACAATGAAAGAGCTGATTAAGCTCAATTTGAACAATGGCTGTATTAGCTTATTATAAAGGAGTATAAAACACACAAAGAAACACGGTTCCTCCATTAGTCATTTCTGCAAAGCATATTTTGTTTGTAATAGAAAAAGAGATTTATTATTTTCTGCCCGATATTAAACATCAGTTCAGTTCTCTTTCAATAAAAGTTGACATTAAAAAAATAAATAAAAATGATTGTAAAGAGAAGTCCATTATGACTGTCCTAGAATCCATTTCTATTAACTACAACTTAAATTGGAACCAACATTCTTTATAATATAATTCAATTATTTATTTCTCTTTCCAATAAACTTTGAAAATTTCTTTCATTTGCAAATTGTCGCAATGGTTTGTGTTACTAATAATTAACATGAGTTGATGATTACCTAATATTAACAGATGTCAAATAACTGTCTGAGCTATTTTCCAGAGCGCCCTGTATATAATTAATAAAATGCCATCAAAAGTAATAACATTTGCTGTGTTCGTGTAAAGATTGCTCTCAGAGATTTATCGAAGAAGAACTCACGTTAATATCAATTCCGAGACTCTCAACAAATCACTTTAGAACTTTGCTATATAAGAAATTACATTGTAGAACTTTTCACTTCGATATCAGTCAATAATGAACCGTAAATACGCAGAAGTGTATGTCTTGTCTTTACATGGGGAAATGGAGTTAAGGTATATTTATAATATCTCTTACTATATCTACGTATATACGTACTATATAACGTATCATACTTTTATGTTCTTCCCTCAAATTTTAACTCTCGAAATATGTTTAAAATACGCCCATGTACCTGCTTTGTTTAATCTCAACTTATACGTATGGAATGTAGATCACTGTATCAACGGTAGATAACAGATTAACATCATCTTTGGATATCAGAATACAAAAATGTCTTCATTTTAATCTGTGTATCTCAAAGTGGATATATCTGCAAGAAACTCAAAACAATTTTTTTTACCTTTCACATAACTTTCTTTTTACTACGTGTTGAAATGGTTTGGGTTTTCACCAAAATCGTTCCAAAAACAAAAATTTTAGTAAAACATAAAATTTTAGTTAAAACATAATAAATATCAAGAATACATAAAATAAAGGGTAATATCCATAAATAATTATTAATGCTTACAGAAAAAATTAGTTTAATATGAAGAAAATAGATTTATAAAAGTTTTGTCAATTTCATTAAAAAATGAAACATCCAAAGCGTGAGGGAAGTGGGATGAGAGACTGGACGGACAGGATCCTACAGGTCAAAAGGAAACAATAGAGTTGATGATCACGTGACATTTCTTGTATCGACTGGTCTAAATAGTCTAATATAACTTGTTACCAAAATATTTCACATGCAATGTCCTATGATAAATTTTAAATTGTTTAAATTTTGAATATAAAATCATGTTATGATAAAGAATAACTGATTAGCATATTAAATACAAGAAAATATTTATTAAACAGAATAGTTTAATAGTTATTGCAAAAACATGCATAGATAAAAAATTAAAATTTTGTCTAGATAATAAGTTTAAATTTTTAAATGGAAATAGGTTAAGGAAATGTAACATAATATAATAATACCAAAATAAGTACATATATAATTAATTCGGGGGGGGGGGAGGGTTGACCATCGAAAAATCGACAAAGTTCAACAATGAATAACTTATCAGAAAATGAAAATAAATGATAAACGCAAAGAAAAACCATAAAGAAGAATTAAGAAATTCCGAACCGATCAAAAGTTGGTCAAAGAAAAAATCACGAAAAACGAAAAAAGGGTACACATCTTAGAAAGTTATCATCCTAAAACTTTAAATCAAAGTTGTATGGAATCCAGAAGGGAAGAGGAACAAAATGACATTTACAGATTTCCAGAATTCCTGTTAGAACCAGAGATATGGGAATTTTCAAGAAAGTTTACAAATTAAATTCCAGAAAATCAGACATTACATGAATCAATCTGCAGTAACCCCTACCACACAATAGGGGAGGAGTCAAGTGTTTGGATTTTGCAAAAGCAGTGCTGGCAACCCATGTACAAATAAACTAAATAATAATTAGTTAATCAACAACTAATTAATGTAAAACAAACATTAAAATAACCCAAAGGGTTATAATAAAAACTAACTAAAGTGAAATCTTGAAGAAATAAACCAAATTAATCAACTTTAAACGTCATAAATTAAAGGGAAATGTTCATAGAAATTGGTACCAGTGGAACAGGGAATAAGTTTTGGAGGTCCATTTCAACAGAATTTTTCCTCACTCTCCAAGCACTTAGAAGGAGAACAACTCTTGATCCAGCTCCTAGTAGGAGAACATCTCTTTATCCAGCTCCTAGAAGAAGAACATCTCTAACCAGCACCAGGAGGAGAGTCATCTGCAATCATCTTTATGTGATCAGCACTATACTGATAGTTTTATTGGAAGCGACCTGGCATTTCAAATGGTATAGCAAGATACAACAGACAGCCACATTGATTCAAACTTGGACTCCATCTTTAATCTTTTCGACTACAAGATCTTCAATCTGCAATCATTCAACTTTAACAACAGCACAACCGATTTCAACGTAATTGAGGACTGCTAGCTGACATCAACTAGACTTCAACCTTCACCAGAACAACTGTAATCACCATTGCCTAACAAGAGCCGAAAACAGCTATAAATATGTTCACAAGGTACCGCAGTTACGTTCTTGAATAAATATTCGATAAATTTCTTTGAAATAAAAAATAAATTAAAAAACTTTCTGCGGAAAATTATCAAATTTAAATTCTTTCTTATTTAATATATGTACTTTTTAAAGTCAATGTGTTTTTAATTTTAAAGCAAGTTTGATTTTAATATTTAGTAAAGGTATATTCATTTTAATAATAATTAGAGAAATAATAGTCATGGATATTTATGTTGAATTTTTGTAATATGTTTTAAAGTTAAGAAAATTTATGATTTGAAATTTTGAACAATATATAGAATTAAAAAAGAAATTTTTAATTAAAATATATTTTTTATTTATAGATAACATTTTGTTGTGTGGATTTAAAACTAACCATATGTTGTTTTCAGCTTAAAATTAAGTGTGTTTTTTAAAATAATTAGTGCTCTCATAAATTTCACAATTTTAAATAGATTCTGCAAAATAACAATTTAAAATGACACTCCCTGAGAGTGAGTTTTAAAATTAAAGTAATAAGAGAAAAAAGACCTAGTTTTGATTGAACAATATAAGTAATAAAGGAATTTTAAAATGATTCCTAATATCTAAGAATAAATACTAAAGACAGTATATAATTCTTGAGGCATTGTGGTGTTTGGCAGAATAAGGACTTAAATAAATAATTTATCAAGCAGTTCCCCAAAGGTGGGACTTGAATAAAATTAAGGGTTTATTGGAATTGTATAGCATTAAGTTCAATTTCCCATTTACAATCTTCTGTTGGGAATAACGTCAAAAGAAGAAAAGGGTTAAAGCAAACGTCACACTGTTTCTGTGTGAGAAAATAAAAGTGGTTTTATCCCAAAGCAAAGCAAAACCGAAGAAAGGCATAAATATTCTTATACTATAGTTGACAAATTCACTTTGACTATTCCCTCCACTTGGCATACCTGTCGTAAATATCTACTTTCCAGACATGTACATTATTATGTAGTTCGGTGAAAGTTCAAAATACGTTATCATGGTTTGAAGACCCTGGGGGAGATTACATTCAATCCCTTAGTATGCTTGTCATAAAACTTTAGCTACCTGATCGATCCATTACTCTGTAACATGGAGAAAATTCCAGAGTTAAGTTCATTTAATAGACTGGATGATACTACTTTCGATCACTTGCCACGCCGTCATAAAACTCTAGCTTTTAGATTTATACTTTACTCTGTATATTTTTACTCTGGGGGGATTATTTCCGACCACTTTGTATGGCTGTCACAAAATATTAGCTATGTGTACCATAATTTACTTTGCAGCTGAGAAATAATTGCAAGGACAAGTCAAAATTGTAGTGCCTGGGTGATACTAAACCACTTGACGTGCCAGTTATAAAAGTCTAGCTACCTGACCTATAATTTACTCTATAGCTCACAATACATTCGAGAAACATCTCCAGTTTTAAGAACCTGAAGGAGATTACTTCCGACCACTTTGTATGCCCGTTATAAAATAGTAGCTACGTGTCCTACACTTTACCGTGGAGCTCTGAACAGCCCGTCATAATAGTCTAACTACTTAGCTTTATACTTTACTCTGTAGCTCAGAGTAGATTTCAAAGACATGTCCACTTTGAAGAGCCTGGGGATAGTACTTCTGACCACTTGGTGTGCCCGTCATAATAAATAGTCTATTTACATGGCCTATTAATTTACTCTGTGGCTCAGAGAAGGTTCCAGAGGCTTGCGCACTTTGAAGAGCCTGGAGGATACTACTTCTGACCTCTTGGTATGCCAGTCATAATAGTCAAGCTTACTGGTTTGTACTTTACCCTGTAGCTCAGAAAACGTTCCAGAGACTTGTTCAATTGAAGAGACTTGGGAAGATTACTTCCAACAACTTGATATGTCCCTCATAAAAGTTTTGCTTATTTACAACTTTTGAAATTTATGTTCATAGTTTATGTAGTGTTGCTACGAGTATTACCTGACTTTTGACTAACGTGTTAGACCTACGTTAGTAATTTCCTTCTCTCTTCACTTCAATATCAAAAAGCGAAGTTAAATCACCCACAAAGCATTCTACTTGTGTCCAGACATTAGACCAACTTCACTTCTACCAACTTGATAAATTAACAACTCTGAGAATATCAAAGAGGGCGATGAAACATCAACCATAATATCCTGACTAATGAAACCACAGCAGAGTCACAAGTGACCACCTAGATATAGTTGGATAATTTGGAAAGAAGAAAACGTGTGATTGTCGCACTACTGCTATATTAAAACACAACAAAAGTGTTTTGTTTATACGTACATGTAATAATTTAATATGGATTTAATTATTAAAGGCGAAAAGTATTTTGAAATACATTTGTTTATTACTTTATTTTTCATTCTAAAATTCAGTACTGTTGTTTTGTTGGAGTAATATTTTAAAAGTGGTAATAAAAATTCCTCTCGGGAATTATACTTTACTATATTTATGGATATACATAGCGATGTGGATTTTATGTTTTGTTTGGAAATTAAAAGACATCCGAAATTAATTGTAACATTTGGCTGAGCATAAAAACCAATTTTGTCATTCCAAAGCCGAAAATTGACAAGTTTAGTGAAAAAGGAAATGTATTCTGGTTTTAGGTTATTTGATAATGGATCAACCAGAAGTTTCAGAAAGTGGTATCTTGTTATTATTTTTTCTGAGCACCTTTGTAATTAGTTTAGAGTGAACAAACCTAGGTTCTTTTCTTAGGTTATAGATTTAGTTTTAGTTCCCAGCATGGACCTAGACTACTAGACTCTGTGGTGTTTATTATTTTTATGGTATATGTTTAATAATTGATATCAGAAGTTGATTTACATTCCTAAAACGTTGTTTATTATTTACATATACATAAATGATGGTAAATGTTTGATTAAATTATATTAATAAGAAGGAAATTATTGTTAAATCTTGACTTTTTTTTGTAAACTAATTTGACTTTTTGATAAACATCTGATAGTTTGTATGTTTTAGATAATGGATCGATCTTGAACAAATGTTTGAAAGAAGTACGAAACTGGTACATTCTGTTAAACGGTTGGGATAACTTTCACATGGCATCACCCCTTTTAGAGTTAGTTCTTTTTTACATTGCAGTCCTGTGTCTAATGATGTTTTACGATCACGATTGAATTTATTCTTAGTTTTGACTGCTTAGGTCTAGGCCATTTGCCGTCTTTGTGTAGTGCAGTCTTATGTCTGCTGATGTTTTTTTATCACGTTTGTATTTATTTAAGTTAACGGTTTATGTCTAGTTGTATGCCATTCTTTTTGCAGTGCAGTCCTGTGTCTATTGATGTTCTATGATCACAATTGAATTTATTCTTAGTTCTTACTGATCAGGTCAGTTTGTTTGACATTCTTTGTGTAGTGCATTCTTATGTCTTGTGATGTTTCTAATCATGCTTGTATTAGTCTTAGTTTTGACTGCTCAGGTATAGTTGATTGCCGTCTTTATGTAGTACAGCATGTGTCTGGTGATGCTTTCTTATAATGCTTGTATTTATTCTTAGTTTTGACTGCTCAGGTCTAGTTGATTGCCGTCTTTATGTAGTACAGCCTTGTGTCTGGTGATGCTTTCTAATCATGCTTGTATTTATTCTTAGTTTTGACTGCTCAGGTCTAGTTGATTGCCGTCTTTATGTAGTACAGACTTGTGTCTGGTGATGCTTTCTAATCATGCTTGTATTTATTCTTAGTTTTGACTGATCAGGTCTAGTTGATTGCCGTCTATATGTAGTGCATTCTTACGTCTGGTGATGTTTTCTAATCATGCTTGTATTTATTCTTAGTTTTGACTGCTCAGGTCTAGTTGATTGCCGTCTTTATGTAGTACAGTCTTGTGTCTGGTGATGCTTTCTAATCATGCTTGTATTTATTCTTAGTTTTGACTGATCAGGTCTAGTTGATTGCCGTCTATATGTAGTGCATTCTTACGTCTGGTGATGTTTTCTAATCATGCTTGTATTTATTCTTAGTTTTGACTGCTCAGGTCTAGTTGAATACCGTCTTTATGTAGTACAGACTTGTGTCTGGTGATGCTTTGTAATCATTCTTGTATTTATTCTTAGTTTTGACTGATCAGGTCTAGTTGATTGCCGTCTATATGTAGTGCATTCTTACGTCTGGTGATGTTTTCTAATCATGCTTGTATTTATTCTTAGTTTTGACTGCTCAGGTCTAGTGTATTGCCGTCTTTATGTAGTACAGACTTGTGTCTGGTGATGCTTTCTAATCATGCTTGTATTTATTCTTAGTTTTGACTGATCAGGTCTAGTTGATTGCCGTCTATATGTAGTGCATTCTTACGTCTGGTGATGTTTTCTAATCATGCTTGTATTTATTCTTAGTTTTGACTGCTCAGGTCTAGTGTATTGCCGTCTTTATGTAGTACAATCTTGTGTCTGGTGATGCTTTCTGATCATGCTTGTATTTATTCTTAGTTTTGACTGCTCAGGTCTAGTTGATTGCCGTCTTTATGTAGTACAGCCTTGTGTCTGGTGATGCTTTCTAATCATGCTTGTATTTATTCTTAGTTTTGACTGCTCAGGTCTAGTTGATTGCCGTCTTTATGTAGTACAGTCTTGTGTCTGGTGATGCTTTCTTATCATGCTTGTATTTATTCTTAGTTTTGACTGCTCAGGTCTAGTTGATTGCCGTCTTTATGTAGTACAGTCTTGTGTCTGGTGATGCTTTCTAATCATGCTTGTATTTATTCTTAGTTTTGACTGCTCAGGTCTAGTTGATTGCCGTCTTTATGTAGTACAGTCTTGTGTCTGGTGATGCTTTCTAATCATGCTTGTATTTATTCTTAGTTTTGACTGCTCAGGTCTAGTTGTTTGCCGTCTTTATGTAGTACAGTCTTGTGTCTGGTGATGCTTTCTAATCATGCTTGTATTTATTCTTAGTTTTGACTGCTCAGGTCTAGTTGTTTGCCGTCTTTATGTAGTACAGTCTTGTGTCTGGTGATGCTTTCTAATCGTGCTTGTATTTATTCTTAGTTTTGACTGCTCAGGTCTAGTTGTTTGCCGTCTTTATGTAGTACAGTCTTGTGTCTGGTGATGCTTTCTAATCATGCTTGTATTTATTCTTAGTTTTGACTGCTCAGGTCTAGTTGATTGCCGTCTTTATGTAGTACAGTCTTGTGTCTGGTGATGCTTTCTAATCATGCTTGTATTTATTCTTAGTTTTGACTGCTCAGGTCTAGTTGATTGCCGTCTTTATGTAGTACAGTCTTGTGTCTGGTGATGCTTTCTAATCGTGCTTGTATTTATTCTTAGTTTTGACTGCTCAGGTCTAGTTGTTTGCCGTCTTTATGTAGTACAGTCTTGTGTCTGGTGATGCTTTCTAATCATGCTTGTATTTATTCTTAGTTTTGACTGCTCAGGTCTAGTTGATTGCCGTCTTTATGTAGTACAGTCTTGTGTCTGGTGATGCTTTCTAATCATGCTTGTATTTATTCTTAGTTTTGACTGCTCAGGTCTAGTTGATTGCCGTCTTTATGTAGTACAGTCTTGTGTCTGGTGATGCTTTCTAATCATGCTTGTATTTATTCTTAGTTTTGACTGCTCAGGTCTAGTTGATTGCCGTCTTTATGTAGTACAGTCTTGTGTCTGGTGATGCTTTCTAATCATGCTTGTATTTATTCTTAGTTTTGACTGCTCAGGTCTAGTTGATTGCCGTCTTTATGTAGTACAGTCTTGTGTCTGGTGATGCTTTCTAATCATGCTTGTATTTATTCTTAGTTTTGACTGCTCAGGTCTAGTTGATTACCGTCTTTATGTAGTACAGTCTTGTGTCTGGTGATGCTTTCTAATCATGCTTGTATTTATTCTTAGTTTTGACTGCTCAGGTCTAGTTGATTGCCGTCTTTATGTAGTACACTCTTGTGTCTGGTGATGTTTCTCATCATGCTTGTATTTATTCTTAGTTTTGACTGCACAGGTTTAGATTATGTTGATATTTTTATTTTTGCACTCCATCTTAAGAAACATTTGAAAGTTTTTATATTTTAGTAATTTAAGTGATTCAAGTAGAAACTCAATACAATTTGGAAACTTATACTGGTGAAGTTAATTATTTTTTTATGCCATGTTAAATTTTAGTAACTCGCTCCTACTTGTCAACTACTACGAACATAGTGGCAACCTGGACACAAATTATTCTCTTTGTCTTAATCCACTTTGTTTCTTTGCTTTTAACTTTAGATATACATCAATTTCTTTTTATCATTCAAATGCAATTCAGTTTGCACCAGTGAAATTATTCATTTTAACAGTTGTAAAAAGTTTAATCGGTGTTTTCTTTTATTTGGCAATGATATAATGTTGAACAATTTATTTATTTATTTATTTTTATTCAATCATTTATTTATTTTACTCAATTTTATTTATTTAAGTTTAAGATTACATAAAATGGTAAATTTGTCTTTTTTTGTTATTATATTTTTATATTATACTTAGATTGAAAAACTAAATGTTATCACTATTATACAAGTTTTGCTATGCATTAACAAAACTATACTATAAAAATATAAACATAAAACATAATTCCTATTTTTCAATATAATCTTCTCAATTTTTAAATATTATTTTCACCAAGTATTTTTAAAATACTGGCAATAACGTAGCTCGGACAACAGTTATGATGGTATTTTGAAGTTGTTTTGAAGCCAATTTAAAACAAATTTATTTCATAAAACTTATCTTATTCTAAATAAATAATTAAACAAATATTAACATGGTGCGAAAACTTTATCATTTAATATCATAAGATTATTTCTAAAGCTAAGAGATATGTCACGATGCGTATTAATTACAGTTTTAGAAACTCATTAAAGTTCGTTATTGACGTAAAAGCTTCGTCTCTGGATTATCCCAAACTTCAACTTAATTGAAAAACAATTTTTTTTGCTATTGCACAATAATCATATAACGCATTATTCATTTTTTAAATACGAATTTTACATTGTTTACTTTAGAAAATGTGCAGTAATTTTAGTTTAGTACATCGACAAACTAAGTTTTGTTTTTCAAAACATGATGATTGCCAATATCCATTGAGGAAGGAACGGATATTGAATTCAACCACAAACTGTGCGTGGATTTAATTATTTTTGTATCAACCAAGAATTAGTTCATTTAATCTCTAGAAGCGTTGAAAAGAGAAAAATATTTTCATAGTTAAAAATATGATGTGTAGTTTGGAATCAGATATTTACGGTTAAACATATGTTTTGTAGTATGTGATCAAAGACTTACTGTTAAAAATATATTGCGTAATACGGGATTACATATTCACGGTAATAATTAATTACGGTATGTGATGGGATTGGAAATTTACAGTTTAAAATATAATTTGTAGTTAGGGATCAGAGATTTACGGTTAAAATAATTTTATGTGATAAGATCATAGTTTTTTTATTTAAATAAGTTACCAAAATGTAGAATGGCTAATCGTTTTATAATGTTTATAATTATTAGGTAATATATATATATATATATATATATATATATGCCTTTTTCTGGCGTAAAGATATAAAGAAACAAAACATAGAATAATTAAATTTAACATTTCTGCACACTCTACTAATACCAGGACTAAAGAACAATGACTCCTCGAGATAATTAAAACAGCTGTTTGGAGCGTAAAGTCACATTCTTTATTTTATCACTTCAGATCAAACAACAAAAGGGGTACTGCAGCTGACTAAGTTCATAATCATATAGTACTATTATTTTAACAAAATAATCTACCGAATAGCAATGCTTCCATAAGATTTAATTTAAAGCTAAACAAAAAGCAATAAAGAGTTACAAACATTAATTATAGAAAATAAAATCGGACTATAGAAATCATAATTTGATTTTCTTATAATTAAATTTGAAATGTAGGTGAAATATCATCATTCAAAGACATACTTTAAGACGAATATAGAATCAATTATCTTTCTTTTCTCAAATCTTTCACTGTTTTTACAAGTATTTAATTTAGCGCGATTATTTAAAATCTAAACAGTTTCTTGTACTCATCTGCTCCAATATAAAACTAGAGTAAATTTGTTTTAAAGTGGGGAGATGTAATACACAGTTTTACAGTTCTTATGTAGCGAGAGGAAGCTCTTTCACATATGTATAGATTGAGGCCCTCCAGGGGCGAGATAGTGACACTATCACAGGGTGAATATGATATCAAGAATTGAATCGATGACTGTTTTTAGATCTAAATTACTCGTCCTCTAAATACAATAGTTTACTTATTTATTACTTGGCTCACAGTTACAAACGAAATGTTGAGTAGTTTGTGTAATTTTATACGTTTTGTATTATTTCTTAGAAGGAACTTTAACTTTATGTAAATAATTTTGTTTCTCATTTTCAATGACTTTTGGCAAAGTATTGTTTTAACGAAACTATTCAATATTGTGTTATTTGTAACTCCTCTACATCTTGTCTGCCTGTTTCTACTCTTTCCTATTTGAACATCTTCTTTTTTCTTCTTTTCCTCTTGTTTGATTCTTATGTTTCAGCCGAACTCTAATGATGTCCCGCTACCCATGCCTAATGGGGGTGAATTTCTCCGGGGTCTATCCAGCAGAGATGAAAACGGATCCTCCAGTAAAACTCCTTGCAGTAAATCACCTTGCCTTAGCATGAGGATCTATGCCTGGGTTGACAGTTACTTCCCCAGCTTCTCGTGGGAACTACACTGATCAGCAAGAAAGGGAGAAGATGAACACCTTAAAAGTCCAGATACACCAGGCTTTTCAGGTTTACTTGACGACGTTTTAAGGCAACTCGTTGAACTGAAAGTCAAAAGACCTAATCTCAACATTAAAGAAAGAAGAGAGGCTATCAACGCAAAGCTTCCAGAAAGTGATGATGAATGGGATTTCTTCAAATGACGGAGGGGTAAGAGAAATAAGAAAGTGAAATTGGAGTATGTAATCATCTCTGGTTCTAAGAGAGTTCTGAGGCATGTGAGGGTGTGGTCAAACGTTGTAGAGGCAAATTTATTACTCCATCTTCTCCCGAGGACCCTCGAAAAAGACCAGGGTTGAGACTTAAGTCTCTGGAACAAATCCTCAATGTTCGGAGCCATCTGGAATGGAAGTAACGACTTAGAGGGACAATCTTTCCATCAAGATTGCTATCGTGCTTGAATTGTATCCTAAAGCCAAACTCACAAATAAACAAGGTGATGACATCGAGGATGTACTGATGGATAAATTTCAACTTTCAGAGTATGAGACCTTTCCATCATTTTCTGGGAGCTTCATAGAGAAAGGATTTTCCTGCCTCAAAGAAACAACAAATGTTGGCCGGAGAAAATCATACCTACATTCTATCCGTTACTTGATACTGAATAGAGGCGTCTAAAACAAGTTATGGTGCGACTAGACACGACCACATCAGGACACATTTCCTAACGCTCAGTATCACCAATAGAGATCCCACTTGTGGGCTATGTAAACGGTCTAATGAGACTACCAGACATATCATTCTGGAATATGATATTTAGGCTAAAAAGAATGGCCATTTGGTCTCTAGAACCGAGTGATGACGTCGATGGACGGAAGCTCCTGATCCTCGTTGAGGGTACAAGAATCAGTTTGCCTTGCTAGTAAGTCTTTTGGGTGTACAATAAGCTTAAGTTGACGTACAAGAAACTTGAGTCCTTTTACTCCGATAATATAATCTAGTCTTACATTTAAATTGGCATGTTTTACAGTAAGATATGATTTTAACTATTGAAATTAATTTAATTTGAAATTGGACCTTAGCTATTAGAGGGTGGTAACCATAACAGAGATTTGTCTCAAAAACGGATAAACCGATATTAGAGTTTTATCTCTTTAAGTTATGAAGAAGACTTATTTAGATTAAGATCAAAATTGTTTTTAAAGTCATCCTATAATACACATTGTACCAAATCCTGCTTGAATATGTGCAGCCTATATAGCTGATATCTCAAGCCAGGGCTTAGACACGTTTTGACTAAAGCAAGTAAATGTTGATATGGTAATGTGTACAGTGCATATTTAGAAGCCGTTATTTTCATGAATATCATAACTGTTCTCAGACTTGTGGGAGCTATGATGTATATTTAAAATTTAGAATCAAAAGTTGGTGTTTTTAGTTTCAAATCATTATAAAACAATACCAGAAAACAAGGGTGCACTAACAGTAGTATATTACAAATCTGAGTTCGGCTTTACAGTTACAAACAGCAAAACTAATTTTCATGAAGAATTTACTGAACTTTTAATTCCTTAGTCTATTTGTAAATGAAGTTTACATATTTTTACCCTGATCCCACGAAATTTTTTTTTGAGATAATTATGAAACACATGTCCTTCTCTACAAATCTGATTGATAAATAGTCTTGTTTAGAAATTTCAATATTAAATTCTAAGTAAAATAACAATGTGCGGTGGTGGCAAAAATTGTAATGAATTTTACAATTTACAGTTGACTTTGATACAAATTACAATGGCGTAATGTAGTTAGACACCAATTTAGTTTAGCCCTTTTTTATGTTTTTATATAACTGAACACGATCTCTGACTATTTCTTGTATAGCTCAATCTATAAGAGAAATTTTGATGAAACTCTTCGTTTTTTAGTAAGAGATTCGGGATTATAACACTAGTTTATGTCTCACTTAAGAAAAATTGATTTTAGAAAAAAAGGCTCATTAGTTCACCTCTTTTGTTTACATGGAATATTTTGTTTATTATTGATGTTATTTTAAAATAAAATATATTTTATGTGTTTTAAATATAGATCTCATCTCTGATTTACCAATTATACAATGCAAAACATTGTATTTTTTGCCCTTTCTTCTTTGATATGGTTATACAGTTAATACTAGTTCTACAAATGAATCATGGAGCATCAATTGGAAGTTAAGATAGGAGAGGCTATATATTGTGCATCATTATCTCATGTAGAACTCTTTGTTATGAGTACAAGAAGTGGTAAAAATGATTAATTTGTGTACAGCCTGAACTTATATCTGTGTATATGAAACTTCTAAACCATACTTCCAAAGGTCTGGACTCTAAATGTAACTATACAAATTATAATAGTCAATTTTTCTAATTTTAATACAAAAGGATGTATTATTAATTTTTTAAAAAACCTTAAGTTATGACTTTTATTTTAAATAATTTTTGTAAAACAACCTTGGCAGAGGCTGAGTGAAACAAGATTACATCAAAACAGAAAAACAAAATCTGTTGCCAATGTTTAAATATAATAAGTCAGGAATATAATCCAAGAATTACTAAAGTAGATGAGAAATCAAGATAATAAAAAAGTTTATGCTACATATTTATTTGGAGTGTCGTTAAATAAAAACTTAGTTTTACTAAAATAGAAAAAAAGTTAAAAAATAGAAGGGTTTCCCTTTATTTTCCAACTTTAATTACTTTTTTATGATTTAATAATTTAAAAAAAAACAAATATTTAATAATCCTTCGTAATCCGATAAACCATCAAAAGTAAAAATCGAGTATCGAGTAAATACTGTAATGACGATACATTTGTTCTTAGATATATAATATTTTGTAAAGTTTTAATGTAATCCATATACTTTCTAAAGCGAGACTGCTAGATACTAGAATTTTACTGAACATGTTTCATCTTTGTTAAAGAAGTTCAATAACGATCGTGTCACAAAATACATAGTTGACGAAATTTTAGACCAGGGTCATCATGAAGAGATTGTCTTTTTATTAATTTTCGAGAAACGATAAAATATTGACCTCATTAATATATCTAATTACCAGGATACTGTAACTTCTTTTGAGGATACGACCTAATTACGTCCCACATCCTCACCTATTACCTAGATTGGCCACATAATGTATAATTGTAGTAGATTTGATGTTGGAGTGCGCACCAGTTAGCATTATTCTTCATATTACTTACAGTATAACAATACACATAACTATGTTTCGAACTTATAGACAGACATCCCAAAAGGAATATAAACAAGAAAATAACAAAATGTAAAATTTTATCCATTTTGGTTTCAGTCTGCTGTGGGCTACATTTCCTGACCCACCAGTATTCTTTTATTCTTTCAATGCTCCTGGTTCTTTCTTCTTGGAAGATTCCTCTATACATCTTATTCCTGCTTTGCCCATGTCATTTCATGTCATTTCTTTGGATGTGTCTGTTGAAGTGTAGTCTTTCCTTTCACATGTTCTTCACATGGTTTCAATATTTCATATAATTCTTGGTTTCTTCTCAGCTTCTAGTAACTCTTGGGGTCCTTTCTTAGGAACTTTCGCTCTTTTATTTTTATCTCTTCTAGTATTCTTTCTAGAAATCGTTTCTGCTGCATAGGCTACAGGTGATCTGGTTTTATAACAGTGGTGTAGTGCCAGATTTTTGCTTGTGATTTTGATTTATAAACATTTTGCTAGACTCTGAAGACTGTTTCCAGCTTCATTTTTCTCTTTACGTTTATTTTTTCATAGTTATTTTGGGTGATATTTCCTCTGAATACTTGAAGGTCTGTATTCTCCAGATATCTCCGTATTTGGATTTTATAATTTTGCTTTCGCTCATTTTAACCAAACTCATGTATTCGGATTTCTCGAAAGATATTTGCACCTCTGTCTTTCCTGTAATTTTGTTCAGTGTCTAGTCTCTGTGTCCAAAGCTTTCGTGAATAATACCAAATTGTGTGCCTATGCAGCCGAAATCAAACCGCTTTATTTTTCTATCCTACTGATCCTGTTATGTTCTATTGTTTTCCATTCCCTGATTACTTTCTCTAGTACGCAGTTGACAAGGATAGCTGATATCCCTCTCACTGTCTGACGCCCGTCCTTATTTCAAAAGGCGCAGAGTGTTCTTTCGTGAATTTGTATTTCTATTTGAAGAGTGGAAATATCTTCCAACAGCTCGTTTGAGCCGCTGCATCACCTTTAGTAAAATTACGTCCTCAAATAAATTCGGTTTAAATTCAATTTCTGGTTTTCCAATTTGATGATCAACGATATCGTCAGACAAAACAAAATAATAGGTGTATGAAACAATATATTATTTTAACATACATGTGTTAATATTATCATCATATGAGCTCACCGTAATGAGTACGGTCTTATCAATCCCAAAGGTTCCTAGCTGGATATGTAGTCTTGGGTTAAACGCCTCTTTATCATATCTGGTTTTGACCAACTTTTGTTTTATTCCGGCCCTGACGGTGTTAGATAATTCGAAGTTTCTTCTTTAAATTTTATGAAAAGTGATTTTGTTTCACAATTTATTTTCATAAGAATATTAAGGACGTTAAACAATTATAATCTGTAAAACCTTTGACGTGTGTACGTTAGGTATTTACATATTAAGAGCGTAAAGTAGGTGTTTACAAATTACACTCGAATTAAATACAACATATTTTTCTATTACTTAATGATTATGTGAGAGCTAAATGCATTTGACGTTAGCTGGGTAGGTTTATTGTTTAATGAGTGGGTGACGTGACGATAGTAATTCTGAATCAGCTGGCTTTTTTGTATGCGATATATAATCACATTTAATCAATGTTAATTTTTGTGTAGTAAAATTAATTTTGCACGCTAGGTAGTAATCAGCTGTTTTAGAACCTGCACTTTGGTTGTAAATGAATATTTTTAGACACAGTTGTATGAAAATATTATTGCTTGTTGCTCTTACTGTTATGTGTTGTCAAAACTTGAACTAAAAAACAATAGAAGTTAAGCAGTGCAAAATTTCTTAAATTAGTTTATAAAAGTTTAGTGTTCAATCGCGTGAGGAAATTCAATTTGCAAGTTATGTTAGCGAACTGAAGAACTCGCTAACAGTATTTATGCAGACTTTAACTCAAGATAACTCAATTGAATTTCAAAAAGAAAGTAAAAGAAATCATTTTATTGTTTTCCTTGAGGTAAATCATCTGAAGATTGATTATTTGTCTGATTACTAACTTCAGATTTAAACGTACCTGACATAACACAAAAAGGCCGTGAACAGAATTTGAAATTTTACCTACAATCGTATTTTAAAGTTTATTTGTAGGGGTCTTTATTTTAACAGTGCGTGGCTTAACCAAGTGCAAACGACGTGTTTCGAACATTTGACTCGAAATCTATAATTAATGAGAGTTTCATGTGAAACGGTTAATTAACACACTTTCATCAATTGGAAATCTGTTCCTGACTGTAATTTAAAATCGCAAACAATTTTCACCCAAAATCTAAATTATTCTGTTTACAAGAATCTCACACTAAAAATACTATATTTTGAGTTTTACAACCATACTTTCACAACCCCTTACATTTTAACGATTTTTTTTTTAAACAGACAAATCAGTAACAATGGTTTAATTCTATGTTTAGGGTGCAACATATTAAAAACAATTTTTACAACATACAATAAATAAAAAAAATAATAATTCGTGCAGAAACTGTGTTCAATGAGCTGTTTTTACTTTACAACATATAATATTAGAGAACGTTAACAAACAGTTCTACTTTGTCCCGAAAAAATCCCATTTGAGCGTTTTACTCAAAATTTGACTATATAAATAAATTTTGGTAAAATGTGACGATTAATGATCTAAACCAGTGAGAAAAATTGGAAATAATAGGAATAATCCCAAACTCCTATCGTTAAGGAAAACATCTCACCCCAATATAACTAAATTTAAACACCGTTATTTATATTTTAATTCAACTTATAATATTTAATCTTAGAACAAGTTTATGACTCAAGTGAAACAAGTCTAGATATTACTTAAATATATAAAAATATTCTACAAAATATAAAACGCGCCCATGGTCTATTTTTACTTTTACTAAACTGAAATTATTCTTAACGACGAATAAATTTGTTCGGTTAGTAGGTCTATTGCATTAGGGTGTGTGAGAAAGTTTATACACCGTTTGTGTGTCGACATTATTATACAATCTATACAATTCACTGGAATTTGTATTGTTTGTAAATCGGATTCAGCTAAACAAAAGACGTTTACATTAGAACAATTCTGATACTGTTTTGCTTTGTTTGACATTTCTACTTACTGATTCCATTGTCTCTATCTTTACACAACAGTAATCAAGGAAATAGGTTTTCAATAAAGGCGGATACTGTGTAGTTTACCATCTCATTTCTACTTTACTAAAGCTTGTAGAGTAAATGATTATTTACAGTTTTCCAGTATTTTATTATTATTTTTATCGCATTTTTTTTGTAATTAAATGTATTCTCATATTTAAAACCTTAAACTAATATCGAGTGTCTGTAATCAATTAAGTATTTAAAGAACAGTTACATGTGTATTATGTGTGACTGTTTGCTTTTATGATTGTTTAACTCAAGAGCACAATTTAATGATTAATAATCCCAAGGGACCTACTCGGATCTACCACTTTTTCATGTAGTTTTAGGTTAAATTGCTCTTTTTCAACTTTTCTGTCAGATGTCCTATTCCAACCCTTGAGACTGTTAGGGTATTCGAGTGATAAATGTCTTTATATTCTTCCTTTTTTATTTACTCAGTATACGAAGAATAAGGTAAGCTTGGTAATCGTCAAAAAATTCAATCTTCACGTTTCTACAATGATCTTCACGTTACTACAATGACCTTCACGTTTCTACAATGATCTTTAAGTCTATAAAATGATCTTCACGTTTCTACAATGATATTCACGTTTCTACAAAGATCTTCACGTTCCTACAATGATCTTCACGTTTCTAAAACGATCTTCACGTTTCTAAAACGATCTTCACGTTTCTACAATGATATTCACGTTCCTACAATGATCTTCACGTTTCTACAATGATCTTCACGTTTCTAAAACGATCTTCACGTTTCTACAATGATATTCACGTTCCTACAATGATATTCACGTTCCTACACTGATCTTCACATTTCTACAATGATCTACACGTTCCTTCAATGATCTTCACGTTTCTAAAACGATCTTCACGTTTCTACAATGATATTCACGTTCCTACAAAGATGTAAAATGTTATGAAAATACATAAAATGTAGATTTCGTTCTTTCAGCAGCAAAAAGTGATTATAACTACTGAACGGGATGTAAAAATATTTCTCAGTTATTAGCATTAAAATCATAACCACATTTGTAACAGAATGAAATATTTGTTGTTACTGAAATTTCTTTAAAAAATAAGTTTCAACTATGTCGACGATTTTGGTTTTTTATGTTATAACTATGGAACTACTGAACCCTAACCAGACAACATATCTACATAGAGAAAAAAAACTGCATGGAATAAAAATCGGAACAGCTCTTCTTGGATTATAAATTTACAGACAGAGAGACGTTAAGTTTTATATAATATGTAAAGATATGTTATATTTGTAATACGGTATGTAAATAATTTCTACACACTCTTCTAAATAACCTCATTAATATTTTCAATTTAACTGTACTCTATAAACTGTCAATATGTTTAAAGGTGTTTGATTAATGTTCTCACTCGCCCTACATTTCCTTCAAATCAAGTTCTACTTGAAGCAAGGTTGATTGAGAAATAACAGAGACGTCGTTTTATTTACTGCAATTGTAAATCACATTCGTTTCTTCCTTTTTATCCCTCAAGCTCTCCGATACAAGACTTTACACAGTTTTACACAACAATCAAAACCTAAACAAATTGCGACTCGTTCGAGAAACGGTCACCCCGAGTCATCTAGATTGGCATTTTGGTTGTGTACAAATTAATCTTTGGTAGCGTGTTGATTTGCTGAAGTTTTGGTTACAAAGCTAACCATGATCACAAACAACACGTAATTGATAAGTTACTGAACAGTTGATCGGAACAGCAGTCATAATTAGCAGAGCTCGCTAGACATGGAGAAGTAACCTATACTGGCTCAAAAAGTTGTGGTGTGTGAACGTTTGTACCGTATCTTATTGGTTTAATTATGTAATACATAATTTCGCCATGCCATATTAATTACTTGGAGTTGTGGTGTTCGGGCGTTTTGAAGGCTCAATCTCCTTATTGCAAGGTTATTAAATATCATAAATGAGTCGAGTTTGGCAAGGGCAATCACCCGCGTCAGTTTGTGTCTAGTTAGAATTTGTGATGTGTGATTGAATAATTAGTAGTTAGTTTTAAATCGATAATGTATAATTAATTAGATTAATATCCTTACTTTCCTATATATGTAACCATCACGTCGAAAATTCGTAGCAGATGTTACAAAACTAAACATATCATCCAGGAAATTATTTAGGAGAAAATAATCAAATACCCTAACTAAGATAGTCGAAATTTTCAGGTTTGAGTGTAAAATGAAGGCTTCCAATTCACTAGACTGGAAGTGACATAATATCAGAGTTCACTATTAATTTTGGAAACAACAAAATTAAACCGTAAAAACGCAAAGTAGGTTATTTAAAAAAAAATTCTTTATCTTTTGTAGCAATAAAGTCAGTGTGTTAATTCTTAAAAATAAAAACAAATTTATAGAAAGCTCTAAATCTGCTTATGAGATAGTCGACTTTCTAAATCTACTTTTTTTTGTCAATTTATCTTGTGATAGATAATTTCCGATCCGGATTTTAGATTTTTTTTTACCCACAGAGAGAAACTTTTTATAGGCAGAGTATATGACTCCCAGAAACGATTTATCTTCAACACTTCTTCCTCTTTCACCATGTACTCTCAGGGGTTTACTGTTGGTACACTCTTGATAATCCCCATGGTCCTAGTTGAATCTACACTTTGCATGTCGTTTTGTATTATATCCCTCTCGTTTACCTTTCCTATCTTGTCTCTCTTAACCAACTCTGGTTCTCTTCCGACCTTGACGTTATTAAACCATTCCAGAGCTAGGGAGTCTTTTTTTTTCCTTTTTAGTATAAAACGATGACGACCTTTTTTAAGCATCAACAACTGTTTTCAACTTTAAGCAACAAGAAATCATGTTCACCGCAACCATATTATACAATTCATTTGTCTTTTACAAAATACACAATAATACAACAGTTTTCAAGCTTCATAGATACAACGAATAATATTTATACACTTAAAATAAAACTATACAAACTTGCATAACATAAAAGACAAATTTGGTACCCTCTTTAGGAAAGAGTGGCGAAGAGCGATGTTTTCCAGTTTTACATGTTCACTTTATATTCCTCTTTCACTTTTTTCTGCCTAATCTGTCTAATATATATTTTTTAATTTAAAAACATTTACCATCAGTAATATATTTTTAAAATTTTTGTCGGGTGTTAGACCCTCAACTGTTAATAATAAAATATTCTTGTACTCTTCAAACTATGGAATGTGGTGAGCTGTATCTTTCCCTTCTACACAATGTACATAACTTGAATTGTTTACTTTACTCTTTTTTCAGATTTTGACGAAAAGACTCATGATCTGAAGCTGTGTCGTAATAGTCAATTTGTAAACCTGGTAGTAAAATTAAGTGTTTGTTTTTAAACCCCAATTTTTTATCTCAATAGACAGTGTGAATTGTAGTATAAGTGTACATTATTAAATTGCTAATATTTTATGCCACAATAATTATATTTCTCAATTTTATTTAAGAAACCATTTTAAACTTTGTGGACTATTTTATACAACTTTTATTCCTGACAGGTTGTGGTATATATTCACAAAATACAACAAACAAAACGAGATAGTGAAATCGGTTTTAAACATTGTTGTGTTATTTACCTGAGTTTATTTAATTTGTTTCTACACGCATATAAACATTATTAGGTTAGGTAGAGTTTCTTTCGTGTAGGTTCACCTTTTGAATACCAATAGGTTTAGACACAGTATTAAATTTCCTATCACGTACAAACTATACGGATGTAGAATTATGTGAGAAAAGTTTTTAATATCCAGAGACAGTGCACTGATCCTAACACTCAGGATTAGTAAGTTCTGTTAACAATCTTCGAGTATATTTTTTATCTAATTTTAATTTATTTTAAAACTGACGTAGATTTTAGTGTCTCAGACATGTTTCATAGATAAAAAAATCGATCGAAAATATTTTAAATGGTGGCCGTTTTTACTTGATTATTTGTCTGTATGGTACTTTAAAGAATTAAAATTATTGAAATTATGTCAAAATATGTATAATTATATTCTGCTTGCAATGATGCCAACCTCAATTCTGTACGATGATGTTTGAGCAAGTTATCAAAAACTTATTATTCTCTATTTCTGTGATACATATTATGTATTTTTCCCAAACCATGTAAAAAAAATTTTTTTAGTAGTAGAAATTATTCCAAATACAGACACAATTTAAAACATATGATATTTTTCGACTTGTGTAGCACTATACTAAAAATAATTCTTAGAAATTACAGACATTCAAATCTGAAAATTTAGTTTAAAACATAAACTTTTGTATTATCGCATTCCTATACACACGTACATGTCCACAAGTAATAAAGTAAAAATGTACAACTAATTACAAATGCCTCAAAATTATATTATTTCTTTGCATTTTCTTACTAAGGATACATTTTGTAAAACAATATACGATCAGAGGCTCACTATAGGGTACACGATTCACGGTATAAAAATGGCGGTCAAAATGTTTTAAAATATATTTTGTATACATTTTTAATGATAGGTGTATCTGTATCACTCAATATATAAAACTTAACATAACGTACAAAGATAAAATTTTATAGCCTCCATTTAGAAACTGTAGGAGATATAATACTTTAAATGGATAAAATAAATAAAACAAACTGGATTTTTCAATACCCTAAATTTGAAGTGGAACTTGACCAACCAAGATGTTTGTGAGATAAGTAGTTATTAATTTTTATAATTAAGTTTAGAAGGTTATTGTGCAATTTTGAAAATCTATCTAGGCGGCATTTTGTCGTTTGAAATATTTTAGTATACTGATTCTATCTACGGTATTTTAGTGTTTTCACATTTAATGGTATACCTGCAGTTTACAATTGTGTTAAAGCTAAATTAACAGACATTTCGTGACGCCATTAGATATTGAAACATATTTAAGTCAAAATGTTTGAAGTTCTAAAAGTTTTGAAATCCAGGGACCTTACTGTAACCGCTGATAATATTAATAATACTGAAACAAATATTTCAGATCATGAACAGCCTAAAGTGTTTAGATTTTTTAAAGACAACATTGATGTCTATTAAAGTAAAGCATCGGATCGGATTCTACCCTAATTAGTTTTATTAAAGAAACTCTCACCACCACATTAAATTAAGGCAATTTGCAATTATTCTCTGCTCTCATCAACTTTCCTTTATGTATGGAAATATAGTATTTTATTTCCATTTAATAAAACGGTATTTTCTTTATCACAATTAAACTATAGACCTATTAGCATTGTACCTACACGTTTTAAATATTATCTGGAACAAATTGTGCATCATTTTTTATTCTCCATCAGATTTGTGGTTATTAAAAAATACTTCTGAGTAGTTTTCAATCACGTTTTTGAGAAAAGTATAACACTAATTCGGCAGAACTTTGTGTAACCGAAATTATTCGCTATGGTATGGACGATAAGTAAGTTACATTTCAAGTTTTGTTTGATTTATGTCTAGATCATTTGATTACTTGTTGATTCAATTACTCTTGACCAAATTAATTCAGTTAGGGTTGTCAACGTCTGCTGTAGCATGTTTTGAGTCCTATACGACTGAAAGATGCCAATGTGTTTGGGGCTACATCGTCTTCTTCGGAACGTATTAGTAGGGGAGTAGGGTGTACCACAGGGTTCTCTACTGGGGCCATTCTTGTTTAGTATTTAGATAAATGATGGGTCTACTATGTTATTAAAAGTTCCATAACTGTTAAGGGCTCACTCTAGTGAATACGGTCTTGGCAATCCCGAGGAAACCTAGCTGGATCTACAACTTTTTACATTTTATCTTAGGTTAGATCCCTCTCTTTCATCTTTTGCGTCGGATCTTTC
The DNA here is from genome assembly GCA_963513935.1 of Aphrophora alni. Taxonomy (NCBI): domain Eukaryota; kingdom Metazoa; phylum Arthropoda; class Insecta; order Hemiptera; family Aphrophoridae; genus Aphrophora; species Aphrophora alni. The sequence continues at coordinate 29,130,424 of OY740778.1, forward strand.
TTGATCAAATGTCGTTCTTTCCGTCCCTGACACGATTAGAGTATTCGAGGGCTAAGTGTCTTTATTTTATCCTCTTTCCTTCCTTTTTATTTTATAATGCGACGATGAACGGAAGGTTTTTAACCTTAAAACAACGAGAGAAATATTTCATTTATATGTTGTTGACTTATACATTTTCTTGCGTTAAAAATCTAAGATTTGACTTACAGTAAATTGAGGGTGTGTGCCTAAACAGCGTCGTCGCCTGAATTAAAAATTATGTAAAATTACTGTACAAAATTTGGGAATATAATACTACATAATAAATATTAAAGCGATATAATTATTGTCTTCAGAGTACTTGGAACAGACTGATCAAGTTTTATAGAAAAGCTGAGAAAATCCTGTGTATTGCATTTACGTGACAGAAAAGTTAATACTGTACCATGTATGAAGCAGATTAATATTCAGGAAAATATTTATTAGAAAATAACTGTATAAACATTTTAAATCTGACAAAAAATGTTAACGTCAGGTCACAGGGTAGTTAAGACAGCAGTCAAAAATAAATGTATACAAAATTTTAAAGTGTAAAGTAAAGCTGACAAGAATGTTATACCAGGTTAAAGGGTAGTTATGACGGAATGTCTGTGAGGGAAAAGCGCAGCAAGTCCTGTATATTGAATTTACGTGACAGGAAAGCTAATGCCATGATTGAAAGCAGATTAATATTCAGGCCTATATCTATCAGAAAGTACCTGTATAAAAACTTTAAAGTATATCATACAGTTGACAGAAATATTAAGTACACAGATTATAAGAGACCACAACAAAATGTGCAGCTAAGAACATGGAGAAACGAACGATAAATCCATTTACTTGCTTCACTAGTCTCTGTGAGCACTTATTCGTGGGCCTCTAAATTGTATATATGTCTATTGATATTTACAACCCTCCACGGTTATATAGAGGGCCATGGAGTTGTTCGTGTGTAAAAGGATTCAGTATTAAATAGTAAAACAGTAGCATATTTATTACATCAAGTTGTATTAAAGAAACACATTGCTTAAGTAGAAAAAGAAAAGTAGATTAGTCAAGGACAACTCTTATTCAACAGCTGGTTATGCACTGAACACATGGAGACTATTTTATATTATTTGTGAACAACGAACTTTAATAGTCCACTAACTATCTCTTCAAGCGATAATTCCCCAGTATATTAAACTCAAAATGGCTTTACTTCCTTGCCTGTAGGAACCACACAGTGAACAATTACATAACCAACGGTTTCACTGTCTAGCTTGCTTATACAAACCGAATGTCTCCATAAAGTACCTCTAATCTGTATAAACTAACATCAAAATGTCCCTTAAATTCTCCGTGAAAAAGAGAGATAATTATAACATACGTTTTACTAAATTATATAATATTGATGATAACAAGAATTAGTAATTAAAAGCATATTTAAAATAATAATACAATAACACCCGACAACATTAATAACAATTCTACAATAAGAACAGAAAGCACATCCAGTAAAACTGATTAATTTAATTGGGGAACCACAGATTCAGCCCAAGCACTCATAAGTATTGCAAGTTCAATTTCAAACTCTACGGTTAAATAACTAAATAAAGTAGCAACAATCCAGTAAATCCAATAAAACCTAACATTGTTTACTGAGATCGCCTACATTGAAAACAAAATATCAGCTGTAACAAATCAATGAAATAAATACTTCAAGACCATTAATAAATAAAATTATTGCAGTTTAGAAAATAAACAAAACAAACACCATAATTATTTTGTTTTAATAATTTAATTAAATTAAATTTCACGTTTTCAATGTTCAATGAAATTATTATTGTAGGAAGAAAGGAAGCTACGTAGTTTAATATCACTCTGAATTGGTTTACTCAGTTTGAAAAGAACGTTAGACCTAAGGAATAATATAAGAAAAGGCAAGTAATTATTATTATACAACCTTTAAGAAGAAAATAACAAAATACAAAACATTCTGTAAATAACAAATAACAAAAACAAGGAATGAAAACAAAACATAATTCCGAATTGAAAATTAAAGTTGACCAAATAAAATTGATATAAATTATATACTGCTTAAAATGATAAACATAACTGTCCCAAATGGCATCATAGTAAAGCTACAAACTGCATTACAATATTATTGATCCATAAAAATCCATTCAAAAACATTGCAGAAACTTTCTCACATACTCATCTCCAAAAACATAAAAATTAATCGACGAAGGTTATAGTCTAAAGTGGAAGTTAAAAACACTCCTGTGTGGATGTGTAAGGGAGTGGAAAGTTATTTGTAGTTTCTCCAAAACGTAACAAGTAGAAATGTTATGAAGTCAAGATTAAGAGTAAATAAAGTAAATACTTGTGGATGATTTTTTATTTTTTTAAAGTCGAAACCCCTTCCGCTCATCATCGCCTTATGTGAGCATGAAAAGAACTAAATAAAGTTTTTGAAACAGTACCTACATGATCAGTCGGATATTAAGGTTCTCTGTATTTATCTCGCTTGTCATGACTGCACACGCTAAATCATAGATAAATCACACAGCACAGTGTAGCCTCAAGGGACTTTGTATCTGACAGATTGTTGTTATCAGTAATGTCCTTGTCATTGTAATATATTACGTACATATAATCTGTTATAATCTATTTGACATATTCGTTAAAGATAATTAGAAATAATCACAGATGGAATTCCCGAATTTCAACTTGTGGCTTTGACACTCAAAATAAGGTTTATTTTAGAGATTATTTCTGTGAGAGTGACACATCAAGTAATCCGGAATTTGTTAATTAACATAATAAGTATTATATGCAACGTTTGTATTATAACAGCCTTCAACTACAACTATATATATGCCCCTGTTTGAAATTGATCAAGTTCATTGCAATGGGTTTTACTTTAAGATACAGTTTCTTCAGATGTTTTGATTTTTTGACATCGTTTATTTTCGTCCTAACCTATAGAAATATTTTTAAACATTTATTTATCATTTTGTGTTTTCATTTTTGTAATAGAGAAAGAATTTGAAATTTATTTTAAAATGACAAATAAACAAAATGTAGGTTTATTTACATAAATAACGTTTAATAACTGTACATTAATACCTTGTTGCATGGACCATATGAATAAAAAATCCAAAACACATTTTGTACTGAAGTCTATGCAAGCACCGCTTAATTGTTTATACTTAATACCCTCCTTATTCTCAAAGTTTGTGTTTAATTGTCAATAAATATTTCATCAATATAATTTTTATTTATTTTTTTAGTACCAATATATCTATTCCAAAAACAGGGGTTTCAAATGTCTCACCGTAGCAAAAGATATTTTAAATAACAGATTCAGTTTTTCCCCATGTTCAAAGAATGGATGTTGTAAAAAAAGTAATGCTGTGGGAATGGTTGATATCCTAATGCAATTTTTGTTAAGAGAACTATTACCATACATTATCAACTATAACAAAAATATGTAATACCAACTTAGAAAGAGTTATTATCCTGTACTTAGGAAGCGTGCTTTGGTCCGCCCAATCTTTAAACTACCAAACCTGCTGGTCCATACTGTCTATCAATTAGTATTTTACCATATCTATCGAAATCCTAATAAAGGATTGTTTACTACTTTTGGGCTTTTAGGTTTGAATCTGCAGCTTATTGGACGTTAATAAAATTCAAAGAGCAGAACAAATATGAATAGTTTTCGATACAGTTTTAGATGAAATATATTAAATACTCATTCACCTACTCAGATTATTATTTAGCTATTCATTAACACAACAAAGATCAAAAAACAAGAAAAATTTGTTAAATGAAACTTCAAATACTTTAAATGGTTGATAAATGTCTAACGAAGGTTGAACAAACTACTTGAGAATACTACTTGACAGGAAGGAATTTAATTTGAAGCAGAGATTGAGTTCAGGGAGAAACTAGGGAACTTACCTTGAGTAATTCCTATTGAAATCCTTTCTAATGAGTTCAAAACATGTGATTTCGTAATGGAAAACTAGTTACATAAAAACTACTAAATATAAATACATATTAGTTAAGGACAATTAAACATGTAAATTTATACCACTGCTGTCAATAAAATGGTTGCTGTAAATAACAAAAATGATAGCTCTGTTTTAAGTTCACTTAGTTTACTTCCGATAAATTTTAATGTATGAACATATCGAATTTAGAGTTTAGATTTCTTTAATACTTGAAAAAACCTCGTTTAAAAAAAAAAAATTAAGACGAAAAATGTTTATTTATTTTAGTAATTTAGATAACTTTAAATGTTTCAAATTTTAAAATAGTGTATGTGACGACTATACGAATAGGAACTTTAGAAGATACACTACAAGGAAATTTGATCAAAATCGGTGGTATCTATTATGAGACAATCTTAACTCTGTGATTCTTTCTTAAGGTATCTATCTCAAAATTTCCAGTTATGAATAAATTAACTAACCTCCCGAGATTTGAAAAAAAACTATCTCTACGACGAGTTGGGTTGTAGACCACTGCAGACAGACAGATATTATGCCAAACACCAGTTTTTTGACTCACAGAAACTATACTTCGTTTTTTTACTCTTCAAATAGATTTCTCTATACTACGTATATGGGGAAAGTTAAAGGTAAAACTTGTTTGTTATTTTAAATAATTTAGAATGTATGAAATTGTAAATAGCGTTATTTTGTACTGATTCTATTAATTTTTATGTTTATTTATTTAAAATAAGGAAATTATTTATTGTCATTTAGGTTTATGTCGTTGATATAACCTAAATGTGTAAATTTGTACACACCACTTACAAAATTAGTTATTGTTACATGCCAAAATTATTAGTTTGAGAGTTATGATTCAAAAATTAACTTCAGATGTCGTTTTACAGTGTCTAATATTTCAAATCTGCCCAAGTTATGTAAATCTCATTTTGGGTAAATATAGAGTTTTATGACTTAATCCCATCTACTAAAACCAAACGTGAAGCCAAAATTCAAGTTTAATATTTAAAATACTGAAAATAACCAGTTGATACTGATTTATTTCGGTTTTTTTTCTCCAATTACCTCCCAATTTATTTAGAATTATTTCTCTAGAATTAGATTACCTGTATATTTTTTTGTATATTCGCGTCAAGGGAGTTTGAAAGATTAAAAAGCACATGTTATTTTAAAATTAATCAAATTAAATATAAAAGTGTTGCTATTATACTTGCTCATGTGCTTTTTGTAATAAATAAATTTGATACTAACTGTACTGTTTTATAACTAACTGTGTGGTCTCTTTATATAATTCCATAGCTCGAATACGATTAGATCGGTTTTAATATAATTCGATAAATAATCCATTAAAATAATTTTGTTGAGAGTTTTATAAAAATTTTCTGGTTCAAAATGAAACAATTTAGTTGTCATCAACACAAATATTTCATCCTAAAACAACAACAATCAAATAAACAAAAACAATCAATGGCGACTTGATTAAACATTCTTATTTAACAAAATTGGTTCAACCAATTATCATACCATTTTGGTGAATTTCGAACTTTGGTAACCAATGCACTTGTAATAATGATTCGAATTTGCCCCTAACCACAATCACCAGAAACTTTAAAATAAAACACAATTATTTCTGATTAATTGTTCTTTATTTATTATTTCTACTAAATGCCCTATCACTGGTGAAATTCACAATAATGATTCGAATTTGCCCCTAACCACAATCACTAGAAACTTTAAAATAAAACACAATTATATCTGATTAATTGCTCTTTATTTATTATTTAGTAGAAACAGTGCTCAACAAGATTGTATAATGTACTTGTACCTTAAACTATATCTATAAAAATATTAACTCAGTGTATTTTTGATATTTGCATTCTGTATAATCAGACACCCCAAATGTTATTCTGTTTCCAAATATTATACTTAAAAATGTAATGCACTTTCAAAAATGAACACAGTATTATTGTTTGTCACTGAATGTTTTTAAAAAGATAACAACTTCCCGCCCGTGTTTACTGTGGATAATTTGTTTGTCTCGGTAGGGAATATTTTAATAAGTAAACTAGGGTAGATGTCAGTTTTGTCGAATGAGATATTGATTATCTTCGAAACATATTTATGATCAATCATGTAAACTTTGTACAAACTTTCCTAATCAATTGTTTATATTATACAGAAACTGCAATATACTGAAACGTAAGGATTCATAATTTGTTCATGTGATATGGCACATTGGTTCAAATAATTTTGTACACTACATTATATTTAATACACTGATTTATTTCTAATCGGAGCACTTTCAGCAGTTAATTAATAGTTTTAATGGCACCCATTTTTAAATGGGAAATAAACTGTAATTATTTACTGCAGCACCCCAATTTATATTTATTTTTGTTATTTTTGTACTACATACCTGTCTTCATAAGAATAATAAAATGTTTTGGTGAGCCTCAAAGTTTTTACTTATTTATAGAAAAACATAATTTAAACTCTTCTTGGTTAAGCTCCATTTTGTGAATTACGAGTTACAATATGTTTGTACGCGAATTGATTTTACCTTACAAGGTTAAGTAAGGTGGTTATACTGTATATATAGGCACCTTACCTGATCTACGCGTAAATGAACTTACGTATCATATAATTATAACCGCAACTGAAATTTGGAAAAAAAACAATGAAAGAAATTGTACCAACAGCTGTTCCCAAGTGGTAACCCATCCATGTACTAACCACACCCAATGTTGCTTGACTTCGGTGATCTGATACAGGTCTGGCCAGATGACTATCTGATTTTCTTTAAGATATTGTTAGGAATAAGTTAATATTCGGTGAATATTAAGGTTATATTAGGAAGAACACATATTCACAAAGCTCAGAATGACCCAACTATTGTGAAACAATAAAAAAAAAGTTGAAATGCTTGACTTGCATCTCAACTAGGTTACCAGGGAGAACAAAAGGTATATAAGCGGTCAGCATGATTTGGAGGGGGTCTCTTGTCTTTTTGGAGCTTGAAAGATACACGGCTGTGTTGCTAGCCGTGGTGGAAGATGGCCCAGGAAATCTACTCAACAAACCGTAAGCAAGCATTTCTATACATAAAGTCACCAGTTAGAAGACTTGTAATTTCTTTCATTTAAAATATAACGATAGTTGGAATACTTCTGGGCTTTGAATAAATAATATTGTTTTGTTTTATTGTTTAATGAATTCCTATTTTTGTATTAAAGTTTTGTATTTAAATTTTTTATTAAAGTATTGTATGAAAGTTTTGTATTAAAAGTTTTGTATTAAAGTATCAGGGAAATAGACATAAGTTTCATGTCAAAGATAAGAGTTAATAAAATATTGAATCACTGATCTTGTAATTAATTAATTAATAAAAGGAACCCAGGCATATTTTGAAGGGCCGTTCATAACAAATGGTGCATCGGCCGTTCTTTTAGTTTTTACTAAAAATTAATAACTATTAAAATTGTGGCAATATTCTTTTAATACATATTATTGAAATTGATTTTAATTTTTTTTTTAGTTTAATAAGTTTAGAAGTTATTAACTTAATGTTATTATTTAATTATTGTTAGTGTTTAATAATAAGAAAGGCTAAACTCTAGTCATGCCATTGTTACAATAACATTAAGAGAAAAAAATGTAATAGACAATTAATTCATCTTTATTTAGTGTGTTGCTTCGTTGTTTTTGAAATTTGTGACCGATTACTTTTTTAAATTAGATGGTTGTTATGGATTTTGAAACATTTGATATTCTCAGCGTCTATAGTAAATAGTTTAAATTAGTCTTGTATGTTTCATAGGCAATGCACTGAAAGAAATACTTAGGTCAGGTTTATTGTGAATGAAGTGTAATGTGAAGATTATATACCATGCTGAGTAGGGAAATTCCTTGGAGTTTGATTGTTTATTTCAGCATACCTTTGGCAAGGTGTGTAGTGTGAATGCTGAGAATTTTACAACAAATTAAGGTGTTATGCGATTTCTATGGCAATTAATGGTTTACGACGAAAATTTAGACATGCTAAATCCAAGTGTGCAATTTATCGCAAAAATGTAAACCATTCTCTATTAATGTCCATCCAATTCTAAATTTTAATTTATTAATCTACTCTGAACTTTATTATTAACACATTTTAATTTGCCTTAATTAATTACCATATTGGAATAATTACGCTTTAAGAACATAATATTAATAAAGGTTTAAGGGTGAACAAACGTTCACATCATGCATCTTTTTAACCAAATCATACCTCTTCTCGTTAAGCAAGGCCAATAAAAGGAATATGGTAGAGTTCATTAAGGGCTGATGCGACTTGAAAGAAAAACATATAAATATGAGTTGTTCACAGGGGAGTCTATGTCAAGTAAATAAGGTTTGCAAGAGGACCCTGCACAGGCATGATCTTTTAATGCGAATGCATAGACCGTGGAAAGGACTGAGACTCTTGTATCGTTGATAAATGGTTAGAGAATCCCTTAAGCAACCTTGTCACGAAGATTCCGAAGATGGGGATGTCTAGGGACAATAAGCCATCTATTAGGAACACTAAGTCCTTCTGGTTGTCATGCAGAAGGGATAGACTAATTAATGGGAGAAGAGTTACTGCATAACAAACACACTGACATAACTTCAAACGAGGATCTCCTTTATGTTCTATTCTTAAAGGCCGTAACACAAAGTCATTAAAATCAATAACAAAACTGTTGTATGATCAGAATACATCTATTACAACGTAAATGGAAGTCTAGACTATTTAAACAATGGTATTGAGCGCACTCTGAACAGTTTGTAAGGAAACATAGGCTGGGAAACGTAACCTGTTTCAATATTAGATAACAAACATAAGATGTTTCAAAGGATATTTCTAAGTACAGTAGGCTAATTTGTTTACTGTCCAATTACAAACGAGAGGCAGTATTGTGATGATTTGAAAATGTTATACAGTTCTCAATGTTTTTATATCTAATCGTATTATCTGCTTAATGTCTTTATAATTCTTCTAAATTTTCTCACTAACGTATACTACCACAAACTGTCTCAAAAATTATTATACTATATGAGAGATCATTTATCTTAGTTATTATTAAATTTTTGTCAAAGTACTTGGTGTAGGGTCCAATAATGGAGAAGGTTAAAGTCACACATTTTCTCAAGAACGGATCATATAATTTTGTAAATATCTAAAAGATTTAAGCAAGGTAAATGACCAGTGTAACTATTATATTTTTCTTAATATCTCTTTTAATTGGTGGCGGAACAAAATTGCTTTGAGTTTTATACAGATTAGATATTCCACGATATTCTAAACTTTGGTCAGTAAAAAACTGTTATAAGTGGTGAGGAGTGAAATTAGTTAGAGGAATGAAATGTCTCTTAAATTATCAAAAAGGAACCATATGATTGATTAACTGTTATTATATTTTAAATACATTATTTGATATAAAAATTAAAATGATAAAGGTCATATATTTTGAGATTTGAAGAATGTTGAACAAGTTAATAATTTATAAATATATAATTTGTTATATCACTGGGATCTATCTTTTATAATTGTGATGAAAACATAACGATCATATTAAGATATTTTATTTATGAACATCAATAAAATCATAACTTAAGTTAAGGAACAACTCATAAACCTTCTCACTCACCCATCTCTAAAATCAAATGAAAACCAATAAAAATTATTTGTGCAAAAAGTGTCAGTTCCGAAGTTGTCAAATAAAGAGTGAAAACGAACTGTGGATATAATATTTATATATTTCAAATTCCCTAAATCGTAAAGCTTAAATCGTATTTGATTAAAATTGTACTTTAATTGACGAAGGTCGATGTCATTTTTGTTTTTGCCAATTATTTCTGAAGGGGAATATTTTGTACTTGGGATTTTACACTCGTTTGGTGTCATTAATTTTCAAAATCAACCACAAATGTTGATACCATCGGCAGATACCATTTTGAGAAATTACGTATTCTACAAAAACTCCATGGTTGAGTTTTGTGTGTTTTAGCGATAAATCACTAACCGCCATTTTTGGAGAGATGAGGATAATGTGTTTTGTTTGGCTCTTTAGAGGATATCCTTGAGCAAAATTTGATCAAATTAGATATAGCTGATTTTGAGGAAATTCTAAATTTGTTTTGTTTTTTCCTTATAGAGCAAACAATAAGAATTTTAAAATAATAATATTAAACTGAGATGTGGCCAAATATATCCACATTTGATTGAAATCGGTTGACGCATTTTTGCTGTAAAACACTGAATAAACGATAACCAAACCCACTTTGTTTTATTCAGAACACTTCAAAACTGATATATCCACAAACAACTCAGCAGCCATTTTCTTACTCATCATGTGACCTTTACATCATGTTACTGTATTACATTAATGTGAGAAAGTAAAAACTGTAACATTTCAAAATGGCGGCTGACTGGAAAGAGTTTTTCTTTATTATGTAGGATGTACTTAAGATTTTCTATTTAATTCTAAATTTAGGCAAGATGTTTCATGATGTGTATAAAGTTGGAGGACAGCTTCTACATTACACCTCAGTATTCTTAGATCTTAGTCTCAGATTGTAATCAAAGTGCTTAGAATAGTTTAAGTGGGCAGACCTTAATGTTTAATTAGCCTTTGACTCTGCAAATGGGTTCTAGTACCATGACCTCTTTCCCCTCCATCACCCCTAACCTTTCACACCTCTTTATCGTCTATGCCTTCGCAATATCTTAACTCAATATCCGTGAGTGATTTTTGTTGTTAACAGCCTTAAACACCATACTCAATATTAATATAAAGAGTGATTCACGACCGGTCTGTCAAACTTAAAAGTTTCTATAAACATATGTGAAAAAAATGCTTAGTTTTCCATTTAACTTTTCGATTTCAAAAACAAGATATAATCCAGAACGACCTGAGATTTCAATAACAAATTTTGCATAGTTTATTTTATTAGATTCGAGTGTACCAAAAAGTATAAATATTTTTCACTTAACCGTTTCAAAATGGCATTCATTAAATACAATACTTTACACCAAATATTTTGAAATCCATTCACTTTGGAAAATATTTGCCCTTTCAATGCTGGACAATATAATAACTTTATTTTTATTGTATGTTAAAAGACAGCATGACATCATATTATTAAAATAAAACAGTAAACACGATTCTTTATCACTTACTAGAACACACAAGATCTGTGTTTTTATTTACCTAGCAGTAAACATTCAAAATAGTTAAGTTGATTGTCGAGTACTGGATGATTAATAAAAGTTTCATTGTTTAAAGTAAAACCAGCAACCGATCTCCAACTTGCGCAACTATTCTTCCAAAGTCCAAACTGCAGCTATCTCGTCGTGTAGTACAGCTCAGTCCACAAATATAGGAAATCAACAACTGTTGTACAATTTAATCAAAACGTATTGCGTGGTTTTATTAAATCACAAAAGGATTAATTGGCAATTAAATGACAACCGCTAACAACTTGACAGTCGTTCCAATTAAAATTCAATTTCATTGACTTAATTGGATCAACAATACGTTTAAACATCGACCTTGTCCTGGCCATACATATACACAATAAATAAATTGTGACATATGAAACAATAAAATATTATTGTAATAGGCGTTTATGTTATATTTAAATCATTTACATCACCGCAGAAAATATGTCAACAAGCAAGGATATTAATTTGTCTCATTAGAATTGCCATGATTGCCGGAGGCTGACGTTATTGTTATACACTAATTTGTTAATTAATAGGTTATGTTGCTTCACCAAGATTTAGCATTGAGTGATTGTCAATTATTTAATTATTGAGTATAAATCTGTGCAATGTGTTTTATAATAATAAGATAATATGTATGCTCGTTGGGAAAAAAGTTTTTCGTTTTTTGTGACTTTTGTTACGGATTTAGTTACGGTGATGTAATAAAACCTTGCTACGTTCTTTAACAAACATTATTATATAGAAGTTACATGAAAATACATGTATATATATTTTATTTTTAATGTAGGTTTTTGAGCCACCGTTGCTCTTCTAACTATTTTTGTTGCAGCATTCAAAGTCTATTTATTTGGTTTGCCATCAGAGGTTGATGAGCTTATAAAAGGCAAAGTAGAACAATACTGAGTCTCACTAAGGACGGGTTACAAGTCTCAGGTATCATTGCTTTACAAGAGAAAAATTAAGTGTACGTTGCACTATCTACACTAAGTAAGGATAAAAATGAGGTAATTTATTATGAAAAAATCAAGGAGAAGAGATAACCTCAGCACTTCAGATAAACTATAAAGAATAAAATTGTAAAATGTAAGTTACAATATGTTTAACTGAAAATCAGATTTCAAATGAAATAGAGTTGGAAGTAGAAATTATTGGTCGATGTTATTTCGCTTTACACCTTATCCTCAACTCATGAAGTTACCAGAAACACCTAAGATAAGGATATACGAACCATTCTGGGACATATTTTGTGTAGCAGAGACTAGAATCCTTAATGTAGAAGATTAGTTGAGAAGGCATGATCTTAAAATTATCTATGAAGGTATTCATGACGATGGGGTTGAAGCTTCAGATAAATTATGAATTTGTACTTTATAGAGACGTAGACTTAGTTACTACAACAATTAAGGAAAGGGGAAGTTTAGCAGGTCAAATGCAGATATTGCACAAAAAAGCGAGAGTAGACAGAATTGTTCCACTCGGCACTTGTAAGGAGAAGAATTAAGGCAAGAAGCAGGGAAAAGATAAAGAGACGGCCTAAAGGAAGGTAATAAAATAGAGGTCAGGAAAAATAAAGCGGAGGTAGAGAGAGTTGAAGGAGTGTTATGCTGGAGGGCAAAGCTCTTCGAGGGGTCCAGCAATGTGGAGTAGTGATATCAGGATAAAACTGATCCATGCCGTTCTCTACAATCTTATGACTTTTTATCGAAATTTCCTTCAGCTGCTCACCTATAGTGAGTACGGGTGCCAATCCAAGGAGACCCTACCTGGAGCTTTACCCTTTTCTTGTAGTCTTGTTTTTTCTAATGTTTTTTCCTGTCACGGCTCTTTACAAATTCCTGTTCTTTTCCGAAGCTGGTGGTATTAGAGGGATTTTATTTTTTTATCTTTTCTTCCTTGTTTTATAATTTAATGATTACCGAGAGGTTTTTATCCTCTAACACTACGAAATGTAATTTGTTCATAAAATATTATTTTTGGAATATATATTTTAAATTGTCAATATTATCTAATGATATGTATGTATGAACAGGATAAAAAACACTACTTTGATTTGAAGGAGGTGAAAACAACAGAGAATCGTTATTATTTTAGAACTTCTACGAATTATAAATAAGAGTTTTCTTCAAAATTTGCTTTCATATTTACGTGTTTAAAATAAGAAATGAGGTTTCGATCGTAGTTGCTTGTAAATTTCTGACATTATAACATATAGTTTATCCCTATGGTAATCCTTAGCACAAATAACTCGTCTCCAGTACCGAATCTATTACAAACATTGTATGTGAGTGAGAATGTAAGTGAGATCCTTTGTCCACCATTTCATTATGTAGTGTCATAATGAGTTCTGTGGGATAAAAACTGGGAATGATAGTCAATGTGACAGTAACATCCTCACATTTTGAAACATATTTTTGTGTTCTTATAAAAAACTCTAAACACAACCACATGGACACAAAATCCGAATTATAGCCAACTCGTAATGTAGAGTAAAATGTTTGTTGTGTGTAAAGCCAGAAAGTGATGAAATGAACTGGAAATAGACCCCAGTAGATGCTTTGGCATTTTGTATGTAAAAATATAATAAGTTACCAATCATGTTGAATGCTGTAAAGGATAGCTAACGATGAAAGTAAAGGTTAACTGTTTTAAGTGTTTGGAAACTTATAGAAACTGGATTATGAGGAATCATCTTGTCAGAAAATAACAAGAGGTTCTTATTTTGTTTTAAGTTAATAATATTTAGGCTCATTTAAATAATTAATTAAGTTTACAAATAAAATAAACATAACGTTATTTGTGATAAAGTTATGTTACAAAAACAAACTAAAATTTTAAGAAAAAATAAATTTTAATTGAAGAATACCATATAATAAAAATATTTAGATACTAAATAAATATTAAAAGTGTAGTTAAAATAATTAAAAATATTTCTACTTAAAGTCATTCTTGATTAGTTTATATTAATAATAAAAATAGTAGACACAATTTTCTAAAATGAATGTATTAAAGAGATAAAGATATATAATTAATTGGGTACAATTTCATCAAAATATGAACAATAGTTGGTGAGATATGTAGTACGAGATAGTAGTTGAGATATATTCAGTACGAAAGTAATAATTAACAATATTCAAATATTTTTATTGGAAACAAATTGTAACAATAAATTTAATAAAACCTCTGAAGTTTACATGTTGACAAAATAGGGGAGTTTTTACAAATAAAGATAACTACTAAAAAAGTGTGAACTTTAAAGGTGAATAAATTAGGAAATTACCAACGTAGAAGAAAACTACAATCATATATTTTATTTTTACACCAAAGTTAACCTTAAGTGAAAAGATTTTTTTGTAAATAGTGAACAATTAAGAAATAGAATTGCAAAAGCTATGGATTATTATAAGGGCGACATCTCACGAAGTTCGTTCGGGTACATAATAAATCATATTATTATCTAAATAATAAATTAGTTTAATTAATAATAAAGCCTCATAAAATAAGGGAAATGGTTACAAAATATTAAAGGACCAAAGAAAAGAATTGTAGGTAAATTAATCGAAACAACTAGCGATATAAGGGAAAATTGATAAAATCAACAAATTCCCGACTTTGGAAACCCAAAATGTTGATATATAAATCAAAACTTCTTCTTAAGATCTGGGCAGTTTAAGATGTAGCCAAACGTAATAACTTAAAGATGCAATAGTATGTTTAAAATTGAATTAAATTCTAAGTGTTAAAATCAGTAAATATTCTAAATAAATAACATTTTCCGTAAGACAATGAGTAAGAAGACAATTTCCCAAGAAACAGTTATAAATTTCGATTTAAAAAATTAATTTTGGGGCTTAGAGATCAACTGTATAAATACATAATTCGTGTTCAGCACTCCGCAAAACATAAGTTTCAATAAAGTGTACACAATATTGAATCAAAAGTTATTCCAACTAATAAAGTTTAAATGTTAATTTTGAATTGAACGTACAAAAAACATATAATGAATGTTCAACAAAATCTACAAATATTTTAAAGTTTGAAAGTTAGTTTTCGAATGTGGATTACTTTAGAGCATAATAAAAATAATGAGTTGGAATTAGTTGTAATTACACTATTTCCCATACTTAAAAAAATTGCTACTATTGTATTAATTATTATGATAATTATATCTACATAAATAATTTGGAAACAATCTTCTGTAGGTCCTGGAATTGTCTTATTAATAATATTTGTCCTCGCGTTTCGGAGTTTCTCCATCTTCGACACTTAATTTAGAACTCCGATACACTTCACAAATATAAATAATAAGAAAATCTTAAGTCTGGCAGATGATTGTACTCAAATTAACTCGAGTACTAGTTTACTAAAATCACTAATGTTATAACGACACGTGGTTGTGTAATAATGACAAATGTGACGTACTGTCTTCCCATTTGAATTCTTTAATACGATGTATGTTTCAGTAAGAGAATAATTTGGTGTGATTAAGTTGCATGTTCCATTAAACAATAGAATATTAAAGAGAACATTTATAACAACGTTCAATGTGAATAGAACATTAAGCCAAGTAATGTTACATGTGATGTGTAGTGTGGAGAAAAGTGGGTCGGAAGTAATTGTTAACGTTCGACAACAAATCTATTCCGAAACATTTGTCTCATTAGAAAAAATAAAAGAGGATTAATTAAAAGGGTAAAGTTAAAAATAATAGAGTTGTCAAGTTAGTTTTGACCTTCCAACCCAGGGACTCACTTATAGTGATTACAGTTGTAACAATAATAGAGTTGACAAGTTAGTTTAGTCCCTCCAACCCAAGGACTCACTTATAGTGATTACTGGTGTAATAAAGTTGTCAAGTTAGTTTAGTCCCTCCAACCCAAGGACTCACTTATAGTGATTACTGGTGTAATAGAGTTGTCAAGTTAGTTTAGTCCCTCCAACCCAAGGACTCACTTATAGTGATTACTGGTGTAATAGAGTTGACAAGTTAGTTTAGTCCCTCCAACCCAAGGACTCACTTATAGTGATTACTGGTGTAATAGAGTTGTCAAGTTAGTTTTGACCTTCCAACCCAGGGACTCACTTATAGTGATTACTGGTGTAATAGAGTTGTCAAGTTAGTTTAGTCCCTCCAACCCAAGGACTCACTTATAGTGATTACTGGTGTAATAGAGTTGTCAAGTTAGTTTTGACCTTCCAACCCAGGGACTCACTTATAGTGATTACAGTTGTAACAATAATAGAGTTGACAAGTTAGTTTAGTCCCTCCAACCCAAGGACTCACTTATAGTGATTACTGGTGTAATAGAGTTGTCAAGTTAGTTTTGACCTTCCAACCCAGGGACTCACTTATAGTGATTACAGTTGTAACAATAATAGAGTTGTCAAGTTAGTTTAGTCCCTCCAACCCAAGGACTCACTTATAGTGATTACTGGTGTAATAGAGTTGACAAGTTAGTTTAGTCCCTCCAACCCAAAGACTCACTTATAGTGATTACTGGTGTAATAAAGTTGTCAAGTTAGTTTAGTCCCTCCAACCCAAGGACTCACTTATAGTGATTACTGGTGTAACAATAATAGAGTTGACAAGTTAGTTTAGTCCCTCCAACCCAAGGACTCACTTATAGTGATTACTGGTGTAATAAAGTTGTCAAGTTAGTTTAGTCCCTCCAACCCAAGGACTCACTTATAGTGATTACTGGTGTAATAGAGTTGTCAAGTTAGTTTAGTCCCTCCAACCCAAGGACTCACTTATAGTGATTACTGGTGTAATAGAGTTGACAAGTTAGTTTAGTCCCTCCAACCCAAGGACTCACTTATAGTGATTACGGGTGTAACAATAATAGAGTTGACAAGTTAGTTTAGTCCCTCCAACCCAAGGACTCACTTATAGTGATTACTGGTGTAATAAAGTTGTCAAGTTAGTTTAGTCCCTCCAACCCAAGGACTCACTTATAGTGATTACTGGTGTAATAGAGTTGTCAAGTTAGTTTAGACCCTCCAACCCAAGGACTCACTTATAGTGATTACTGGTGTAATAGAGTTGTCAAGTTAGTTTTGACCTTCCAACCCAGGGACTCACTTATAGTGATTACAGTTGTAACAATAATGGAGTTGACAAGTTAGTTTAGTCCCTCCAACCCAAGGACTCACTTATAGTGATTACTGGTGTAATAGAGTTGTCAAGTTAGTTTTGACCTTCCAACCCAGGGACTCACTTATAGTGATTACAGTTGTAACAATAATAGAGTTGTCAAGTTAGTTTAGTCCCTCCAACCCAAGGACTCACTTATAGTGATTACTGGTGTAATAGAGTTGACAAGTTAGTTTAGTCCCTCCAACCCAAGGACTCACTTATAGTGATTACTGGTGTAATAAAGTTGTCAAGTTAGTTTAGTCCCTCCAACCCAAGGACTCACTTATAGTGATTACTGGTGTAACAATAATAGAGTTGACAAGTTAGTTTAGTCCCTCCAACCCAAGGACTCACTTATAGTGATTACTGGTGTAATAAAGTTGTCAAGTTAGTTTAGTCCCTCCAACCCAAGGACTCACTTATAGTGATTACTGGTGTAATAGAGTTGTCAAGTTAGTTTAGTCCCTCCAACCCAAGGACTCACTTATAGTGATTACTGGTGTAATAGAGTTGACAAGTTAGTTTAGTCCCTCCAACCCAAGGACTCACTTATAGTGATTACTGGTGTAATAGAGTTGTCAAGTTAGTTTTGACCTTCCAACCCAGGGACTCACTTATAGTGATTACAGTTGTAACAATAATAGAGTTGACAAGTTAGTTTAGTCCCTCCAACCCAAGGACTCACTTATAGTGATTACTGGTGTAATAGAGTTGACAAGTTAGTTTAGTCCCTCCAACCCAAATACTCACTTATAGTGATTACTGGTGTAATAAAGTTGTCAAGTTAGTTTAGTCCCTCCAACCCAGGGACTCACTTATAGTGATTACAGTTGTAACAATAATAGAGTTGTCAAGTTAGTTTAGTCCCTCCAACCCAAAGACTCACTTATAGTGATTACTGGTGTAATAGAGTTGACAAGTTAGTTTAGTCCCTCCAACCCAAGGACTCACTTATAGTGATTACTGGTGTAATAAAGTTGTCAAGTTAGTTTAGTCCCTCCAACCCAAGCACTCACTTATAGTGATTACTGGTGTAACAATAATAGAGTTGACAAGTTAGTTTAGTCCCTCCAACCCAAGGACTCACTTATAGTGATTACTGGTGTAATAGAGTTGACAAGTTAGTTTAGTCCCTCCAACCCAAGGACTCACTTATAGTGATTACTGGTGTAATAGAGTTGTCAAGTTAGTTTAGTCCCTCCAACCCAAGAACTCACTTATAGTGATTACTGTGGTATAAGAGTTGTCAAGTTAGTTTAGTCCCTCCAACCCAAGGACTCACTTATAGTGATTACGGGTGTAACAATAATAGAGTTGACAAGTTAGTTTAGTCCCTCCAACCCAAGGACTCACTTAGAGTGATTACTGGTGTAATAAAGTTGTCAAGTTAGTTTAGTCCCTCCAACCCAAGGACTCACTTATAGTGATTACTGGTGTAATAGAGTTGTCAAGTTAGTTTAGTCCCTCCAACCCAAGGACTCACTTATAGTGATTACTGGTGTAATAGAGTTGTCAAGTTAGTTTTGACCTTCCAACCCAGATACTCACTTATAGTGATTACAGTTGTAACAATAATAGAGTTGACAAGTTAGTTTAGTCACTCCAACCCAAGGACTCACTTATAGTGATTACGGGTGTCACAATAATAGAGTTGACAAGTTAGTTTAGTCCCTCCAACCCAAGGACTCACTTATAGTGATTACTGGTGTAATAGAGTTGTCAAGTTAGTTTAGTCACTCCAACCCAAGGACTCACCTATAGTGATTACGGGTGTAACAATAATAGAGTTGACAAGTTAGTTTAGTCCCTCCAACCCAAGGACTCACTTATAGTGATTACTGGTGTAATAAAGTTGTCAAGTTAGTTTAGTCCCTCCAACCCAAGGACTCACTTATAGTGATTACTGGTGTAATAGAGTTGTCAAGTTAGTTTATTCCCTCCAACCCAAGGACTCACTTATAGTGATTACTGGTGTAATAGAGTTGACAAGTTAGTTTAGTCCCTCCAACCCAAGGACTCACTTATAGTGATTACTGGTGTAATAGAGTTGTCAAGTTAGTTTAGTCCCTCCAACCCAAGGACTCACTTATAGTGATTACTGGTGTAATAGAGTTGTCAAGTTAGTTTAGTCCCTCCAACCAAAGGACTCACTTATAGTGATTACTGGTGTAATAGAGTTGTCAAGTTAGTTTAGTCCCTCCAACCCAAGGACTCCGTATAGTGATTACTGGTGTAATAGAGTTGTCAAGTTAGTTTAGTCCCTCCAACCCAAGGACTCACTTATAGTGATTACTGGTGTAATAGAGTTGTCAAGTTAGTTTAGTCCCTCCAACCCAAGGACTCACTTATAGTGATTACTGGTGTAATAGAGTTGTCAAGTTAGTTTAGTCCCTCCAACCCAAGGACTCACTTATAGTGATTACTGGTGTAATAGAGTTGTCAAGTTAGTTTAGTCCCTCCAACCCAAGGACTCACTTATAGTGATTACTGGTGTAATAGAGTTGTCAAGTTAGTTTAGTCCCTCCAACCCAAGGACTCACTTATAGTGATTACTGGTGTAATAAAGTTGACAAGTTAGTTTAGTCCCTCCAACCCAAGGACACACTTATATTGATTACAGGTGTAATAGAGTTGTCAAGTTAGTTTAGTCCCTCCAACCCAAGGACTCACTTATAGTGATTACTGGTGTAATAGAGTTGTCAAGTTAGTTTAGTCCCTCCAACCCAAGGACTCACTTATAGTGATTACTGGTGTATTAGAGTTGACAAGTTAGTTTAGTCCCTCCAACCCAAGGACTCACTTATAGTGATTACTGGTGTAATAGAGTTGTCAAGTTAGTTTAGTCCCTCCAACCCAAGGACTCACTTATAGTGATTACTGGTGTAATAGAGTTGTCAAGTTAGTTTAGTCCCTCCAACCCAGGGACTCACTTATAGTGATTACTGGTGTAATAAAGTTGACAAGTTAGTTTAGTCCCTCCAACCCAAGGACTCACTTATAGTGATTACTGGTGTAATAGAGTTGTCAAGTTAGTTTAGTCCCTCCAACACAAGGACTCACTTATATTGATTACAGGTGTAATAGAATTGACAAGTTAGTTTAGTCCCTCCAACCCAAGGACTCACTTATAGTGATTACAGGTGTAATAGAGTTGTCAAGTTAGTTTAGTCCCTCCAACCCAAGGACTCACTTATATTGATTACAGGTGTAATAGAGTTGTCAAGTTAGTTTAGTCCCTCCAACCCAAGGACTCACTTATAGTGATTACTGGTGTAATAGAGTTGACAAGTTAGTTTAGTCCCTCCAACCCAAGGACTCACTTATAGTGATTACAGGTGTAATAGAGTTGACAAGTTAGTTTAGTCCCTCCAACCCAAGGACTCACTTATATTGATTACAGGTGTAATAGAGTTGACAAGTTAGTTTAGTCCCTCCAACCCAAGGACTCACTTATAGTGATTACTGGTGTAATAGAGTTGACAAGTTAGTTTAGTCCCTCCAACCCAAGGACTCACTTATAGTGATTACTGGTGTAATAGAGTTGTCAAGTTAGTTTAGTCCCTCCAACCCAAGGACTCACTTATATTGATTACAGGTGTAATAGAGTTGTCAAGTTAGTTTAGTCCCTCCAACCCAAGGACTCACTTATAGTGATTACTGGTGTAATAAAGTTGTCAAGTTAGTTTAGTCCCTCCAACCCAAGGACTCACTTATAGTGATTACTGGTGTAATAGAGTTGACAAGTTAGTTTAGTCCCTCCAACCCAAGGACTCACTTATAGTGATTACTGGTGTAATAGAGTTGTCAAGTTAGTTTAGTCCCTCCAACCCAAGGACTCACTTATATTGATTACAGGTGTAATAGAGTTGTCAAGTTAGTTTAGTCCCTCCAACCCAAGGACTCACTTATAGTGATTACTGGTGTAATAAAGTTGTCAAGTTAGTTTAGTCCCTCCAACCCAAGGACTCACTTATAGTGATTACTGGTGTAATAGAGTTGACAAGTTAGTTTAGTCCCTCCAACCCAAGGACTCACTTATAGTGATTACTGGTGTAATAGAGTTGTCAAGTTAGTTTAGTCCCTCCAACCCAAGGACTCACTTATATTGATTACAGGTGTAATAGAGTTGACAAGTTAGTTTAGTCCCTCCAACCCAAGGACTCACTTATAGTGATTACTGGTGTAATAGAGTTGACAAGTTAGTTTAGTCCCTCCAACCCAAGGACTCACTTATAGTGATTACTGGTGTAATAGAGTTGACAAGTTAGTTTAGTCCCTCCAACCCAAGGACTCACTTATAGTGATTACTGGTGTAATAAAGTTGTCAAGTTAGTTTAGTCCCTCCAACCCAAGGACTCACTTATAGTGATTACTGGTGTAATAGAGTTGTCAAGTTAGTTTAGTCCCTCCAACCCAAGGACTCACTTATAGTGATTACTGGTGTAATAGAGTTGTCAAGTTAGTTTAGTCCCTCCAACCCAAGGACTCACTTATAGTGATTACTGGTGTAATAGAGTTGACAAGTTAGTTTAGTCCCTCCAACCCAAGGACTCACTTATAGTGATTACTGGTGTAATAGAGTTGTCAAGTTAGTTTAGTCCTTCCAACCCAAGGACTCACTTATAGTGATTACTGGTGTAATAAAGTTGTCCAGTTAGTTTAGTCCCTCCAACCCAAGGACTCACTTATAGTGATTACTGGTGTAATAGAGTTGACAAGTTAGTTTATTCCCTCCAACCCAAGGACTCACTTATAGTGATTACTGGTGTAATAGAGTTGTCAAGTTAGTTTAGTCCCTCCAACCCAAGGACTCACTTATAGTGATTACTGGTGTAATAGAGTTGACAAGTTAGTTTAGTCCCTGCAACCCAAGGACTCACTTATAGTGATTACTGGTGTAATAGAGTTGTCAAGTTAGTTTAGTCCCTCCAACCCAAGGACTCACTTATAGTGATTACTGGTGTAATAGAGTTGACAAGTTAGTTTAGTCCCTCCAACCCAAGGACTCACTTATAGTGATTACTGGTGTAATAGAGTTGACAAGTTAGTTTAGTCCCTCCAACCCAAGGACTCACTTATAGTGATTACTGGTGTAATAGAGTTGTCAAGTTAGTTTAGTCCCTCCAACCCAAGGACTCACTTATAGTGATTACTGGTGTAATAAAGTTGACAAGTTAGTTTAGTCCCTCCAACCCAAGGACTCACTTATAGTGATTACTGGTGTAATAGAGTTGACAAGTTAGTTTAGTCCCTCCAACCCAAGGACTCACTTATAGTGATTACTGGTGTAATAGAGTTGACAAGTTAGTTTAGTTACTCCAACCCAAGGACTCACTTATAGTGATTACTGGTGTAATAGAGTTGTCAAGTTAGTTTAGTCCCTCCAACCCAATTACTCACTTATAGTGATTACTGGTGTAATAGAGTTGTCAAGTTAGTTTAGTCCCTCCAACCCAAGGACTCACTTATAGTGATTACTGGTGTAATAGAGTTGACAAGTTAGTTTAGTACCTCCAACCCAAGGACTCACTTATAGTGATTACTGGTGTAATAGAGTTGTCAAGTTAGTTTAGTCCCTCCAACCCAAGGACTCACTTATAGTGATTACTGGTGTAATAAAGTTGTCCAGTTAGTTTAGTCCCTCCAACCCAAGGACTCACTTATAGTGATTGCTGGTGTAATATAGTTGACAAGTTAGTTTAGTCCCTCCAACCCAAGGACTCACTTATAGTGATTACTGGTGTAATAGAGTTGTCAAGTTAGTTTAGTCCCTCCAACCCAAGGACTCAATTATAGTGATTACTGGTGTAATAGAGTTGACAAGTTAGTTTAGTCCCTTTAACCCAAGGACTCACTTATAGTGATTACTGGTGTAATAGAGTTGTCAAGTTAGTTTAGTCCCACCAACCCAAGGACTCACTTATAGTGATTACTGGTGTAATACAGTTGACAAGTTAGTTTAGTCCCTCCAACCCAAGGACTCACTTATAGTGATTACTGGTGTAATAGAGTTGACAAGTTAGTTTAGTCCCTCCAACCCAAGGACTCACTTATAGTGATTACTGGTGTAATAGAGTTGTCAAGTTAGTTTAGTCCCTCCAACCCAAGGACTCACTTATAGTAATTACTGGTGTAATAAAGTTGACAAGTTAGTTTAGTCCCTCCAACCCAAGGACTCACTTATAGTGATTACTGGTGTAATAAAGTTGTCAAGTTAGTTTAGTCCCTCCAACCCAAGGACTCACTTATAGTGATTACTGGTGTAATAGAGTTGACAAGTTAGTTTAGTCCCTCCAACCCAAGGACTCACTTATAGTGATTACTGGTGTAATAGAGTTGTCAAGTTAGTTTAGTCCCTCCAACCCAAGGACTCACTTATAGTGATTACTGGTGTAATAAAGTTGTCAAGTTAGTTTAGTCCCTCCAACCCAAGGACTCACTTATAGTGATTACTGGTGTAATAGAGTTGACAAGTTAGTTTAGTCCCTCCAACCCAAGGACTCACTTATAGTGATTACTGGTGTAATAGAGTTGTCAAGTTAGTTTAGTCCCTCCAACCCAAGGACTCACTTATAGTGATTACTGGTGTAATAAAGTTGACAAGTTAGTTTAGTCCCTCCAACCCAAGGACTCACTTATAGTGATTACTGGTGTAATTAAGTTGTCAAGTTAGTTTAGTCCCTCCAACCCAAGGACTCACTTATAGTGATTACTGGTGTAATAGTGTTGTCAAGTTAGTTTAGTCCCTCCAACCCAAGGACTCACTTATAGTGATTACTGGTGTAATAGAAATGTCAAGTTAGTTTAGTCCCTCCAAACCAAGGACTCACTTAAAGTGATTACTGGTGTAATAAAGTTGACAAGTTAGTTTAGTCCCTCCAACCCAAGAACTCACTTATAGTGATTACTGGTGTAATAGAGTTGTCAAGTTAGTTTAGTCCCTCCAACCCAAGGACTCACTTATAGTGATTACTGGTGTAATAGAGTTGACAAGTTAGTTTAGTCCCTCCAACCCAAGGACTCACTTATAGTGATTACTGGTGTAATAGAGTTGTCAAGTTAGTTTAGTCCCTCCAACCCAAGGACTCACTTATAGTGATTACTGGTGTAATAGAGTTGTCAAGTTAGTTTAGTCCCTCCAACCCAGGGACTCACTTATAGTGATTACTGGTGTAATAAAGTTGACAAGTTAGTTTAGTCCCTCCAACCCAAGGACTCACTTATAGTGATTACTGGTGTAATAGAGTTGTCAAGTTAGTTTAGTCCCTCCAACCCAAGGACTCACTTATATTGATTACAGGTGTAATAGAGTTGACAAGTTAGTTTAGTCCCTCCAACCCAAGGACTCACTTATAGTGATTACAGGTGTAATAGAGTTGTCAAGTTAGTTTAGTCCCTCCAACCCAAGGACTCACTTATATTGATTACAGGTGTAATAGAGTTGTCAAGTTAGTTTAGTCCCTCCAACCCAAGGACTCACTTATAGTGATTACAGGTGTAATAGAGTTGACAAGTTAGTTTAGTCCCTCCAACCCAAGGACTCACTTATAGTGATTACAGGTGTAATAGAGTTGACAAGTTAGTTTAGTCCCTCCAACCCAAGGACTCACTTATATTGATTACAGGTGTAATAGAGTTGACAAGTTAGTTTAGTCCCTCCAACCCAAGGACTCACTTATAGTGATTACTGGTGTAATAGAGTTGACAAGTTAGTTTAGTCCCTCCAACCCAAGGACTCACTTATAGTGATTACTGGTGTAATAGAGTTGTCAAGTTAGTTTAGTCCCTCCAACCCAAGGACTCACTTATATTGATTACAGGTGTAATAGAGTTGTCAAGTTAGTTTAGTCCCTCCAACCCAAGGACTCACTTATAGTGATTACTGGTGTAATAAAGTTGTCAAGTTAGTTTAGTCCCTCCAACCCAAGGACTCACTTATAGTGATTACTGGTGTAATAGAGTTGACAAGTTAGTTTAGTCCCTCCAACCCAAGGACTCACTTATAGTGATTACTGGTGTAATAGAGTTGTCAAGTTAGTTTAGTCCCTCCAACCCAAGGACTCACTTATATTGATTACAGGTGTAATAGAGTTGTCAAGTTAGTTTAGTCCCTCCAACCCAAGGACTCACTTATAGTGATTACTGGTGTAATAGAGTTGTCAAGTTAGTTTAGTCCCTCCAACCCAAGGACTCACTTATATTGATTACAGGTGTAATAGAGTTGTCAAGTTAGTTTAGTCCCTCCAACCCAAGGACTCACTTATAGTGATTACTGGTGTAATAAAGTTGACAAGTTAGTTTAGTCCCTCCAACCCAAGGACTCACTTATAGTGATTACTGGTGTAATAGAGTTGACAAGTTAGTTTAGTCCCTCCAACCCAAGGACTCACTTATAGTGATTACTGGTGTAATAGAGTTGTCAAGTTAGTTTAGTCCCTCCAACCCAAGGACTCACTTATAGTGATTACTGGTGTAATAGAGTTGTCAAGTTAGTTTAGTCCCTCCAACCCAAGGACTCACTTATAGTGATTACTGGTGTAATAGAGTTGTCAAGTTAGTTTAGTCCCTCCAACCCAAGGACTCACTTATAGTGATTACTGGTGTAATAGAGTTGTCAAGTTAGTTTAGTCCCTCCAACCCAAGGACTCACTTATAGTGATTACTGGTGTAATAGAGTTGACAAGTTAGTTTAGTCCCTCCAACCCAAGGACTCACTTATAGTGATTACTGGTGTAATAGAGTTGACAAGTTAGTTTAGTCCCTCCAACCCAAGGACTCACTTATAGTGATTACTGGTGTAATAGAGTTGACAAGTTAGTTTAGTCCCTCCAACCCAAGGACTCACTTATAGTGATTACTGGTGTAATAAAGTTGACAAGTTAGTTTAGTCCCTCCAACCCAAGGACTCACTTATAGTGATTACTGGTGTAATAAAGTTGTCAAGTTAGTTTAGTCCCTCCAACCCAAGGACTCACTTATAGTGATTACTGGTGTAATAGAGTTGACAAGTTAGTTTAGTCCCTCCAACCCAAGGACTCACTTATAGTGATTACTGGTGTAATAGAGTTGTCAAGTTAGTTTAGTCCCTCCAACCCAAGGACTCACTTATAGTGATTACTGGTGTAATAGAGTTGTCAAGTTAGTTTAGTCCCTCCAACCCAAGGACTCACTTATAGTGATTACTGGTGTAATAGAGTTGTCAAGTTAGTTTAGTCCCTCCAACCCAAGGACTCACTTATAGTGATTACTGGTGTAATAGAGTTGACAAGTTAGTTTAGTCCCTCCAACCCAAGGACTCACTTATAGTGATTACTGGTGTAATAGAGTTGACAAGTTAGTTTAGTCCCTCCAACCCAAGGACTCACTTATAGTGATTACTGGTGTAATAGAGTTGTCAAGTTAGTTTAGTCCCTCCAACCCAAGGACTCACTTATAGTGATTACTGGTGTAATAGAGTTGACAAGTTAGTTTAGTCCCTCCAACCCAAGGACTCACTTATAGTGATTACTGGTGTAATAGAGTTGACAAGTTAGTTTAGTCCCTCCAACCCAAGGACTCACTTATAGTAATTACTGGTGTAATAGAGTTGACAAGTTAGTTTAGTCCCTCCAACCCAAGGACTCACTTATAGTGATTACTGGTGTAATAGAGTTGTCAAGTTAGTTTAGTCCCTCCAACCCAAGGACTCACTTATAGTGATTACTGGTGTAATAGAGTTGTCAAGTTAGTTTAGTCCCTCCAACCCAAGGACTCACTTATAGTGATTACTGGTGTAATAAAGTTGTCAAGTTAGTTTAGTCCCTCCAACCCAAGGACTCACTTATAGTGATTACTGGTGTAATAGAGTTGTCAAGTTAGTTTAGTCCCTCCAACCCAAGGACTCACTTATAGTGATTACTGGTGTAATAGAGTTGACAAGTTAGTTTAGTCCCTCCAACCCAAGGACTCACTTATAGTGATTACTGGTGTAATAGAGTTGTCAAGTTAGTTTAGTCCCTCCAACCCAAGGACTCACTTATAGTGATTACTGGTGTAATAAAGTTGTCAAGTTAGTTTAGTCCCTCCAACCCAAGGACTCACTTATAGTGATTACTGGTGTAATAGAGTTGACAAGTTAGTTTAGTCCCTCCAACCCAATTACTCACTTATAGTGATTACTGGTGTAATAGAGTTGTCAAGTTAGTTTAGTCCCTCCACCCCAAGGACTCACTTATAGTGATTACTGGTGTAATAAAGTTGACAAGTTAGTTTAGTCCCTCCAACCCAAGGACTCACTTATAGTGATTACTGGTGTAATAAAGTTGTCAAGTTAGTTTAGTCCCTCCAACCCAAGGACTCACTTATAGTGATTACTGGTGTAATAGAGTTGTCAAGTTAGTTTAGTCCCTCCAACCCAAGGACTCACTTATAGTGATTACTGGTGTAATAGAGTTGTCAAGTTAGTTTAGTCCCTCCAACCCAAGGACTCACTTATAGTGATTACTGGTGTAATAGAGTTGTCAAGTTAGTTTAGTCCCTCCAACCCAAGGACTCACTTATAGTGATTACTGGTGTAATAGAGTTGACAAGTTAGTTTAGTCCCTTTAACCCAAGGACTCACTTATAGTGATTACTGGTGTAATAGAGTTGTCAAGTTAGTTTAGTCCCTCCAACCCAAGGACTCACTTATAGTGATTACTGGTGTAATAAAGTTGTCAAGTTAGTTTAGTCCCTCCAACCCAAGGACTCACTTATAGTGATTACTGGTGTAATAAAGTTGTCAAGTTAGTTTAGTCCCTCCAACCCAAGGACTCATTTATAGTTATTACTGGTGTAATAGAGTTGACAAGTTAGTTTAGTCCCTCCAACCCAAGGACTCACTTATAGTGATTACTGGTGTAATAGAGTTGTCAAGTTAGTTTAGTCCCTCCAACCCAAGGACTCACTTATAGTGATTACTGGTGTAATAGAGTTGTCAAGTTAGTTTAGTCCCTCCAACCCAAGGACTCACTTATAGTGATTACTGGTGTAATAGAGTTGTCAAGTTAGTTTAGTCCCTCCAACCCAAGGACTCACTTATAGTGATTACTGGTGTAATAGAGTTGACAAGTTAGTTTAGTCCCTCCAACCCAAGGACTCACTTATAGTGATTACTGGTGTAATAGAGTTGACAAGTTAGTTTAGTCCCTCCAACCCAAGGACTCACTTATAGTGATTACTGGTGTAATAGAGTTGTCAAGTTAGTTTAGTCCCTCCAACCCAAGGACTCATTTATAGTGATTACTGGTGTAATAGAGTTGACAAGTTAGTTTAGTCCCTCCAACCCAAGGACTCACTTATAGTGATTACTGGTGTAATAGAGTTGACAAGTTAGTTTAGTCCCTCCAACCCAAGGTCTCACTTATAGTGATTACTGGTGTAATAGAGTTGTCAAGTTAGTTTAGTCCCTCCAACCCAAGGACTCACTTATAGTGATTACTGGTGTAATAGAGTTGTCAAGTTAGTTTAGTCCCTCCAACCCAAGGACTCACTTATAGTGATTACTGGTGTAATAGAGTTGACAAGTTAGTTTAGTCCCTCCAACCCAAGGACTCACTTATAGTGATTACTGGTGTAATAGAGTTGACAAGTTAGTTTAGTCCCTCCAACCCAAGGACTCACTTATAGTGATTACTGGTGTAATAGAGTTGTCAAGTTAGTTTAATCCCTCCAACCCAAGGACTCACTTATAGTGATTACTGGTGTAATAGAGTTGTCAAGTTAGTTTAGTCCCTCCAACCCAAGGACTCACTTATAGTGATTACTGGTGTAATAGAGTTGACAAGTTAGTTTAGTCCCTCCAACCCAAGGACTCACTTATAGTGATTACTGGTGTAATAGAGTTGTCAAGTTAGTTTAGTCCCTCCAACCCAAGGACTCACTTATATTGATTACTGGTGTAATAAAGTTGTCAAGTTAGTTTAGTCCCTCCAACCCAAGGACTCACTTATAGTGATTACTGGTGTAATAGAGTTGACAAGTTAGTTTAGTCCCTCCAACCCAAGGACTCACTTATAGTGATTACTGGTGTAATAGAGTTGTCAAGTTAGTTTAGTTCCTCCAACCCAAGGACTCACTTATAGTGATTACTGGTGTAATAGAGTTGACAAGTTAGTTTAGTCCCTCCAACCCAAGGACTCACTTATAGTGATTACTGGTGTAATAGAGTTGACAAGTTAGATTAGTCCCTCCAACCCAAGGACTCACTTATAGTGATTACTGGTGTAATAGAGTTGTCAAGTTAGTTTAGTCCCTCCAACCCAAGGACTCACTTATAGTGATTACTGGTGTAATAGAGTTGACAAGTTAGTTTAGTCCCTCCAACCCAAGGACTCACTTATAGTGATTACTGGTGTAATAGAGTTGACAAGTTAGTTTAGTCCCTCCAACCCAAGGACTCACTTATAGTAATTACTGGTGTAATAGAGTTGACAAGTTAGTTTAGTCCCTCCAACCCAAGGACTCACTTATAGTGATTACTGGTGTAATAGAGTTGTCAAGTTAGTTTAGTCCCTCCAACCCAAGGACTCACTTATAGTGATTACTGGTGTAATAAAGTTGACAAGTTAGTTTAGTCCCTCCAACCCAAGGACTCACTTATAGTGATTACAGGTGTAATAAAGTTGTCAAGTTAGTTTAGTCCCTCCAACCCAAGGACTCACTTATAGTGATTACTGGTGTAATAGAGTTGTCAAGTTAGTTTAGTCCCTCCAACCCAAGGACTCACTTATAGTGATTACTGGTGTAATAGAGTTGTCAAGTTAGTTTAGTCCCTCCAACCCAAGGACTCACTTATAGTGATTACTGGTGTAATAGAGTTGTCAAGTTAGTTTAGTCCCTCCAACCCAAGGACTCACTTATAGTGATTACTGGTGTAATAGAGTTGACAAGTTAGTTTAGTCCCTCCAACCCAAGGACTCACTTATAGTGATTACTGGTGTAATAGAGTTGTCAAGTTAGTTTAGTCCCTCCAACCCAAGGACTCACTTATAGTGATTACTGGTGTAATAAAGTTGTCAAGTTAGTTTAGTCCCTCCAACCCAAGGACTCACTTATAGTGATTACTGGTGTAATAGAGTTGACAAGTTAGTTTAGTCCCTCCAACCCAATTACTCACTTATAGTGATTACTGGTGTAATAGAGTTGTCAAGTTAGTTTAGTCCCTCCAACCCAAGGACTCACTTATAGTGATTACTGGTGTAATAAAGTTGACAAGTTAGTTTAGTCCCTCCAACCCAAGGACTCACTTATAGTGATTACTGGTGTAATAAAGTTGTCAAGTTAGTTTAGTCCCTCCAACCCAAGGACTCACTTATAGTGATTACTGGTGTAATAGAGTTGTCAAGTTAGTTTAGTCCCTCCAACCCAAGGACTCACTTATAGTGATTACTGGTGTAATAGAGTTGTCAAGTTAGTTTAGTCCCTCCAACCCAAGGACTCACTTATAGTGATTACTGGTGTAATAGAGTTGTCAAGTTAGTTTAGTCCCTCCAACCCAAGGACTCACTTATAGTGATTACTGGTGTAATAGAGTTGACAAGTTAGTTTAGTCCCTTTAACCCAAGGACTCACTTATAGTGATTACTGGTGTAATAGAGTTGTCAAGTTAGTTTAGTCCCTCCAACCCAAGGACTCACTTATAGTGATTACTGGTGTAATAAAGTTGTCAAGTTAGTTTAGTCCCTCCAACCCAAGGACTCACTTATAGTGATTACTGGTGTAATAAAGTTGTCAAGTTAGTTTAGTCCCTCCAACCCAAGGACTCACTTATAGTTATTACTGGTGTAATAGAGTTGACAAGTTAGTTTAGTCCCTCCAACCCAAGGACTCACTTATAGTGATTACTGGTGTAATAGAGTTGTCAAGTTAGTTTAGTCCCTCCAACCCAAGGACTCACTTATAGTGATTACTGGTGTAATAGAGTTGTCAAGTTAGTTTAGTCCCTCCAACCCAAGGACTCACTTATAGTGATTACTGGTGTAATAGAGTTGTCAAGTTAGTTTAGTCCCTCCAACCCAAGGACTCACTTATAGTGATTACTGGTGTAATAGAGTTGACAAGTTAGTTTAGTCCCTCCAACCCAAGGACTCACTTATAGTGATTACTGGTGTAATAGAGTTGACAAGTTAGTTTAGTCCCTCCAACCCAAGGACTCACTTATAGTGATTACTGGTGTAATAGAGTTGTCAAGTTAGTTTAGTCCCTCCAACCCAAGGACTCACTTATAGTGATTACTGGTGTAATAGAGTTGACAAGTTAGTTTAGTCCCTCCAACCCAAGGACTCACTTATAGTGATTACTGGTGTAATAGAGTTGACAAGTTAGTTTAGTCCCTCCAACCCAAGGTCTCACTTATAGTGATTACTGGTGTAATAGAGTTGTCAAGTTAGTTTAGTCCCTCCAACCCAAGGACTCACTTATAGTGATTACTGGTGTAATAGAGTTGTCAAGTTAGTTTAGTCCCTCCAACCCAAGGACTCACTTATAGTGATTACTGGTGTAATAGAGTTGACAAGTTAGTTTAGTCCCTCCAACCCAAGGACTCACTTATAGTGATTACTGGTGTAATAGAGTTGACAAGTTAGTTTAGTCCCTCCAACCCAAGGACTCACTTATAGTGATTACTGGTGTAATAGAGTTGTCAAGTTAGTTTAATCCCTCCAACCCAAGGACTCACTTATAGTGATTACTGGTGTAATAGAGTTGTCAAGTTAGTTTAGTCCCTCCAACCCAAGGACTCACTTATAGTGATTACTGGTGTAATAGAGTTGACAAGTTAGTTTAGTCCCTCCAACCCAAGGACTCACTTATAGTGATTACTGGTGTAATAGAGTTGTCAAGTTAGTTTAGTCCCTCCAACCCAAGGACTCACTTATATTGATTACTGGTGTAATAAAGTTGTCAAGTTAGTTTAGTCCCTCCAACCCAAGGACTCACTTATAGTGATTACTGGTGTAATAGAGTTGACAAGTTAGTTTAGTCCCTCCAACCCAAGGACTCACTTATAGTGATTACTGGTGTAATAGAGTTGACAAGTTAGTTTAGTCCCTCCAACCCAAGGACTCACTTATAGTGATTACTGGTGTAATAAAGTTGACAAGTTAGTTTAGTCCCTCCAACCCAAGGACTCACTTATAGTGATTACTGGTGTAATAAAGTTGTCAAGTTAGTTTAGTCCCTCCAACCCAAGGACTCACTTATAGTGATTACTGGTGTAATAGAGTTGACAAGTTAGTTTAGTCCCTCCAACCCAAGGACTCACTTATAGTGATTACTGGTGTAATAGAGTTGTCAAGTTAGTTTAGTCCCTCCAACCCAAGGACTCACTTATAGTGATTACTGGTGTAATAGAGTTGTCAAGTTAGTTTAGTCCCTCCAACCCAAGGACTCACTTATAGTGATTACTGGTGTAATAGAGTTGTCAAGTTAGTTTAGTCCCTCCAACCCAAGGACTCACTTATAGTGATTACTGGTGTAATAGAGTTGACAAGTTAGTTTAGTCCCTCCAACCCAAGGACTCACTTATAGTGATTACTGGTGTAATAGAGTTGACAAGTTAGTTTAGTCCCTCCAACCCAAGGACTCACTTATAGTGATTACTGGTGTAATAGAGTTGTCAAGTTAGTTTAGTCCCTCCAACCCAAGGACTCACTTATAGTGATTACTGGTGTAATAGAGTTGACAAGTTAGTTTAGTCCCTCCAACCCAAGGACTCACTTATAGTGATTACTGGTGTAATAGAGTTGACAAGTTAGTTTAGTCCCTCCAACCCAAGGACTCACTTATAGTGATTACTGGTGTAATAGAGTTGTCAAGTTAGTTTAGTCCCTCCAACCCAAGGACTCACTTATAGTGATTACTGGTGTAATAGAGTTGACAAGTTAGTTTAGTCCCTCCAACCCAAGGACTCACTTATAGTGATTACTGGTGTAATAGAGTTGACAAGTTAGTTTAGTCCCTCCAACCCAAGGACTCACTTATAGTAATTACTGGTGTAATAGAGTTGACAAGTTAGTTTAGTCCCTCCAACCCAAGGACTCACTTATAGTGATTACTGGTGTAATAGAGTTGTCAAGTTAGTTTAGTCCCTCCAACCCAAGGACTCACTTATAGTGATTACTGGTGTAATAAAGTTGACAAGTTAGTTTAGTCCCTCCAACCCAAGGACTCACTTATAGTGATTACTGGTGTAATAAAGTTGTCAAGTTAGTTTAGTCCCTCCAACCCAAGGACTCACTTATAGTGATTACTGGTGTAATAGAGTTGTCAAGTTAGTTTAGTCCCTCCAACCCAAGGACTCACTTATAGTGATTACTGGTGTAATAGAGTTGTCAAGTTAGTTTAGTCCCTCCAACCCAAGGACTCACTTATAGTGATTACTGGTGTAATAGAGTTGTCAAGTTAGTTTAGTCCCTCCAACCCAAGGACTCACTTATAGTGATTACTGGTGTAATAGAGTTGACAAGTTAGTTTAGTCCCTCCAACCCAAGGACTCACTTATAGTGATTACTGGTGTAATAGAGTTGTCAAGTTAGTTTAGTCCCTCCAACCCAAGGACTCACTTATAGTGATTACTGGTGTAATAAAGTTGTCAAGTTAGTTTAGTCCCTCCAACCCAAGGACTCACTTATAGTGATTACTGGTGTAATAGAGTTGACAAGTTAGTTTAGTCCCTCCAACCCAAGGACTCACTTATAGTGATTACTGGTGTAATAGAGTTGTCAAGTTAGTTTAGTCCCTCCAACCCAAGGACTCACTTATAGTGATTACTGGTGTAATAAAGTTGACAAGTTAGTTTAGTCCCTCCAACCCAAGGACTCACTTATAGTGATTACTGGTGTAATAAAGTTGTCAAGTTAGTTTAGTCCCTCCAACCCAAGGACTCACTTATAGTGATTACTGGTGTAATAGAGTTGTCAAGTTAGTTTAGTCCCTCCAACCCAAGGACTCACTTATAGTGATTACTGGTGTAATAGAGTTGTCAAGTTAGTTTAGTCCCTCCAACCCAAGGACTCACTTATAGTGATTACTGGTGTAATAGAGTTGTCAAGTTAGTTTAGTCCCTCCAACCCAAGGACTCACTTATAGTGATTACTGGTGTAATAGAGTTGACAAGTTAGTTTAGTCCCTCCAACCCAAGGACTCACTTATAGTGATTACTGGTGTAATAGAGTTGTCAAGTTAGTTTAGTCCCTCCAACCCAAGGACTCACTTATAGTGATTACTGGTGTAATAAAGTTGTCAAGTTAGTTTAGTCCCTCCAACCCAAGGACTCACTTATAGTGATTACTGGTGTAATAGAGTTGACAAGTTAGTTTAGTCCCTCCAACCCAAGGACTCACTTATAGTGATTACAGGTTTAATAGAGTTGTCAAGTTATTTTGGTCCCTCCAACCCAAGGACTCACTTATAGTGATTACTGGTGTAATAGAGTTGTCAATTTAGTTTAGTCCCTCCAACCTTAGGACTCACTTATAGTGATTACTGGTGTAATAAAGTTGTCAAGTTAGTTTAGTCCCTCCAACCCAAGGACTCACTTATAGTGATTACTGGTGTAATAAAGTTGACAAGTTAGTTTAGTCCCTCCAACCCAAGGACTCACTTATAGTGATTACTGGTGTAATAGAGTTGTCAAGTTAGTTTAGTCCCTCCAACCCAAGGACTCACTTATAGTGATTACTGGTGTAATAGAGTTGACAAGTTAGTTTAGTCCCTCCAACCCAAGGACTCACTTATAGTGATTACTGGTGTAATAAAGTTGACAAGTTAGTTTAGTCCCTCCAACCCAAGGACTCACTTATAGTGATTACTGGTGTAATAAAGTTGTCAAGTTAGTTTAGTCCCTCCAACCCAAGGACTCACTTATAGTGATTACTGGTGTAATAGAGTTGACAAGTTAGTTTAGTCCCTCCAACCCAAGGACTCACTTATAGTGATTACTGGTGTAATAGAGTTGTCAAGTTAGTTTAGTCCCTCCAACCCAAGGACTCACTTATAGTGATTACTGGTGTAATAGAGTTGTCAAGTTAGTTTAGTCCCTCCAACCCAAGGACTCACTTATAGTGATTACTGGTGTAATAGAGTTGTCAAGTTAGTTTAGTCCCTCCAACCCAAGGACTCACTTATAGTGATTACTGGTGTAATAGAGTTGACAAGTTAGTTTAGTCCCTCCAACCCAAGGACTCACTTATAGTGATTACTGGTGTAATAGAGTTGACAAGTTAGTTTAGTCCCTCCAACCCAAGGACTCACTTATAGTGATTACTGGTGTAATAGAGTTGTCAAGTTAGTTTAGTCCCTCCAACCCAAGGACTCACTTATAGTGATTACTGGTGTAATAGAGTTGACAAGTTAGTTTAGTCCCTCCAACCCAAGGACTCACTTATAGTGATTACTGGTGTAATAGAGTTGACAAGTTAGTTTAGTCCCTCCAACCCAAGGTCTCACTTATAGTGATTACTGGTGTAATAGAGTTGTCAAGTTAGTTTAGTCCCTCCAACCCAAGGACTCACTTATAGTGATTACTGGTGTAATAGAGTTGTCAAGTTAGTTTAGTCCCTCCAACCCAAGGACTCACTTATAGTGATTACTGGTGTAATAGAGTTGACAAGTTAGTTTAGTCCCTCCAACCCAAGGACTCACTTATAGTGATTACTGGTGTAATAGAGTTGACAAGTTAGTTTAGTCCCTCCAACCCAAGGACTCACTTATAGTGATTACTGGTGTAATAGAGTTGTCAAGTTAGTTTA
This sequence comes from Aphrophora alni, assembly GCA_963513935.1. Lineage (NCBI taxonomy): Eukaryota > Metazoa > Arthropoda > Insecta > Hemiptera > Aphrophoridae > Aphrophora > Aphrophora alni. Next base: position 29,166,592 of record OY740778.1, read on the forward strand.
ATCCCTCCAACCCAAGGACTCACTTATAGTGATTACTGGTGTAATAGAGTTGTCAAGTTAGTTTAGTCCCTCCAACCCAAGGACTCACTTATAGTGATTACTGGTGTAATAGAGTTGACAAGTTAGTTTAGTCGCTCCAACCCAAGGACTCACTTATAGTGATTACTGGTGTAATAGAGTTGTCAAGTTAGTTTAGTCCCTCCAACCCAAGGACTCACTTATATTGATTACTGGTGTAATAAAGTTGTCAAGTTAGTTTAGTCCCTCCAACCCAAGGACTCACTTATAGTGATTACTGGTGTAATAGAGTTGACAAGTTAGTTTAGTCCCTCCAACCCAAGGACTCACTTATAGTGATTACTGGTGTAATAGAGTTGTCAAGTTAGTTTAGTCCCTCCAACCCAAGGACTCACTTATAGTGATTACTGGTGTAATAAAGTTGACAAGTTAGTTTAGTCCCTCCAACCCAAGGACTCACTTATAGTGATTACTGGTGTAATAAAGTTGTCAAGTTAGTTTAGTCCCTCCAACCCAAGGACTCACTTATAGTGATTACTGGTGTAATAGAGTTGTCAAGTTAGTTTAGTCCCTCCAACCCAAGGACTCACCTATAGTGATTACTGGTGTAATAGAGTTGTCAAGTTAGTTTAGTCCCTCCAACCCAAGGACTCACTTATAGTGATTACTGGTGTAATAGAGTTGTCAAGTTAGTTTAGTCCCTCCAACCCAAGGACTCACTTATAGTGATTACTGGTGTAATAGAGTTGACAAGTTAGTTTAGTCCCTCCAACCCAAGGACTCACTTATAGTGATTACTGGTGTAATAGAGTTGTCAAGTTAGTTTAGTCCCTCCAACCCAAGGACTCACTTATAGTGATTACTGGTGTAATAGAGTTGTCAAGTTAGTTTAGTCCCTCTAACCTTAGGACTCACTTATAGTGATTACTGGTGTAATAAAGTTGTCAAGTTAGTTTAGTCCCTCCAACCCAAGGACTCACTTATAGTGATTACTGGTGTAATAAAGTTGACAAGTTAGTTTAGTCCCTCCAACCCAAGGACTCACTTATAGTGATTACTGGTGATATAGAGTTGTCAAGTTAGTTTAGTCCCTCCAACCCAAGGACTCACTTATAGTGATTACTGGTGTAATAGAGTTGACAAGTTAGTTTAGTCCCTCCAACCCAAGGACTCACTTATAGTGATTACTGGTGTAATAAAGTTGACAAGTTAGTTTAGTCCCTCCAACCCAAGGACTCACTTATAGTGATTACTGGTGTAATAAAGTTGTCAAGTTAGTTTAGTCCCTCCAACCCAAGGACTCACTTATAGTGATTACTGGTGTAATAGAGTTGACAAGTTAGTTTAGTCCCTCCAACCCAAGGACTCACTTATAGTGATTACTGGTGTAATAGAGTTGTCAAGTTAGTTTAGTCCCTCCAACCCAAGGACTCACTTATAGTGATTACTGGTGTAATAGAGTTGTCAAGTTAGTTTAGTCCCTCCAACCCAAGGACTCACTTATAGTGATTACTGGTGTAATAGAGTTGTCAAGTTAGTTTAGTCCCTCCAACCCAAGGACTCACTTATAGTGATTACTGGTGTAATAGAGTTGACAAGTTAATTTAGTCCCTCCAACCCAAGGACTCACTTATAGTGATTACTGGTGTAATAGAGTTGACAAGTTAGTTTAGCCCCTCCAACCCAAGGACTCACTTATAGTGATTACTGGTGTAATAGAGTTGTCAAGTTAGTTTAGTCCCTCCAACCCAAGGACTCACTTATAGTGATTACTGGTGTAATAGAGTTGACAAGTTAGTTTAGTCCCTCCAACCCAAGGACTCACTTATAGTGATTACTGGTGTAATAGAGTTGACAAGTTAGTTTAGTCCCTCCAACCCAAGGACTCACTTATAGTGATTACTGGTGTAATAGAGTTGTCAAGTTAGTTTTGTCCCTCCAACCCAAGGACTCACTTATAGTGATTACTGGTGTAATAGAGTTGTCAAGTTAGTTTAGTCCCTCCAACCCAAGGACTCACTTATAGTGATTACTGGTGTAATAGAGTTGACAAGTTAGTTTAGTCCCTCCAACCCAAGGACTCACTTATAGTGATTACTGGTGTAATAGAGTTGACAAGTTAGTTTAGTCCCTCCAACCCAAGGACTCACTTATAGTGATTACTGGTGTAATAGAGTTGTCAAGTTAGTTTAGTCCCTCCAACCCAAGGACTCACTTATAGTGATTACTGGTGTAATAGAGTTGTCAAGTTAGTTTAGTCCCTCCAACCCAAGGACTCACTTATAGTGATTACTGGTGTAATAGAGTTGACAAGTTAGTTTAGTCCCTCCAACCCAAGGACTCACTTATAGTGATTACTGGTGTAATAGAGTTGACAAGTTAGTTTAGTCCCTCCAACCCAAGGACTCACTTATATTGATTACAGGTGTAATAGAGTTGTCAAGTTAGTTTAGTCCCTCTAATACAAAGACTTGTAACAATCCCGAGGTAGCTTTGATGGGTATAAACCTTTCTTGTGTTAGTTTCATATCAAGCCTCTCTTGATCAACTTTGTTCTTTTGTGACTCTGCTGCTTTTAGAATACTTTAGGGCTAGTGATCTATATTTTATACTCTTTGCTTCTGATTTTTTAGAAGGAGATTATGACTGTGAGGTTGTTCTCCATTAAGCCACAAGCATTAAAGAAGATTAGAACAATTTTTGTTTCTTGAAAATGTTATGGTTCTCTTTTAGAAGACTCAAATAGGAAATATTATTTGAAATTATACTGAAAAGAAATTAAATGGTCAAGATTTGTATGTGTAATAAATTATATCAAATTTGCAATTAATAAGATTTGTTACGATATTATTTCTTGTGTTTTAACCTTTTTGGTGTTTGTGTTAAAAGTCTCTGATTAAATTTCCCATGAGCTCACAATGTTACGGTGTACACAACATCGTGAAGAAAATTTGGGACTACGATTGATTGAAAATTCTAATGGCGAAGTCTAGAATTACACTAACGATAATTCGCTGTATTTATAAAGAGGGGATTAAAAGTAGGCCAGCAGGTCTCACCTTAGCAGCAATGGATATTTTATGATCCAAACAGGATAGGCTGGAAGAAAGGACAATGAGGTTTTAACGCAAAACAAAACAAAAGTTAGTTACTTTTTACTTTTTTCTGTTTTGTTTTCTACTTCAAGGCTCACGATTCTGACATGTCTTAAACATATGTAGCTATCACATACATAGTTTAATTTAGAATACGCTGTGCTCAGTTAAACTAAATGATTGATATTCTATAAATGTTCATCTCAAAATAACTAATTATAGTTATATATTTCGATTTAACCTTTGTAGCTAGATTGAATTAACCTTCATTCTTTGATTTAACCTTTGTGTTGAAGTAAGTTTCGTCCATTAAAATAATTCGTCTTCTTCTTCGGATGTGTAACTTTTCAACAGTAAGTACTTTTATAATATTATTTAAATTTTTCACAAAAATTCTATTTTTGTTAAACGTTACTTGAGTATTTCTGTGAACAATCTCACAGATTACAAAGTGAGTAGTTACCGTTCATATCGACATTTAACAATTTAGGATCCTCCTCTCTGAAACACAGAAGGCTCCAAATAAACATCTTTTAAATAGGTCGAGATTTTTGAATATGTCACCCACTATCTGGACAGTTTATTGTGTAGAGTAACAACGTTTTTGCTTTGTCTCAGCTTTGATAACATACAAACACTCTGCGGATAGTAAATTTTATTGCAAAAGTTTTATAAGAACAGCAGTGTCAAAACTAAATAAATACAGAAATGAGATGACAGTTGTAAAACACTGGAAGTAATCAAATAGATTTGATAATAAACTGCAAAGACTCGCTTGTAAAATACTGTTTTGAATACGCATATTTTAAGAGATGTTTATATCGTCACTTTGGAATTGACACTACTTAAGACTTAAATATTTGTTATATAACGTTTTATTAGAAATGTCAATATATAACCTAATTTTCTTAAATAAAAAGTCAGTAAGAAACTCTCAAAATAAAATAGCTAGAGAATTTTTTAAATCTATCTCCTTACTATCGGAGTATACATTTTCTATTGACTCTTTATATAACAACTGATTTGCAATTGTTATATTGCAAACAACTGATTTGCAATTTAATCAAAATATATTGCGAGGTTGTAGTACATTACATAAGGATAATAATTGGCAATTACAATAAGCCAGTAACAACTTGACTGTCCCAATTAAAATTTAATATCCTCTTCTTTAATTAAGCTAAAATCATGAAGGCACGACCTTTGACTGGTTATGTAAAGTTTATATTTGTATAGCAAACACCCTGACTTGTAGAAAATAAATATTTTGTTTAATTTAAATTGTATATTATATAAGTTTTTATTTATATGAATTTAAATTGTTTTTCTCTCTGCAGTGAAAATATACACGTTTGTCTCATTGGAATTGTCGTGATTGGTTGAAGATGACATTAACATTATTCCGATTGGTTAGTTATTAGGTTATGTTGCTTAGTGAGTTATTGCCAACCTTGTTGGGTACAAACGTGAGCAATGTGTGTATAATAATTTCACTACCGAATACAGTCGTAAGGAAAAGAAGCTTTGGTCGTGTTGACTTGGCCTCCTGTTTTGGTTTCGATAGTATATTGAAATAAGCTACATGAAAAGTGTTTTTGTTGAATTAATGTTCACTCCATAGTAGTAAAAAATTTTGAATCAACTATCTTACTCAATTATGCGTTTAATACAAGTTTTGCAAAGTAACTTTTTCAGCAAATTTTGGACGTTATCAGGAAAGTGTTAGGAATAAGTTAATATTAGGATAATATTAAGGCAATATTAAGAAGAACACATATTCACAAAGCTCAGAATGACCCAACTATTGTGAAACAATAAAAAAAAAAGTTGAAATGCTTGACTTGCAAACTCAACTAGGTTACCAGAGAGAACAAAAGGTATATAAGTGGTCAGCATGATTTGGAGAGGTCTCTTGTCTTTTTGGAGCTTGGAAGATACACGGCTGTGTTGCTAGCCGTGGTGGAAGATGGCCCAGGAAATCTACTCAACAAACCGTAAGCAAGCATTTCTATTTTTATAAAATCACTAATAAAATGTAATCTCATTTATTTAAAGAATAACAATAGTTGGAATACTTCTGGGCTTTGAATAAATAATATTGTTTTGTTTTATTGTTTAATTAAATTTCTATTATTGTATTAAAGTTTTGTAGTTAAATTATTGTATTAAAGTCTTGTATTTAAATTATTGTATTAAAGTTTTGTATTTAAATTATTGTATTAAAGTCTTGTAGTAAAGTGTTGTAGTAAAGTATCAGGGAAATGGATATAAGTTTAATAACAAAGATAAGAGATAATAAAATACTGAACCACTGATCTGATATTTAATTAATAAATAAGAACCAAGGCATATTTTGGAGGGCCGTTCATAACAAAAGTTTATTTTATGGTTTTGAGAAGTAAAATTTAAAACAACTAAAATTCTGAAATAATATGATACGTATTTTATCATAATTAAAAGTCGTTTGCTCGTGTAATCGGCATATCCCCTTCATACAATATTATGTTCATAAGAAATCATTTTGTCTCTGTTTGTTGATAAAAACGGCTTACGATATTGGCCATTATGTAACCAAATAATTTTGAGATTTAAAATGAAGTATCACATAACCATCCATATTTCACAATAATTATTGAGTCACAATCACTCCCTAAGAGTCCAAATACCCAAAATTAGAACTTATTGATGTAGCTACCTATCTTACATGAGGAAATTCTCAAATAAAAATGATTTTCATGTAGGGAGATACAATTTACTTTTTAGTTATACAGCCAAGTTAATATAGTTCTTACAAAATGTGATCTTGCAAAATAGATCTTGCTGGTGATCTTACAAAATTGTCAAAGCGTTATTTTTATAGTCATATTGTCCTTTAAAATGAAGTATCACATGTCCCATTTGAAACGTTTGACTTAATGCGTATCCTTTTGACGACCATAATTGAAAAAACGTGGGATTATAGAGGCGTTGACAAAGAAGATACGAAGAAACCGTGTTATGCTATCATAATTAACAACCTTGTGTTGTTAGCGATAGTTTTAGGGATATGATGTTAAAATTACGGCTACCATTCAAAAAAGAAATATCTTTAAATTTTTCTTTTTCTTTCTTGCTGTATAAAAGTGAAAAAACTGTCAGTAATCATCGCCTTATAAAAAAAGGAAGAATAGAATGTAATATATCATCATCAGAACAAGAGTTGATGAAGAGAGAATATCTCTAAAAATCCTTAATTTGATACGTTAGTTGTTAATATATTATGCAAAGTATATAGTGAGTGATACAAACTAGGATACAAATCACCTGACTCAGAATTTGACGTAAAACGTAACGCCGATATATATCAACAGTAGTTTTCAAGATTTTTGTTTCCAAAAACCGTCTTAGTGAAAATTATTTTTTTTAAATCCTGGGTTTTCATCAAATCCAGTCAACAAAAACAAAAATTTACAAAAATTTATTGTAAGAAAAACACCAGCAAAGGTAGGATAGTCTTGGGAGGCATTATCATAGTATTTTTTTATTGAGATAAGTGGCTTGAAGTACACTGGAGGGACAGTAGTGTCCTTGAGGAGAGGACAAATCAGATGAACCACTTATTATGGGACACTGTGCTCGGAGGTACACTTGCATATGATAGGAGTATACTATGGAGAAACAATATGTAGCATATATGGATTAGATGGGGAAACTGCAGAGCACATAATCTATGATTCAGAGTCTCTTGCTAGAAAGAAGCTCATCATATTTAGCTTCCAAACTCCTGGTAAAGTCACGTTGGATAGTGAGTGTACTACCAAAACTTATTGAGGTGACTAATCTACTAAACTAGAATTAAAATACTTAGTTGAACCAATTAATATACTTATTAGATCAATGGTTGTGGTGCCAGGGCCTGTTTAACCATTTAACCTGTCCTTTCACTCTAATCTAATCTAATTTAGTGTAGCATGGGTTGAACAATAAACGAGATGTGAATAAAAACTGTTCAAAATGGGCGCCAGTTTGAGATTGTTATTAGATTTTTCTACATTTAAATATGGCTTATCCGCACTATAGTTCCCTAGACCATATTTTATGTTCGTAACTTAATTTTGTCGCTGTTATCGTGCTTATTTACAGAATACAACAACAATTAATTGTTTATATTATTTATATGGTTTATTCGGAAATTTATCATCATTTATGGGATATACGATCAACTTGTCATCAAGTGAAAAACCTTGAATATAGGAATAAACATTACCAACAAATCCTGCCTGTCTCTTTTACAAGTTTAATAATATAAAACAAACTTCCGATTTCTTTGAATATTTGTGAGAATGTGAAAAGATTTCCACAAATATATCGACTTTATGGGCTCAAAATTACGGAATAAACTCTCTATTTTAAGCGATGATATTATGATCTTATTTTCCATCTTTTGATGAACAAAATGCTATATTTTTGTACCCGTCAAATGACGGGTACAAACACACCATGAATTGTAACTGTCTCAAGAAACCTAAACTCATATTGATAACTTTATAACCTGGAGATTTGCGTGACTGTAATGTTACACAGAGCGGAGAACTTATTTATTTTGGCTAAAAGTTACTTACTTGAAATTTATAAAAAAATACTCACGACAGGCTTCAATCATGGACACTTGTAACTTCGTAAAGAAATTGGTTTAGTATTTGTTTATAGCCGAATAATGAGATACCAACATTATGGGATATTTTCCTGATATTTTTCGAGAATGCTTTCTGAGACATCCAAAATATTTTTGTCTGTTAGAACTGACAGCCTTCCGTACATGTACTTCCATGTACGGAAGGAACCAGTTTACCGATCATTTAAAATCAAAAGCCATACTACCATGTAGCACCTTGGTATACAGAAACAGTTATTGGAGTAATTGTTGTACATCTTGTGTGTTTTCTCCATCACACTTAACACATAATGTAATCAGTACAAACATCCTTCCTTGTCCTAATGTTTGGTTCAGCAGACGAATGGGTTGGGATACAAACGCCTTTTGTTATACCAAATCTTAACTACGAATTGACGTATTGAAGCTGCTGGAAGAAAACAGTTTTAGTGAAATTATTATTTAAAATATTAGCAATAGTGTCTGTACCGTGATCATCAGGTGCAATGACCTTGTATTTCAGTTCTTCAAAGTTATATTTCAATTTGTCTTGTAGGTCATTTACGCATAAATATTACTAACACAATTTCAACCCTGTTTCATATAAGTACATTGTATTGTTATTTGCATACAGACGTGGTCTATATTTTAATCTCTCAAGAATGCTATCAATGTCATGTTTTCAAATACAGCTACGTATAATAAAACAACAGCAAACGTCTTTTCTTGTGCATCATGGTGGAATGACAACTTGATAATGTGACAGCTAAAGTCTTCATTGAAACAGTTTCTATCTTATCGTGAATAATATCCTTGGAGATTTTAAAAAGGAAATGCAGAAGCTACGAGTAAATTGCTGCATTGAAAGGACAAAATCGATACTTACAACTTAAGTAAACATGATGTCGTGAAATAGCTAATGATAGAGAGTGTTTTTTTTTTATAGATTGGACATAAAAAAGTTGGTAATATCTCAAGTTTTGAGTTAGATAAACTATAATATTATGAAAAGGATCGATTTTGAAATGTTTTTCATCGTACCTTCCAAATTAAATATCTAAAACGGTGATTTAAAAATTTAATTAAAACGACTAAATCAGCAAAGCTTGGTTGAACATAACAATTTTCTGATAATTGAATCAAAAATTTTCAGCCATCTTACTGTATATTTTATTGTGATAAAATTGCAAGAGCTAAAACTTAACTCTAAATTTAATGTACAAATCAGTAAAACTAATTTAATTTGTATCAAACTTGTAAAAAAATAATGCATACAGTAAGTCATCATTAAATGATATCAAATGAACAAAGCAAGCTTAAAAGTCAATGTATAGCTTTCAAATTTATTATCTTAATAAATAATTCCCTTAACCACAACTACAGGGTAAAAAAGAATATATTATTGAATATTCTCTGTTTGAAGTTATTTGTTAATGATGGAAGTTCAATTTTATTATTATACATTTTTCGGACATTTGCCATCGTTTGCGTGTTAGAAATCAAAACACGACGTTTCGGGAATAAGAATCAATTCCCGTTATCAAATGACTAAAAACTAAAGAAACATGAAACTAGAAACTAAGCCAATGTAACAAGTAAAATTAAATAAGAATACCACCAACCTTAATAGGCTATCTAAGTATACATCTCAGAGCTGAAACTGAGAAGTCAAAAAACACAATCACGGTAACACACAACTAACGGCAAATACGTATTGTTGTATCAAAGATAGAGCAACAAGTGACGTGGTCCAGAAGGTGTGACAAACTATTAGGGGAGTGGCCTATTGTTAGTTGTTTTAAGCTTCCTAGCACGAGAGCGGGTTACAACCCCTTTTGGCGAATTAACAGGTAAAATTTCAGCTTGTTTATTAGTTATAGGGATATTATAATCAAATTTTAGTTCTTTTTTTAATAATGGGAGCCATAATGGCCTTACTTCTATACTAACTTGACAGAGCTTATAATATTTGTTCTGATAGAAACAGTCTAAACTTGGAACTAACACGTATCGAGCAGGATTTAAGTTCTAACGAATATCCTCTATCCATTATTTCCAAATGTAAAAAAGCGAAAAATAATGAGTCTAAAGATGAAAATAAACCACATACATGACAATCCCTTATGTGCCGGGACTATCGGAAAAAGTTAGACGCGTAGGCCTAGCCAGAAAATATAAATTTTTTACCGCTTTTAAAACACTAAACACCATTAGGCAACATCTCGTCCAAACTAAAAATGGCACGCAGGCTACTAAAAACTGTATTTACAGTATCAAATGCGAGTGTGGTAGACGATATATTGGCGAGACAAAAAGACCATTAAACATTAGAATAAAAGAACATAAATAAATGTGCGGTTAGGCCTAGTCGATAAATCGAAAATTGCAGAACTTAATTATATGGTCCGAAAATCACAAATTTAATTGGGAGGAGGCAAAAATCATACACCGGGAAAGTAACCTATACAAACGTAAAATAATTGAATCCTCATATGTAAAACTAACGGACAATCCTATCAGCCAATCAAGTATAGAAGTAAGGCCATTATGGCTCCCATTATTAAAAAAAATAACTAAAATTTGATTATAATATCCCTATAACTAATAAACAAGTTGAAATTTTACCTGTTAATTCGCCACAAGGGGTAGTAACCCGTTCTCGTGCTAGGAAGCTTAATACAACTAACAATAGGCCACTCCCCTAATAGTTTGTCACGCCTTCAGGACCACGTCACTTGTTGTTGTATCTTTGATACAACAACACGTATTTACCGTTAGTTGTGTGCTTACCGTGATTGTGTTTTTTGACTTCTCAGTTTCAGTTCTGAGATGTATACTTATATATTAAGGTTGGTGGTATTCTTATTTAATTTTACTTGTTACATAGGCTTAGTTTCTAGTTTCATGTTTCTTTAGTTTTTAGTCACTTGATAACGGGAATTGATTCTTATTCCCGAAACGTCGCGTTTTGATTTCTAACACACAAATGATGGCAAATGTCCGAAAAATGTATAATAATAAAATTATTGAATAGTTTAATCTTTTAAAAACCTTGATGTACATTTCGGTAATCATCATTTCCGGTGTACACAGTTATCATCATAAGAGCGTTCTACTGCTAAACTAAACCTAACATTTAAGTCTAACCTGATACAAAGGCCTACCACCCTCTACTCTACAGATGAATCAACCTAAAAGTTGTCGGCAGTTTATTGGTGGAATAATTAGGGGGCTGATAGCAATTCGATGTACGGTGCAGTGTTCAACGGAAACCTCTGACCATACAATGGAAAAGTCCCGTTAGATGACAAGAGTTGTACCTCCGAGAGCTCTTAATTTGAATTGACCCATCGGTCAGAAATTGAATTGGTTGACATTACCAAACACCCATTTTTTCCAAATTTTAGTGATATATGATTAATGACGGAAACACGTATGGAAAATTAAAAGTACAAAAACATAACGGTTTAGGAAAAATTGATTTTCAAATAATAATGACAGCCATCATTAGAATGGTAATATTAATCTAGTACTATTTACACTGAAGTAACGTTTTTTACACAAGCGATGAAAATTTAGGCCCAAAGTAGCCAACTACATATTTCATTTCGTTGTGTCCATTGATAATTTTATGTTTGTGATTATTTTGTCTGTCAAAGTCTAGATTGTTATTAATAATTATAAACTGCTTAACCGTTACAAATTGATTTTTTTCCTATAATTGAAAATAAGGCAAAATATAAGAATTTACATACAAATATCAGATACTTATTTTTCTTCTTTTATCTCTTCTAATATAATATCTAACAAACAGACAACATTAACTTTGTGTTTCTCATAAATCAAATCGTCCAGAAAGCTTTTCACAGATTCAACAATCATCTATAATATTAAACTTTGTGAAATTCAATATCTTTGTACTTTGGTATAAAGAGAACTGGTATTAAAGTTCAGTCACAAAGACAGACCACAGATGTATAAGGTTTACCAATGTTGATTCGAGGTCGTTGTCACGTGATATAGACTGGAGCGAAGCAAGTTTCTTTGTTGTTATGTAATGATTAAAAATAAACTATTAATTGTACATAAAACATAAAAACTTTAAGAACTTCAATTACAAAAGGAAACAATAAAACGTAGATTAAAATTATACATCGGGAGTAATCTAATACTTCTTAATGGGTATTTTGTATCAGAAAGTTTTTGTCAGTTTTATTTTTTAACAGATGAAAAACATACCAACTGAACATGGCTCAACAGTGCATGAAGAGCCTAGGTCTGTAAATGGCTTTCCGTCCGGTAATGTCTGTCTATTATCGAAATTCCCGTCACCGAAGTTCTAACTTTCTCAAGCAGAGTTCGCTACTAATTGTAGCTTCCAAATAATTGTCTCCACGAAGCTGGATCAATTCCGTAAACTTTAAGCCCCCAAGGGGACTTTATCGGAGAGGAGAAGCTAGGACCATAGCAGGACTTTTACTTAACTTATTTTTTTTCAAACACATTACAAAAAATAACATTAAAACATTTTACATAAAAGTAATGAAATTAAATAATTTACCTTTAAAACTTTATAATATATAATAACAAATCAATGTACACATACGTTAAAATCACCTATATATAGCAGAATGACATAACCAAGTATATAGTATTCACCTGTATGAAACAGAAATTGATAATAGACTAAATTTTGTTGATTCAACACTGTAAAAATAAAAGTTAAAATTAAATTTAAAAAAATTCCATATTACACACCACCTGATCATTCATACATGACCACGTTAAAAAATAGCCATTGTATCTGTAGATTAGTCACAATTTTATTCCAAATTGGTGATTATATTGAAGAAGTCAATACTGTACTATAAAATACATTTCAACAGCTAATGGCTAAACAATTTACATTATTAATAAACTAATTAAAGAGTCAAGTAAGAAAAGGGTCCCAAGATACTCAGCCTCCTGTGTCGCCACCTAAAAGGATCTTTTGTAACTCTTACTACATAAGTCAAAAGAAACATATTAAAATTCTAAAACACAAACAAGATGACATTTTTATAACACGTCAATCACATATACAAACGTTCCTTGGGTCTCACTTATACTAAAGTACTAAATATATATATATATATTTGCAGAAATTTACATCCAAATATTTGGTATTACATACAAAAACACTTACATACCTTTATTTAAAGCTTTTTACTGAACAAAAGTTCGCCTAAACTAAAAAAAAAAAATGGTTTATTCGAACAATCAATTGCAAAAAAAAGGTCTCAACGTTTAGCTCTTCATATATCTGTCGTATTGCGTCTGAAGAAAAAATTACTAAAGACCATTTTGATTGAAAATTTAGTCAGCTACAAAGTTTGTATGAAATTGTTGATTTCTTGCTTAATTTTTGAGATATTTACAAAACACCGTTTTGCCGCAAAATTTAAGCCTCCCCTCCAGTGGGGCTTAGCGGTGAGCTGGACTGTCCGAACCCCCCCCCCCCCTATTGAAACAACCCTAAAACCAAACGTTCAACAAATTTCGTGTCTGGAGTATATTTGTCCAGATATTCACAAAATCTGCCTTTATTCAGTAATCTAAAAGGGAAGTTTTTCAAATAAATAAAGTCAGCTGGAATAAGCAATATCTGTTTATTACAATTTTACAATTGAACTAATATCGAAAGCTTCCATTGTTCGTTCAAACAACAGCCACTACAATATTTGATATTGTTTTGTATTTCAACGATTGCGATTCGATTTATTGTTGTATAACCACAAGAAGAATGCATATAGAAGATTTGCTCCTGAGTTTGTTGAAAACTTGTTTATAATCCTAGAAAGAAAATTATTCAACGAATATTGGAAATCCTCTCAAAATATGTATTTAAACTGTCGAAGAAACTATATAGATATGTCGTCATATCTTTAAACTATATTAATAACCCCAGAGCATGTTAGCGATAGTCCAAAAGTGAATGTATTGCGCTCTTAGAAAATTTAAAGTACATAGCTCGTTTTTTATAATGGAGAACCCATTTTTAAATTTAATGAACGGGAATTCTCTAAGTAACTAGTCAGAGTGGGACGTCAATTTATACCAACTTAAAGCAACAAATACGTTATAGTCCCTCTATTTATAAAATATGTAGATTTAGATTTCGTTGTCGTTATATTGGCAACACTTTTATGTACCGTCGCCAATAAAAAAGTTACGAGTTAAGGTCTAACAACTCCTATCCTGTGTGAGATTTACTTCTTTTTATTTTAGTTCGAACATAAATATACGTCATATGTAAATCGGGCAAACCATTGCACAAACTTTGTCCTTCAAACATCCCTAAAACCAAATTAAAACTCAAACACAATTATTGGTAGAAATGAAACAAGTACGATGTCTTTAAAAAGATTTAAATAGGAATTAAACTTTCTTTGCTTGTTTCATAAAAGTGTCTTCAGCGCAAATAGTAGTTGATGAAAATCAAGCTTTTAATAACAGCGTTCAAAGTTCTTCTTTTTTTTGCCAGTTATTTCTCAATCGAAATAATTCAATACCTGAAATTTTTGCGATCGGATGTAAGTTATTTTCACAGTTCACTCAAATTTGAACCACATAGGTTGATCCGATTTTGAGAGACAACGTCGTTTTAAACTGCCCCATTAATTACACTGCAGTATGATATCAATGCTTCTGTACGTATGTTTTTAAACTCTTTGACGCGAAGTAATTAAAATTACAAACATTTAAATTACTCTCCTGCAAACAACTGCGTATAACTAACAAAGGCTGCACATCGTTATTGAAGTTTCAACGCAATTAACTTAATTATTGAACTTTAATCATCAGTTTGTATGAGAGTTAATTACCAAGGAGAAATATTTTGTTTTATAAAATATTTAGCGTTTTAAAAGATTAAAGTTTGAATACGGAATTTACTGACTAATTTTTACTATCAAATAATAATTATATTTTGTTGTTTTAATGATTTTGTCTAAAAGTTGAGTAAAATTATTGTAGTAATGCTTCAGGGGCTCACATTAGTCAATACAATCATGGGAATCCATTTGGATCCAGTTGGATCAAAACCATTTTTATGTAGTCTTGGTTTAGATCGTTCTCATTCTTACCATTTTTCTCCTGACGAACTCTGCTCTCTTTCTAGCCTAAAGTTAATATTATATTTTTGTGAACCGTTATATTTTCTACTTGCGATTTAATACACAACTTTTGGAGTTTTCCCTATAATTTTTACTAAAATGTACCGGCATTGTAATAGTCGTGTTTGAGAATTTACGTATTTTATAACGTAATCAGTCAACCGACTGGCCGATTATTTATAACAGGAATTTTTTGAAAGGTGGAAGAAAAGTCGATTTTGAAAAAATTATAATTCTGTTACTTTTAAAGTCTCAGATTGCTAGGGTAAACATGATATTACAATAGGATTGCAAAACAAGATGATATTCCAAGGACAAATACCTTCAACTTGCAAGTAATGTATGTTTATTCAATTTTTCGTATATCCAAGGTTGCAATTGTTTGATGGAAATACAACCACCACGAGATTTGACACCGCCGTTCATGACAAAGTACAGGTTCAGATTACAAATGTAAATAATATGGTCCAGCTTTTGGGCTTTCATTAAGAAACTATCCTGGCTTGTTTAATGTGGCTGGGTAAGTACCAAGATGGTTCTGTTAATTAAGATTTTATGACACCCAATAAAGTTTCTTAAGTTGTTCTTCGTATATTGGAGTTTTACAACAATGTACAGAGTTTAAGATTAACAGAGTAGATTTGACGTTACACTATGAGTTCAATAAAGAGAAGATCATCGAAGTATAAATCTCTGTTTATTTCAACTGAACAAATTCCCAAGTTGCCATTGTTCAGACGAACAACAGTCACCATGTTATTTAACTTTTTTTTTAAATTTAAGGCCTCTTTTCATTCGCTTGTAGGATTCAACTAAGTACATATTTATTTATTCCTCTATTTTCACTGGAAGATTTTGTTTTATTTTTTATAGGGAGAGTTATAAGATGAATAAGAAAAGAGATTATATTTTCTCTAGGGTATATCTGTTTTGAGAACTGTTGTTATTTTTCGTTAATGGTGTCGCTGTTGTTTGTCGAAAAATGCTCAAACGGTTAAAAAACTTTGATCAAACTTAGTAGGGAGGTATCTCGAGATACTTTTCTATAATTCAAAATGTCATTGTTGTTTTAATTAGACCAAAAATCAAAACTAGGTTTCTATTAGGTCAAACTGTTTTGATTACATTTTCCTACACCAATTCAGTAGTTTTGATAAAAATAAAAACAATAAATATTAATAACATTTACACAGAAATTAAAATTTCTCATAATCAGGTATACAGATTTTGATAAAGTGTAAAAATAATAACCTTTAATTATTAGTAATTTTGTAAAAATCTTGTTTAGGACATGCTTAAGTTCATTATAAATAATAGAATAACAAAAATTTTAACAAGTTAATAAAAGGCAATACAAACATAATACATTTTAATAAGATGTTTAGAGAAATTATAATTTCTCTAAATCAGATATATAGATTTTGATGAAGTGTAAAAATTTAAAAATCTTGTTTATTACATGTATAACTTCTTTTTAAATAAAAGAATAACAAACATTTTAACTAGTAATGAGGGGTCTTTCTTTCAATGGGAGGTAAATATGAAGAAAAAATCCCCTTTTTTTATTTCTCACATATATGCGTAAGTATATGTGTCACATTTATTATTAGAGTCATGTTTTGATAGTATTTCGTTAAGCATCGTAACATTATATTACGCTATTATATAAAACTTCAGATTCACTGTAATTTATTGCCACCTTGACATTTTCCCACAGTTGTTATATAATTCAGTTCACTTGATGTTTTCCACACATTCGTTACAACGGATACTAAACTCGAATGTACCAACTTACAAATATTCTAAATTTTATTTTATTTATAAATAACATTGTTCGAAAAGTTTATGTTTTTTTTTCATTATTTTTTTTTATTTTTACAATTGTAGGGGCTTTATAACTAGCTTCTCAAAAAAAAGACGTTATTTTCATATTATATAACGATACAAAACATGCAAACGCTTACAAAGTAAAACTGTTTACAACTTTTAGTCGCACTCAATAAATGTCTTAATAGTTCACTATCTTCTCTTCATTGGACTCCCTTATGCACTCATTTCATGATCATCCTATTCTTCCCTTTTTCCTTCTTCCCAGGAGTCCATATCAATCTTCTAATATTCTCATTAGAAGTCCTAACCTTTTGATTTTTGTCTTAATTCTATCTACAAATGTTATATTACGGAAAAAAGAAAAACATATTAAAGTGTTAAAAAGTTGCTTTCAAATACTTCCTTTTAGAGAAATCGACGAGTCCAGATTTCGCCAAAGAGTCGTCCTTTGGGATGAAGTGGAAGGATGTGAAAAGTTGAAACATTTATTTTTCTCGAGTACACATTTTACGAAATATTTTAATGATTGAAATTTCCTACGTTTTGATTTTTAACTCTTTTCGGTTCGATTTACAATCTAGTGGGTTGTGACTTATTAAAAGTAATGCTGAAACTACTCCATATTGCCGTAGCCTACTATATTTATGAGGGTTTAATTGTTAGTTGCTCAACAAGAGCTCGTATCGAAAATTAAATATTTAAAGCAACTTTAGTCCTTTAATGTTGAGGCCTTTCTTTTGCTCTATGGTGAAAAATGATCGAAATCATAAATAAAATAGATTAATTCATAAATAACAACATTATTATTTTTTTAATTTTTGGAGAATTTAGCCACCGGAATTGAGTTATCAATATTTATTACATTACAACTGATCAAACCATTAATCCAACCTCCTACCACGCCCAAAAACACAAAATGGTGGCTTACAACAGCATATTTCACAGACTCCTCAATACCCCATTATCACATTGAAATCTACAAAAAGAGGTAAATATAATTAAACACATCAATTTCAAACGGATATTAAGAAAATATGGTAGAAAATTTGATCACAAAACACAGTAAACCCAAACAAAGTCCAAATTCAAAAATTTAGAAACCCAAATACACATCTACTGAATATGGACACATGTTGAATTACATCCTAAAAAGAGAACTGTGAAACATAGTAACATAATACTCACTTATAAAACGTCTAACAAAATTGAAAGAGCAAGTCGTAAACAAAATACAAAAACTCATTTAATTCGACCGGAATATATAACTGTTCCACTTGCAATAGCCTTTACATCGGACAAACCGGACGTTCTTTTTCTATAAGATTTAGAGAACATATCCCCAAGGCATCAACATTGAAACAAAGATTAAGTTTTGCCCAACACATGATCAAGCTAAAAACACTGAAGTAAACATGGAAATATTATACGTCTACCTAAAAAGACGAAAAAAGGATTTGAAGAATTTGAAATCTTCAAAGCATTAAAATTGGCTGCAGAAAACGTTTTGAATGAAAAACAGAAATCCAATTCTCACCCCGTATTTAATTATTTAATTAAACCTAAGACCACTATGCAGAGAAGAAAGTTGAAGGAGGAGGGAGGTTTAAGGAACAGATAAGATATAACGTCATCTTTATCCTTCCAAACTCCTAAATGAACGGATCTGTAAACATTTTAAAATGTTTTAAATCTTACCATTTAAAGATCAAGGATCTGAAGATGACCTTGATGTAAAGGTTGAAACTAGTTATTCGACATCCAAAACAAAGAAACTGAAAAAAGTCTGTAAAGGTACGTAACTTAATAATAAATAATATTTGGCCCAAACAATAATTGAACATTAACCAGGACTCTTACAACAACTACCCATAGTGTTTTTGGTACTTTAGATTTCCTTAAATATTTTGACTGTACTGTTTGAACAGAGTTAATCAAATGTATTAAACTGAGTGTTATGAATCTGACGTTTACATATTTCCCTGTCCAGGTTTGTAATAACTAAATCCCTATGTTAAATAAATCACAGAAACACATTTTTTACAATAATATTTGGAACATAAAACGATTTGTTTTTATGTGGACACATCGATTTATTAAATAGTACAAGTTTTTTTATTATATCGTATAAAACTAATTACTTTCAAGTATTTGAGTTGAAGTAATTAAAATTTTATTCATTTCAACAAACAAGAGCGTAAAACTAATAAAAACCGTACGTCGTTATTAAAGTCCCATCAATAATAAAACTTCTTCAACTTTTAATATTCTCTTAATTTCTAAGTTATAAAATTTGGAAAGTCCTAACAAACAATAAGGCTTCGATTATTAGTTTTATGAATTTTTATTTCCTTACTAAAAATATGGTAGAGTATAAAGTGGTGATGAACAAAATCGGTAGTTACGTTTCGTAGATATATCCGTTCTGGAAGGCATAAGTCGAAGAAGTGATTATCACAAATTTTATCAGTACTAATATTTCAAGAACCTTTGAACAGTTTTCGTTAAATAGTTTTTACATAAAGAATAATTCTAATAATTATTAATTTTGCATTTTATAAATAATAGTCGTAATTTAAAATGTCTTGATTCCTATCGCAAGAATAAATAACAAAAATATATTTGTTCTCAACATCCGCTTAATAATGTTTTCCCCAGATGCAGCTTTTAATAACACACAAAACGTATTGATTTATAAACACATCGATTTGTTATTTTAAAACATTTATCGGTATTACAAAGCTGGCAATTATTGAAATAGGGTCTATCGACTTTGATTACATGAGTTGTGAACGTTTAAAGCAATATTTTAAATTGAAAATAAATTAAAAGCACAGTGTAGAAGATATTGCTAAATTAAACTTGACCCTTTGTCATTAAACTCAATATCGATTAATTGGTGCAGATTTTGAATGTAACTAATCGATGTACACATACCATTGTTTATCTGAGTATTGGAAAGTTTGTGTAATTTTAATGCATCATTGCTGTCGTCATGGTAACACCTAGTCCCTAGATATAAAATATTACATATGATTACCAATAGAATATGTTTTGACTGGTAGGTAAGGTAATATAATATTGCTAATAAATACACGATTTTAGCGAAATATAGTCCACTATAGCCCGTCTCAAGGTAAGTTGAGGCAGGGTACTTGGCTGGAGGGTTAGGGCGATGAATAGCTGGGGTGGCCCGGCCAGTAAATCCCATTAGTCACGCCTCACCGAATACTCCACTTAAGAGCGGAAATGTAATAAATAATCATTATTTAAGAAAATACTTAATACTGTATTGTTAGTTATCATAATACAAACAATTGTGTGTTTGTCCCGTGCTAATCGGCCGACTTAAAGTATTGTAACATACTTTTTGTTATATATTTTATTTATGTATATTTTGATTGCGGTATTAACACAACATAATAATAATAAATAACTCGACACGCAGCTATTACGCTGAAGTGAATGAAACGAATTTCAAATTTTATTTATGTGCGATCTTATAATAACTTGATATAATAATAATAACAAAAATATTTCAATGGTTTAATCGTTATTTGTATATCCTGATTTAGAATTGATGAATTAGTCTGGTATTATTACTCTAAATGTGTATATAAAGTCCGGCACAAATTGGAGCATTAATGTATGATTTATAGTAAAAAATCGTGTAAATAAATGACATTCTGGGATAAACACGTATATGTTTTCCTTAATACCTAAGGAACCAGTTGAGCTACAGACTCAAGTAAGGGCTCAACATTTTCGTCTTGATGTCGACGTCCAGATATGAATTTTCGTCCAGATTTGAAATATTATTTTAGCATGTACACGTAATATGCCAAATTCCATGAAAATCGGTAAAAAAACTATGTTTAGATTTTTTTAATATGTGAAGGTTAAACTTTCTCTCTGCGTTTCGGAGCTCATTTAATTATTAAATAGCTCGTTTTGCAGGCTTGAGACTGCCAGAGGCCGCATTAAAAGTTTTGGTCTGTAAGACCTTCGTCAATATATATATTTTTTTATAATGTTTTTAATTTTAATATTTTTTTTATTACCATTTTTACACATAGTTAGTTGTACAAAACAGTATGTTACAATACTTTAAGTCGGCCGATTAGCACGGGACAAACACACAATTGTTTGTATTATGATAACTAACAATACAGTATCAAGTATTTTCTTAAATAATGATTATTTATTACATTTCCGCTCTTAAGTGGAGTATTCGGCGAGGCGTGACTAATGGGATTTACTGGCCGGGCCACCCCAGCTATTCATCGCCCTAACCCTCCAGCCAGGTACCCTGCCTCAACTTACCTTGAGACGGGCTTTAGTGTAATTAATTTATCACTGCCGCAGTTTCGAATGCATGAGATCATCGTCAGGTATAGAGTACAAGTGACGTAATCACTCTGTACAAACATTGTGACACAATAAATACAAAACAACAAAAGTAAATTGTAACTTTGCACAAACTATCAAGAGTAACACTTTGAAAGGATCTGTGGCTGCTAGTTGGGCTTCCACTTACTATGTAGCCCTTTCTCTGTTATGCCACTTGTAAATATCGGATTCTTTCTAATCTCCAAAGTAATCACTTGCCATTAATTAGTATTTATATTTTTGTTACATCTTTGAATTACAGTGGAGATTCAAAAAAAGATAAATCTACTTTTATTGTATTGAATAAGTAAATGAATTACCTTATCGGTACGTCAACTAATCCTTCCGTTGATTTACAGATTACTGCAGTTTCGGGCTTCGTGAGTCCATCTTCAGATCGTATAAAGTATTTAGTTTATATTAAATCGTTCCATATGGAGCTTGTCAATTCCATATTGTTTATTCATCAATACCGATAAGGTAATTCATTTACTTATTCATAAATTTACTAATCCGTTGTCTACAATGTTAAATTTGAAATTGAATAATAACTTCCTCTTATATAACAGGTGAAAACAAATTCTACTAAATATCTTTTCTATATATTCAGTTTTTTTAAAACTACCTCTTTATAATTTGAACACTATTCCTTGGAATGTTTCATTTGGAAGAAAAACCTTTTGAGGGTATTGCACCATAAAATCAATATTTACATAAACTAGAGCACTGTTATATGTTGTTAATATAATGTCATATAAGGTTCTTTTTGTAATCGATTGGTTTTTTTTTTACATCAAAAGAAATCATTCACTGTTTTTAATTTAAAACATATATTTTCCAATTTTCTTTTACAGATATACAGTTCAATCATTTTCAATCTGATAACATTGAATTTCTCTTTATCTTTGATTATGAAATTATTTTATTGAGTTTTATTTGAAATTTACATTCATTTATATTTTATTTTGATTTATAACTTTGAATTTATGTACTAAATTTATTTAGATTATTGCTATTAAAAATTGTAAAAACTGTTTGATGTTCTAGTTTACCTCAAAAACAATTTAATTTAATTTTTTTAAAATGATGCAGTTGTACAAGCCAATACGTAAAGAAATGTAACTCTTTACCTGTTATTGTTATTTGACATAACGTTTGTCTAGAATTAAAGTTGAAGTTTGACATGTTTCATGAAAGTGTTTTAATTTAGTTGATCGAATTTAAAAAAAAATTATTGGATGTATTACTGATGACACTTTTTATTGGTCGGTTGTTTAAAATGCCATAGTTATTATTTTATACCCATGAACACCTGAAGAATGTAAATCAAATGAAGACCTAATGAAAACCGTGGATGAACAAACTAATTTTGGAAATTCAAAACGGTTTTATTTCCCGTTTACAGAATTATACGTTGAAACTTGATCAAAATATTGTATCCAGTGTTTATTCACTTAAACCTATTATCTTATTTTTTACTTTTGTTTGTACATCCTGTATTTTATCTCTATCACTGTTCATGTATTTGTAACTTATTAGCAGTTAATTATTGGAAGTTCAACACTTTACATTAATTAAATTTTATGCGTCGTATTGAAAGTATGTTGGTAACACTTATGTAAACTTTATACCTCCCCTCTCTGGATGCTGGTGTACAGCCGGTCCTCTATCCTATCAATATTATTTATAACCGAACTTGTCATAAATAGAAGAAGGAAAAGAAGAGGTTGGTTTAGGCGTTAAAAACAAGAAGGCATGGACAACAGACATTAAATAGTATTGAATGGAAGACTGTGTTTAAAAAAAAATTGGTTACAATAATCAATAATCAAATCAAATAATACAATAATTGAGATTTTAATTTGAACAACCTAAGAGCTGATAAGTTTCCATATCTGTGAATAAAATAATGTAGATCATTTGGTGAGTGACAACAATTCATTAAACCATAATTATCTGTATAAAACTGAAATGTAAAACATAATGTATTGGTCGTAAATGTAATGCAACACAAAACAAACTCTTATAAATTTAAACTAAAAAAAGCTGTACAAATATAGCACCAAAATTTGCAAATTTTTTTTATGATTTCTTTTTCCAAATAGAACGCAACTACATTATAATACCTGAGATATATTCTACTTGAACACGACATTATTTGCACAGGTGGAAATGACTCCATTCGTACAATTGTTTTGATAAAAAGAGATTTCTTTGTGTCTACTTCTACCGGACCTCTTTCAGATAGCGGTTATGGCGGCCATTTTAACCAATGTTTCTGTAGATGGTTCATGCCCAGCACCTATGTGAGCCTGAAACAATTTATCTTGTGGAGCTTTGTGTTATGCAGCAATAATATATGAGGTCTATAGTCTAGCGGATATATAATAAATAACTAGAAACATTGCACAATATTTCTCACTCATCCATCCCCAAATTCAAATAAAAACTGCACAACATTAATAATTACCAAAAGTTTTAGTTCAGTTGTTCTTATATAAAAATGAACACTGGACTCCATTTTTGAGTAATACTTATTGTATCATAAACACGTCCACAGCGTAAAGCGTAATTGTTTAAAATCAAGTTTAATGACAGTTATAAGGTTCACTTTTGTTTTTAGCCATTTATTTCTGAACAGCAATACTTTTTACTTGATATTTTGTGGACAGATTTTGGTAATCAATCTATACAATTCACTACAATTTCAACGAAATCTGTATAGAAGATTTTGTGATATTAACGATTTTATAACACCCTATACCCATTGTTGTTACTTTTGTTTGTTTTTTAATCGTTAACGTATGACGACCGATATATTTCTTAAACACTACACTTGAGAAATTTTGAGAAAAACATAACGTGTTTGTTTATCTTATGGTACTAACCCCCCAAATGTTTAGTACAGTAGTAGAAAAAAATTTAAAAAAGTCAAGTTTTAATTATAAAATACTCCCACGTACCAAATTTGTATAAATAGATGCACGAGTTTTATATGTAGAGCACACACTGAAGTTTGATTCATAATGTAGAATTTGGCACAGACTGAGACATACTGTAGAGTTTTGCACATACTGTAGAGTTTGGTACATACAGTAGAGTTTGGTACATACTGTAGAGTTTGGTTTATACTGTAAAGTTTGTTACATACTGTAGAGTTTTTAATAATATTATTGTAACAGCAGATGTTTCTTGTTGAAACTCCATATTCAAGGATTAAATAAAGCCATCAAGCTAAAGTTTCATTGCTTTATTTAATACTATAGAGTTTGTTACATACTGTAGAGTTTGATACATACTATAGGGTTTAGTACATACTGTAAAGTTTGTTAAATACTGTAAAGTTTGTTATTTACTGTAGAGTTTGGTACATACTGTAGAGTTTTTAATAATATTAATGTAATAGCAGATATTTTTTGTTGAAACTCCATATTCAAGGATTAAATAAAGCAATAAAGGTAAAGTTTCATTTGAAACTCTAGCTTTATTGCTTTATTTAATACTATAGAGTTTGTTACATACTATAGAGTTTGATACATACTGTAGAGTTTGGTACATACTGTGGAGTTTGGTACATACTGTAGAGTTTGATACATACTGTAGAGTTTGGTACATACTGTAGAGTTTGATACATACTGTAAAGTTTGGTACATACTGTAGAGTTTCATACATACTGCAGAGTTTGGTACATACTGTAGAGTTTGATACATACTGTAGAGTTTGATACATACTGTAGAGTTTGTTACATACTATAGAGTTTGGTACATACTGTAGAGTTTGATACATACTGTAGAGTTTGATACATACTGTAGAGTTTGATACATACTGTAGAGTTTGGTACATATGAACAGACAAACATAGACGGTGATAATGAAATAATGAGGAGGAAAAAAAGGGAAAAAAATAACACTTTTTAGGTGATCTGTAAACGGATATCTTAGGAAATAGTTAGAGATACATTTTTATTATCAAAAAACTTTCTTTTTTCTTTGTGAAAAAGTAAAAAAACAGCAAAGAAATTCGCATGTTTTAGTTTCAGCATAACAGCAGCAAGCCAAGTATTAAACAAAATATTTTTGTTTCACTTCACTCAGTTCTTTTAAGAAAAAAAAACCTGTTCAAATATTCTTGTGAAATCAAAGCTGATGGATGATTTTTTTCTGAATTGTGGGCGTACTTAACAAGCTTAACCAAGAAACAGCTCAACCAATATTGTCAATATAGCAATAACACTTTTTCGTTTAGACTGAGAAAATAAGAATTCACAAAACAAAATAATCATTGATCCTAATTTGTTGCTATGTAAAATTTTCAATAAAAGTTTTAATAATTTAAAACGTGATAAATTTAATAAAAGATAATCATATTATCTCGGTAGTTAAACTCTCAACTGAGACGATTAAAGTTTTATAACAAAGTTTAATAAGAATGTTAATTTAGATGAAACTTTAATAAGACGATGTACTTTTATTAGTTGTTGGCAGAAAAGTAATCAAATGTTTGGAATATCAATTACCTCCATTCGAACATAACAGTAGAAAGAAAACAGTTGTAGGCCTATTTAATAATTATATGAACATCTTGTAATTTTGTAAACCTCTTCTCACCTATGAAAACAAATAATACTGAGTTGTAATATTACTATATCAATAAAAGACATTTATTTGAGTAGTTTTCTAAAAATAAAAACACATTCAAGCATTCGCAGTATCTTTCAAGGATACCCTTACAGAGGAGCTTGTGAAAACTTAAGTCTCGTTTCATTTTCTCATCTAATTATTTAAAGGCAAAAAAAACCTAACCTAACCTTGCATTGTAAAAAAGGTAGAACTACATATAACGTGTAACAGTTATAATGTTCGAGAGAGGTTGTGTTCGATTAAATTAAAAAATCTCGGTGTCAAAGTCCCAATACTCATACTTTCATATTTAGTCACTCCCTGACTCTGAGTCATTATAGGGACCATGAAATCTTTAGAAATGTTCTTCCATTTCTCGGAACAAATAACAACTGGCCGACCAACACCCATCATTCTCAAGTCCTCCCCTAGATCTTCCAACCATCCCTTCTCAGCCTTTCCTCTTGGTTTCTCTTTTTACATATTTCCTTGACACGCCACCAGGATCCATTCTTTCAACCAACCTAGCCATTATATTCTACATTGTTTTTGCGACAAGATCTTGTTTTTTAAAACCGTGCACAGTTCCTTCGGATTCCCCACTGTCTTCCTTCGTACACTGGGTTATATATTCCTCTCGGGACTTATATCTCTTTCAGATATTTAGCTTTGAGTTATCGTTTTCGGTAGTACCCAAGTCGCGCTGACATTCTTGACTATTGGGCGTGTTATAGTCTTAAACAATAATAATTTCTCTCTTCTGTGTAGTGTTCTAAAGCTTAGAGGTATCTGCACTACCTGCCGCTGTTACAGCTTTTATATCTACGCTGATGTTACTAATACAGTTATGTATTAGAAGGTTTTACTTCAAACCAGTCCAAGTATTGGAAAGTTTAAAACAAATGTTTATCAAGTTTTGATTTTAAGCCCATTACGAAAAATTGTTTGCTTTTCATTATAGATTGTAATGTTTACGACACAATTATGTCATCAACATTAAAGTAACTGTATTTACGTGTTGAAACTAAACTAATTTACGCCCTGAACGAGACATGTTAGACAGTTGTAAGTTTATTATAGCGACTGTTTGGAGTTTGTTTGTTACACAGTTACGGTCAAAAACGTCTACCAATCGGGATGTAATTTAGGAACTAGGTTTCTTGCAATGAGGCCCATTGATGTTTGTAAGAGGTTTTATTTTACTTTATAAAATAGCGGCCAATCAAAACAGTACAAAAACTATGACGTGATGTGAATACAACGCGCACTCCGAAGTGTCAAACATAATGGTGACGAGACGTTACAACAGTAGTCGTTCGAAGTAAACTGCACATGAAATTTTATCTCACTCCAAAATAAAATACTTCTTTTTTACTGTTTATTTTTTTTTAAATATGAGATGAAAAGTTTTTCAGTTTCTATCGGTTACAGAAATGTCATATAAATGATTATTTATGTACAAAAAATAAAACAAAAAACAAACAAACAGTTACACAGTTTAGGTTTCGTGATATATTTAAATATTATGTTACGTATGCATCAATGTGAAATAGAGTAAAATTATAAGAGTATTTGCCTGAGCGAGATTTACTGTTTGCATATTTTATTAATTCCCCGTGCTTAGGAAAAACATTTCCAATTTTTTTGTCCCATTTTTTGCCTACTTTTAAATTAAAATAAGCAAATAATTGTAAATGTGTGAATGAGGTTAGTCCATACATTTTCAGTTTAAAAATCTAGTATTAGAAACCCCTTGAGTAGCTCAACTATAGTGACCAATGGTTTTGGCAATATCGAATTATCATAGCTAAATCTATACCTATAGTTTTTATTCGATCCCTCTCTTTCATTTTAACGTTCAAGCTACTCTCGACCAACTCATGTTCTCTTAAGACCGTGACGGCTTAGAGTCTTCAAGGGCTAGGGGTCTTTATTTTATGGTTTATAAGACAATTGTGACCGGGAGGTTTACGACTATAAACCCCAAAGAAACAAAAATACTCTTAAAAACATATTGATTTATATTTCAATTTTGCTCTTTTAAACTTATTTTTGTTGGAAGCCTTTTAGGTTTATGTAGCATATTTAGAGTCATAAAATTCCATGTATTTTACTTATACATATTTATTTTTGAAATATTTTTAAAGTTGAAATTTTGTAATTATCAAAGCCATGTAATAAAAGAAATATATATATATATATATATATATATATATATATATATATATATATAGTTTTGTTTTTTATAATGTAAAATAAAAAGATACCAAGTTTAAATTGTAAATTTTTTAATGTTTACCACAATACCTCTAAAGCAGGACCATAAAGTGTTAATGCAACAGAGTTACATGACATACCTTCACCACAAATTTGGCTTTAAATTTTAAATATTTACCACAACCTCTGCATCTGAAAACCACAGAATTGCTCTAATAGCAATAAATTTCTGTATCACCGATAAACATATGAACTGATATTAATTATCACGTTGTTTGAAAATTGAAATCAATATCCCACCATATTATAGTATTAATAATCCTTTCATATTCATTTGCAAAAGCATTTTCTTCTATTTTATTCATGAAGCGGTTTTTTATACATAAACCAATGAAGCGGTTTTTTTTTCTAACAAAACTAATACGGATTAAATGAAATACATTTTATTAAAATATATTTCATAATTTTAACCATTTGTTTGTAAAAAAATATGATTTTATATCAAAACGTTGGATGAATTATCTCATGTACCTGCATCGGTGATGAATTTTAAATTAATAAAGATTATCCTAATTTGTAAAGCTAGGAAAAAAAATTTACAGTTATATACTATTCCATAAACTATTATTACTGTCCAGGCTCCATAAGGATAGTGAGTACAGGTTTAACAATCCCAAGAGTACCTAGCTGGAACTACAACCTTTTTATTGTAGTCTTGGATTAGATTCATCTCCTTCATCTTTCCTAATTGGTCTTTCTTGTCCAACTTTTGTTCCACAAGGATCGTGAGTACAGGTTTAACAATCCCAAGAGTATCTAGCTGGAACTACAACCTTTTTATTGTAGTCTTGGATTAGATTCATCTCCTTCATCTTTCCTAATTGGTCTCTCTTGTCCAACTTTTGTTCTTTTCTGACCCTGACGATTCTAGTCTTTATTTTACGATCTTTTACTTCCTCTTTTTGTTATAAGCCGATTATGACCGAGAGGTATCAAAATATGAGTTGAACGGTTGTAGTTTTGTGGGTTCAGTTCAGAATGTGCTAGTGTGGGAGGATTTGGAGCAACCGAAAAATTCAAACTTTTATTATCAAATACCTAAAACCTGGACGTTGTACCAGAACAGATTTCTGTAATGAAAACTTTGTATACACTAATTTAGAGCAAGCAAAGGTATTTAAAAAATATTCCTACGCGTTAAAGTTCATTCTGTAATATATTAGAATTACCGACAATGTTTTAGAAATTTCACAAAACAACCCATATTATAGAGGATTTACTTGCTGTTTAAAAAAGTAAAAAAATTGTATTTTTTTTTTAAACATTGAGAAGGAAATACATAGTTAACATTATCTAAAGGGATTAAATGCAAATATGGGACCAGGAAAATCGTGTAAACAAATATCTTATGTACTCATTTCGAATTTTAAAGTTATTTGATATAATAACAGATTATTAACATTACTGTATAGTTGGTTTAATGAGACTTTGCCATTTGTTTCTATAAAAAGTAATACGATACGATTATACAATATATTAACTTTTTTTTTATAAAGTATAATGTGTTGCCTTGGACTGTTTAATATATAATATAGTTAATTACCTTAGAGGTTGTCCTCAGTCCAAACACATAACTGGCCCGCTGTATTACGGGTTGTCCTCAACCCGTAATACAGCGGGCCAGTTATGTGTTTGTGCGGACCTGACGAAGCCGACAGTGTTCGGCGAAACAGCGCTGTAGCCATAACTATAATACGGACTGAGGACAACCTCTAAGGTAATTAACTATATTATAAATTATATAAATTAACTTCAGGTAGGCCTAACAAGTGATATAACAAGAACATACGAAAATAAAGAACGTCATAGCCTAGTAGCCTAGTAGGAAGCTAAAACTAAAATTAGTAATATAGCAAAGAAACCCTTTTGATTCTAATATAAAATTATCGTAAAATCTTATAAGTCAAACCAGTATAATAATTAGGGAATTACTGCTTTCATTAATAAACACCGAATTCCAAATTGAAAATCAAAATTACTCTTCATTAAATAAGGTTGAAAACGTATTAAGTGATAAAACAAGTAGAAACAAAATTTTAAAACGCCATAGCCTAGTAGGAAGCTAAAACAAAAATTATTAATACAAAAAAGGAACCCTTGTGAGTTTCATATAAAATGATCTAATCTGATTGTAAAATCGTATCAACCCAAACCTGCAAAATAAGGTTAAACTGCTTTATAAAAACCGAATTAAAAATAGAGAATCAAAATTCCCCTTCTTTTAAATACAGATGAAATATTTTTATTTATATCTCTAATAGGAGTGATGGCTAGAGCACACGCTAAACTTTTGAATGCGAGGTTAAAGAGTTTGTTACTCCGATAGACCGTTAAGTCACCACTCCGTTGGCACACACATCCTATTAGTTAGCTGAGTAGATCTGTAACTTGTCGTTTCTCTGATAACGTTTGTCTTAATTATTTCGACTGCTCAATCTTAGCTTTAATCCTGAGTTCCTTAATTTTGTCTGCTAGGCTATGATGGCGGTGTAGGTTTAACACTAGATAACGGCAGCAGATTTATACTCTTGAAACGTTGTGTGTTAGTTGTTTTATATACTCAAATGATAGAAAATGTCCAATTAAACGATATCAATATTCATGTCTGTGTTTGTTGTAAAGTCATGTAATTATGTGATCTGAATGTGTCTACGGCAAGAGTGTTTATAATTCGGTGTTTCAATAATTACGTATGGATTGGTTTTGCATGTGATTGATAAATACCACAATGATTGCATTCATCCGCATTGGTTAGATCCATCGGTAGATTGGTGACGTCAGAGTGTACCAAACAGTTGTGTAGCTGAATGTAAACATAGCTGATAATTATTATAGATAATTATACTTCAGATTATAATTTTGTTATTAATGTTGTTGGAAATGGTGGAAAATAAAATAGTTGGTTACAAAAAGCCTCTGCAACCCCTATATTTTCTACCTGTGTGTTAGGTGATGTACCGCTGATTTACAGTGGTGGAAACAATGGCGTCTAGTAAGGGAAGTGATCACGTATTGCAGACAGGTTAGTGTCATTCAGCTGCACTGATACCTACTGGTAGTTATCAGTGAGTGTGGCCAATTACTTCCCAAAATTATTGTAAGGACATTGAAAAGTATGTTTTTATCATCAGTAACCATCTGTACTTCCGAACTAACAACACATCGCAAATAAATTATATCCTGACAATTGTTGACTAGTTTTCACCACATAATACTCCATGTAGCGGAAGCGTAGATGTCTCTTACATGATTATATATCCAGCACAACCTCTTTAATTATTCTTGATGATTGTGTTCCATGTAGGCTACTCTACAAATTTTCATCATTCATCGTTTCTTAACAATGTCCACGAGATTTAATGACTATCACAAAATGGTCCTAATTGATCTTTGTTACTACGTCATAAATCATAATAAAAAGATGCGGTATTAAGATGTAAAAAAAAGGTATTATTTATTTCAGGTCTGTTGGAATAGTCGTTAAGATTAATTCTTCAGATTATTTAATAGGTAAAATTATAAAAACTATGAAATATATTTTAATTCTAGATCCCATGACAATATACAGAAGGCAGCCTATTATTGGGAAATATATCAGAAAGTGTCGCAATAGCTGACTACAAAATACTTAGTTTATTTACCTGGCAAGGTATATAACCATGACCATGACCTGAAAGGGAGGTCAGTCATTTTTGAAGAGACCAACACTGACAGCAGGAGGCCCTACTCGTCAAATTGAACAAGAGCATTCGCAGTCATTATTAAAGAGACCAACACTGATAGCCGGAGGTCCTACTCGTTAAATTCCACAAGAGCATTCGCAGTCATTATTAAAGAGACCAACACTGACAGCAGGAGGTCCTGTTCATCAAATTGATCAAGGAGCATTGGCCAGTAATTATTGAAGGGACCAACACTGACAGCCTGTGGTCCTGCTCGTCAAATTAACCAAGATCATTGGTCAGTCATTATTGTAGAGACCAACACTGACAAACGGAGACCCTGCTATTCAAATTGACCAAGAACTTTGGCCAGTCGGAGGTGCTGCTCGTCAAATTGACCAAGAGAATTAGCCAGTCATTATTGAAGTGACAAACACTGACAGCTGAAGGCTCTATCTTCGTTTGACCAAGAGCATTGGTCGGGATTCATTAGAATCAGCTTTGTTAATATTTTTATGGTCAAAAACATGGTAGCTGGTACTTGGAGAAATAGAAATGAGAAAATCGACAGTGTATTCTTAAATGAAAAAGATAAAAGAAAGCAGACTCATTTGGATTTTTGAATATTTCACATAAATATTCAGCTTGCTTCATCTTCGTGCCTATTGATATAGTTTACAATAAAGGTGATTATATATCAATGTATTTCTTGGTATTATAAAGGCACCGTACCACCGATTGCTGTATGTATTTCATTTAACCAAAAATAGCTCTATCTGAAATAAATAACTTTCTTAATAATAAATTGAATAAATCTCATTTATAACAGGATATATATTTTTTCAAATGATAAGTAACTCATATGAAATAAATAGGATATAATCTAAATGTATTCGATTTATTCTTAATTTATGTTTATATCTCTGAAGCGTAAATTTAAATAAATGGTGCTAAAACACTGTACAAACTTTCTCACTTAAGCAGGAATAACTTTCTAAATCAAATATAAAGTAACCAAAATTCATAGCTAACAAAAATGTCAGTTCAATTAAAACGTAAATATGTACAATGTAATCCGTATATGAAAAACATTTAGCCAAGGACATAAATTTGTTTAGCTTGTGCCATCAACATGTTCTCGGGATTAATCCATATTAAACACACTTTGAATGGTTGTAATAATTTATCTGAATTATAGTGTATGTGTAGAGTATGGAACATATTGGACTTCACAGAAACATTGTCAAACACTCACTCAAACAAACAATGCCAAGCAAATAAAACAGGTCACCAGAAATTCTCTCATAATTTAGCCTGCACTAGTTAACTTTGGCAGTTAGTGCTCTGTATTTAATGAAATCTATCTGCGTTCCCCATTCAAACTTCAATATTGATTGGTGATTACAAATTTTAAACTACTTAACACTTCCATTAACTTGTACTTCATAACTTCAGAAATGAAATGATAGAACAAATTAAATTCAAAATAAGGAATACCAGCCGATTGAAGCCCCATTTAATTTGTTAATCGATCAAATGTTTTCTCAGAATTCAAAAACAGGGCCGTTTTGTTCGGTTAGCAGTGTTTGTTTGAGTGCGTGTGACAAAGTTTGTGTGACTTTTATTAATTATTGTTCCATATATTAAATACATTAACACAAATATAGGATATAGGATAAGTTGCTAATACTTGATGTAATATTACAAACATCCAAATAGCGCAGTGAAAAAAAACGTTGCGCCAAGAACTGCATTTTTTTATAGTTTTATAAAGCTTTTAATAAATTGTGAAAAAGCATTTTTAATATCGTTGTGAGAGAATGTTTATGTTAAAATAATTTTTGAGATGAATATTTAAAAGAGATTGTTAGGAGATTTAATTTCGCTTAGTTCTTTTTAAAATAATCTAGAAATCATAAGTAATTGCTGGATTACTTGCATGGAGAGAACAAAAAACTACATGTTGCTTCTTTGTTATCAAACTTCTAATATTGTACCAGAAATTAAATTCTCTCTATATTTGTCTGTGTTTAGCTTTAAAACGTTATGAAATTACAAATTGTATTCTGATTTTAAAGTTGGATGAATTAATTGTTCATATTATTAATATAAGTTATATTTTGATTTTAGGATGATTTTTATTGTTATAGATAATTAACAAGAAATTGTGTTTTCAGTCTTTTGACAATAACTTGGTTAAGCTACTGAAAAATTCCCAAAATTAAGTTTTTTCGTCAATCAAAAGACAAAGGTTTCATCTCTAGTAAATATTTTGTAAAGTTAATATTTTTTTACGTATTCGACATTAAAAATTTTAAACAGACGCCATTTTGAAAATATACAAAACATAATCCTGCTAAAGTATCACATATATTTACCTAATTTGGACTTGAATTTAGGTCCAACGAAAGTTATTTATATTTTAAACAGACACAAACTAAGCATTTTGAGACATATGTTCATTGGAACATTGTTACTTATTTTGACCCAAGGAACCGTATCCTGAAGTTTTGAAACACTCTGTATATAAAATAATACATAACGTTTCTAGATTAAAAAATCAACTTACAATATCAAGTGATCTAGATCATGTGGGGTGTAAAAAGAGCCAATATAGCCTAGTAAGATGGGATCATACCGGGTTAAAAAACGAACCCAGAGATAAAGCTAGACTTGTCAAAACAATCGTAATCAGGCAAATTAAAAGTATTCCCACATTTACACGCAAGGAATATCAACAATAAATTGAACGGAGTACCTACAATGGTATGTTATGCCTTAAATATAAGCATTATATAATTAAACTGGTAGTGACATAAAACTCGTTTATGTATTACAAGAGTGTTTGACGTTTTCCTTCTCACACATTGTTAATCACTAACTAAACATGTCCACTATATTTTAAGAACATGTTTAGTACGTTAAAAAAAAAAAAAAAATTATGTAGTTTCTAATCCGTAGAATGGTAAACACAATATGTTTACATACATTTCATATATTCAAACAACAATGTTTGTACCTTTGAAGGATTACTAATTGAACATGGCATGAGAGAGCCGCCGTGTGTAAATTGATACGGAGAAGAGAGGTTTAAATAACGCCTAACGAACGGCTTGTAGCAAATTATCTACAGTAAATATTTTTAGGCTGTGGCTTTTTCTTAGTTTATTCATTTTTACATTTCATTCTATCAAAAAAATAATTTTTTTTACGTAAATTTTTTCTTTTTTTTTATATGAAATAATATTTCATTAGTTCTCATATATAACATATAAAGAAAAATTCAGCCTTCTAGCTTTAAAGAGGCTAGAGAAAAGTATACCTAAATGTAAAATAAAATAAAATTAGGCTAAATGTAAGTGAAACAACTTTTAAATTTAAGAACTCAGACTAAGCGTTGGCAGATTTTATAAAAGTAATAAATGTATATTATTTTGTGATTGTTACATAGATTGGTTTTAGTTAAAGTAAAAATAAATTTTTTAAAAAGGTTCGAATTAATTGGATTTTCTGTGCAATTAAATTTAACCAAACCCTGTCAACTTCCAGTCATGCAAACCATCACAGGTTGTTAAGATCTAAATTACACAGAAATAACCTTTGTGCTGAATGAAAATCAAAACCAAAGACCCACTACAGTTTTGGATCAGAAAACGACTACTAAAACCACATGGCTACCAGCCAGCTTGGTAATAGTTGCATTTTCAAATATTTAGTAACCAGGTTGCCTATTTTACATCTGACTTATATTTTCCAAGCAAGACTTTAGACTTTCTGAATATAGGAAAAAGTTATAAAGTTATTCTTCCCAGATTTTATTAAAACTTGTGTTTATTTTTATTTTGGTGCACCTTACCCTTAGTTTGAAACCTTTGTCTAAATTCATCAAAATCAGTAATAACAATATTACTATAACTAATTGTATTATATTTAAGAAGGAAACAAAAAAATATTAAAGAAGCATAAATGTTATATCATATTGTAATAGAGCATTTTATCTGTATACCTAAGTGATATGTTTGAAACCATCTGTTTGAAGAATTGTTGGGGAAAGACAACGAAAATACTTGTCTCAAATATAGATTGAACAAGACAATAGATTCGCCGAACCATGCACATATAAGTCTCTTTCCGTTCTGTTATTGCTGGCAATCTCTTGTTTTGTAAATTCCAACCTGTTACATGAAGAGGAGGGAATTTACTCTTTTGTTTGTTCTTACCAGTATGTATAAAGAATAGGGGGGGGGGGGGGAGAGAGATTAGAAGCGCACTGTCTTGAAATGAGAGCAGTTAGGAATACTTATGGTGACCTCTCTCATACATCTCAGATTGACTTACCTTTAGTCTCCCACATGATGACGTCATGCTAAGGACATATTGTGTTTACTTTAGTGTTCCTTTTAGTATGTTAAGCATATTATCAATTATAGGCTAATCGTAAGAAAGAACTTAACCACTATTAAGTTTAGGAAACGAACATATTTAACGAATAATAAAACCTTCAGGGTATGGAGTTGTTCACAAACAGCTCTAAAACAAAGAGAGGATCTGGAGCTGTATTCTCAGGAGGCACATCTGGCACCAACATGTCCTCACGATGGGATTGTATCCAACGATGCTTAAGTCAGAAATTATATCCTTAATAATTTCAACGAGCGAAATAAAAACCATCAAACCCAGTCGCCTTCCACTATTTGTAGACCATCTAAATTTAACTGTGATATGTAAAAAACAAGTTTATGGTATCATGCAATGCAATACAAGTAGAACACCTAAGTGTATTGCCTGGTGAGCCTCGACACTGTACACATGTGAAAGAGCTTGCAGTCACTATCGTATCGGTGACGCAGCTTTTGTACAGATAGCGCCAATTAGCATGGAGCGCGAACAGGGGAGTGTGCAAATCTCCTACTCCGGCACCCACTAGTCTGGAGAACATTTCCCCTATCGCGGCGGTGTACAGTCGGTCGCTCCACGCGGTTGTCTGCCGCCTGCCTATGATACCTTACAGTTACTAAAACCATATTAGCATTCACAGCGACACAATCGTAGCATAGTGTGGCTACGCCAATATCACATTTTCTTGGGAAGTCAGGGTTAAATTACATATTTGACTTCGCTATTTATCATAGTAGAAAGATGGGGTTGGTACTATAAGTGTACTAACTTTGTGAAAGATTAATAACATCAATGCACGAACAGGATGTTTACGCAAGTCAATAAAAATATGCATAAACATAAAAGTATTCACGGAAGTGGTCGGTTCAGATAAATAACAGAATAAAAAAAATAATGTTTTTAAACCAATGAGGATAACCGATAAATTGGAGTGGGGAAAGAATTGTCAAAATGGTAAGGGAGATGAACAGGAAGTGATGGGATAGTAAGCTACGGAAAAGGAAAAATTGTCTGTATATAGTTAACCGTTCTATAAATAGATGAAATAAAATTTAGTAAAGGTTAAATTAGTAGTAGAAATTAACAGAAATGATAAGTTGTTTTAATAATTATATAATATTAAAGTTTGTTTATGGGTAATTCTTATTTTAGAATCATCCCAAAGTTAGTACTAATCTCATAATAATCATTATTATTCCCTAAAAGTGGCACGAGAATCTATTAAGATAAAATTCATGTGTTTTGTATAATGAATTACTTTGTATAATATCAAGATATTATGTGGAATTTCTTTTGTAATTTGTGTTACTAATTGGAATAAGAGGACACATTTTGTAAGTTGAACTATTTAAGTTAGACTTAATTATTAATAGTAAAAAATGAAGTTCAATATTTACATATTTAAAAGGGTGCCATTTTTTTGTGTTTCGTATACTATAAAACAATCTTTTATCCTGTTTATATATAAATATTACTTGGTATGTTTAACCCTTATGAAATATAAGCTAAACAGGTATCAGTTGAATGATAACTGTTGTTGTTATTATAGACTTTAACACTTCCACAAGTCAATCCTTAATATAAGTTACTACAGTTATTGTACGGTCAAAGAATACCTTTCAGCTAAAGCGAGTTTCCCAAAATATCAAAATAAGATCATAAAAGAATGAAGATTTTTATTCAAGTTAAAAAGAATATTAACTTTCCATAACGATTTAATAAAATATAACGATTTCCATAACGATTTATTAAAAGCACCATGGAACTATAACATCTTACATTAATAAATATAACTCCCTTTTTATAATTACTAACAGTACCATTACATGCAGAATTCAAATTTATATATTTTTTAATCTAATGTGAAGTGTTATGATTTAAAGACAAATAATGTCGATATGAAAAAATAACTATTTAAAAGGACAGATATTTTAATATATCTTATTAGAGTTTTCTGAATTCCAATATGGTTCTATGTGAGAAAGATGAAATTAATGGTGATTTAAAAACCAAATTTTAGATCCTATCCTAATTTTAATAGTAGTAACTATAATGCTTATGCACAAACAAAAACTACAACAGAAAGACTGTATAACGAAAATATTTTCTTGAACTCATGAAATGTGAAGTTATTAGTAAAAAAAATATGTATTTTTTTTTCTAATACCCAACTTAACCTCTACATTGTACAGTGGGTGAATAATCAAGTCAATAACAAAATCTACCTGAAGATCACCCATCAGCACAAATAGAGGAATTTAACCATTTTTTTTTCCAATTTGTTTAGTGTCCAATTTTAACATTTCTTTAACACAATACCTCCATGGTCTTGAAAAAATTGAAATGTAACTGACCGTTAGATTTTGTCTGCTATTAACCAATCATCATAGGTTTTTGATAAGGTAATATTTCAAAATCACCTCCATGAGGACGTCTATAACAGCTGTAAAGTCTACATGGAAATCATTTGATACGGTTTAACAGATAAAATCATTAAATACGTTAAACATATAAAATCCAACAATTTAAGTACTATTTAGGTTCTATAATTATATCCAAGAGTTATGTTCATTTTATTGTGAAGGAAGTTTTCACAAGATTTCAGCGAGCAAGTGGGTTGGGTTAGCGTGCAAATACTAAGCGTGTAAAACATTACTGGGATTTAAAAGTGACAAGACTTTGTTAGGATATCTAAATTGAAATTGCAAATAAATTGAAAGTAAATGAAATTATTATGACACAAAATTTATAAAATGCCTTGAAGTAAACTGAAATATCCTCACAAACCTAACTTTACATAAATCCATAAATCCATTTTAACTTTAACGCACTGACATGTAGACAAACAGAATCGAATACATCCTGTAAAATTTAACCCTTATATCGATTAGAATTGCGAACATGGCTAAATTGCATTGTGATACTATATTTATTAGCTTAGCCTTTTTTATTCAGGTGTATGTATTTATAAATAAGAGAAGATGATGACTTAGTCGTTGAAATGTCATCTTGTTCAAAATAAAGTGTTTCTTGTTGAAATGACACATCTCTGTTGATTGAATTTTTCTTCAAATGTTTCTCATTCTAAGCATTGCGAACACCTGTTGCAGTCTCAGCAATAGAAAGGACAAAACACGGCATGGAGGAAGGTGAATGTGATTGAGCCTGTAATAAAAAGAAAATATAATACTTTATGAGAGATAGAATTCTATTTATTAAAGGCGAATAGGCTATCTTGTGGTGATAACTGTTAAGGTGCTTTCAATTTGTTATTTAATTGGTGTAATAAGCTCTCTTAAAGTTATACATTTAAGAAATTGCTTTCATTTTGTTTTTTTTTCATAAATTGTTTATTAATCGTAATTTTAATTTCTAAACATTTGTGTACATTTGTTAAAGTTTTCTTGTCTTCACAGCATAAGCATGAAATTAACTCAATAAATATTTCTCAGATTGTCTGTCTCTCTTTTAATCCCTACTTTACAAAAAATCGATACGAGAAACCTTTTTGGATATCATTCCCAGAATTTCAAAATTGTCAAATTATTGAGGTTCTACACAAAAACTGATTTCATTTTTAAAACATAGAATCAACAATTTGTATTAATTTATCTCGAACGTTATTGATAAAGGCAAAAATTAAAATCTATTTTCTGTTTCATTAGCTAATACTGTAAGGCTTCTAAGTTAAAGTTTTAGTTTCCTGTATTATTCTTTTAATTTTTGGAAACAATACTAGTTTATTTTCTTAGTTAAGGAGGATGTGTTTCTGTATGCATATTAAGTTATATGGTTATGAAAAATTATAAATGTTCTAGAAAATAAATTTATTTTGGATTTTTTACTATACCAATCTTATAATTTCAAGTCGCGCATGGGGTAAAGTCAGTGAACCCTTCATAATTAGGAATGGAGCAAGACAGGAGCAGTTTGTCTTCATTGCATTTTAAACTGTAGTATTTGCAGTGGTCCATAAAACCAATAATACCCGGACTGTACTGATAACATCTACCAACTGTCAGATTCTCTCGATGAAATGAACACGGTATAGCAAAGAAGCAGAGACAGCTATGAAAATATGAGTCAACATCGCAAATGCACAGCCTATCTAGCCAACGGATAGAAATCGAATTATCCTACCTGGGAAGAGTAATAGACAATGTGGCACAATTAAAGATGTGAAAATTAGAATTCTGAAAACCATTAAAAACGTTGTTGTGTTTGATCTGGAGCTCAAACTACTATTCAAACAACATTAAATTTCTTAAAGTTAATACAATCGTCAATTTCATACAAAGAAAAATAAATCTTGAATATATTTGTATATAAATTTGTACTGAAGCTACGAAGACGAGCAAATCAATAGCCGATCTACATTGGAGTACAAACGTAATCAATGTGGCTTCGAAAGCTAACGATATAATAAGGATGGCTCTCGTAGTGAATCAGTACCAAAGGTTTCTAAAATATACTTGCGAATTCTGAAGAGCCGAGATATGTGAATGAATCTTGGGTGAAGTGAAGGAGGTTGCCAAAAGTAGGTACAGACGAAATATTTTGTTGAGATCTTATGATTGTCAAAATATACAAATTAATCAAGAACGTATTATCCAAGGAAGGTTGTTTCAAATACAAAGTAATTTTAAAAATCTGCCTTGACTTATAGAAAACTGAACCATGTTGTATTGAGTAAAGTCACATACGATGGAGGGGTTCCATGAGAGCAATGAAGAGGTTAATTAGGGGAAAATCTGCATCTAGATATATAGGACCAATAGGTCCTTCAATAGGTGGATGAAATTAAAACACCATCAATGATGTAATGGTTTTTCAGAACTAATGGAATAAGTTAAACCAAATAAATTTGAATAATAAAAAAATAAAATTGCAAAAACAATAAGTCTTTTTGTGACAAAAAGGGACTGTGATCACACAGTGTGTCCATGGTGAGATTTTTCCAAAATATATATTTACAAAAGTATACATTTAAAAAACACGAAATAATATTCAAATGAAAGAGGAAATAAAAATATTTTATTCATTTTTATATTTGAGTTCTATTTGGTCCAATTTGGAAATGATTCATTTATTTCCATACTCAATCTAAAACATTTGAAGTTATTGATGCTTCTTGAATTCAATTCGTTGTTTCAATGTTCAATATTCCGAATTTCTTAACTGTAACATTTCGCTTAACCTAACCTAACCTAACCTAACCTAACCTAACCTAACCTCCATAAATAAAAATGTCCATGGTTTATAAGGACGGATGAACGTGGTGGACATGCCTTAGATCCACCTCTTCCAATCCAACGTGAAGGAACATTCTCATCAAGGAAATCATGGACAATACTGGTACAGTGAGGTGGTGTTCCGTGTTACTGAAAAATGAAGTTTAGTGCTCAATTTGGGGAAAACGCAACAAGTATTCAACAAATGAAAAGAGGTCAATAATGCGATACCTAGCATGAGCGTACCAAACATTGACTTTTGGTGAGTGTCTTAATCTATCCAAATTTGAACATTATGGTTTACATGTATAACGTATATTGTACATGTCTTGAAGTATAAAAAGTTGGCAAATCAGTAAACATATTAGGTTCAGAATATTCTCATTAGATTTCGACACGAATGTGTACAGCAAAGTTAAGGTTATCTCCTGAACGCAAAGCATAAAATAACTCAACTTAAGTCTTCTTCCAAAACATTGTAAACACTTATTTTTGATTTATTTATCTTTATAAAAAGCTTTATCTTTTGTTTCTTCCAACCGTTGATGATTGACTTGAAAGCATTTTTGGTAATAAGCTAAAAGCTACTACTTTCAACTGTTCGTCTCAAATGCGTATATATATATATATATATATATATATATATATATATATATATATATATATATATATATATATAACTATATATATACAGTATATATATATATATATATATATATATATATATATATATCTGGAAGTTCTCTATGAAGCATACGTTGATATCACGTTGTACTAGAGTTACGGAATTGAATATGTGTATGCAACAAAACACACTGAACTGTTCTTTGCATGGTTGTTATATTTATTTAAAAAAATTAAATGGCTCCTCTGATTAAACCTCACAAGAATGGTTTATGTTTTACCGTTTACCCAATTATGAATAAACAAACACTACGTAAACACAAATGCTCATTCTACACTGTATCAGACCGATCAAACCTGCGCACTAGTTTACAAATTATTACAGTTTACAAATCTCCACTCCGCCAGCATCTCAACAATCATTCCAGTACATCAACTCTAAACATTATTCGCCACAAGATGATTCTGTGGCCGTGGATATCATCGGCGAAGTTTAACCAGTACAAGTTAAACGAGTTTTAAATAGGCCAATAGGAAGAAAGGAGGGGGGAAGTGTGGGAGAAGCGAGTTGCTCAATATAACGAATACAAGCGCAGGATGATCAGTAATATTAAGTGTTTTAGAAACGGGTATATTATTCTTTTTGATTCATAGAAAACTT
Organism: Aphrophora alni; assembly: GCA_963513935.1. Taxonomy (NCBI): domain Eukaryota; kingdom Metazoa; phylum Arthropoda; class Insecta; order Hemiptera; family Aphrophoridae; genus Aphrophora; species Aphrophora alni. The sequence continues at coordinate 29,209,180 of OY740778.1, forward strand.
ATTGTTCTTAATTCCTCTTTTTGTCCTCACTTATAGTATCTTTATTGTCCTTAATTCCTCATCTTTCATGACTCAAAGAGTATTTATTATTCTTAATTTCTCATGACTCATAGAGTACTCATTGCTCCTAATTCCTCTTCTTGTCCTTTACTGTAGATACTTCATTGTTCTTAATTTCTCTTTTTGTCCTAACTTATAGTACCTTTATTGTCCCTAATTCCTTATCTTTCATGACTCAAAGAGAATTTATTATTCTTAATTTCTCATGACTCATAGAGCACTCATTGCTCCTAATTCCTCTTCTTGTCCTTTACTGTAGATACTTCATTGTTCTTAATTTCTCTTGACTCATAGAGAATTCATTGCTCCCAATTCCTCTTCTTGACTGACTAGTTAAGAACTTAATATTTTTATTTCCTCTTCATGTCATGAGCCATAGATAACCTATAATTTTATTGTTAGTTACAGTTCAGTGCGTTTTGAAGTGTAATAGAATATTTTGTTTTTCAAAAATTAAATTTTATGATAAATAATGAAATTATTGTAATAATTAATAATTTATGAACATATAGATTCTTTTATTAGTTACGTAGAAATAGATTCTCTAGTTCGCCATACATTATTAAATCTCCATGGTTTTGACTTCATATTTAAATCTCTAGAAATAATATAACAAATTTTGTTGTATGGACTTAGCCCTCCTTTACCGGGGATAAGGAGTAATACGTTATATTTTGAAATGGAGGCGCTGTGAAAGTTACTCGGCAGTCTCATTCAATAGACGCTCGTGTACAAAATTGATCCAACGTTATTTTTTGTGCATCGTCTTACAAGCAAACTTGAAATTTACATATTCCCAAGCTCTAGAGAATCTTAACGTTCGCTGGGTAAATGTCTACTTACATTGTTTCTCTGCTTTCCTTTTCTTATTTTTATTAAAATCCAAATTTCTCACCTTTGGGTTTTCTAATGGACGTTAGTTCGCATGTCTTTTATTTTACTAGAAATAAAACTAATAATAACAATATGATAAACTCCTAAGGAATATAAAATCGATTTAGTATAAACACTGTAAATTTTTTAAATAATGTATTTTTCCAAATTTTATTTAAATGGCGACTTTTATGAAGTAAGCTCCAAATTAATCAAGTTGGTGGACGAAATCATGGTGGTTACACAGTCCCATCATAAAATGTAATATAAACAAATGGATTGTAAGTGTAATCCCTTAACGTTAGTTTCTTGGCCGTTGTAGGAATTATTAAATTGTAATAATAGATCAAAGGGAGTGTTACTCAGCAGAGTACGTTTGTTTAAAACAGATGTTACGAAGGTTTTCTGAACCTCGTAATTGTGTTTATCACTACTTTCTTGACGTCGGCTGGACCTTAACGGGACTGATTATTGTGTATGTATTATAAGATGTCCACTCACATTGCTAGTGCCAGTGTATCGGAAAAGACCTTATTATGATGCCACGGCGGAGAAGAAAACGAACTGAATGATCGGAAGTTTGTCAGCTGTTAGGAATATAGTCTAAGTTCTTTTTAAGAACCCAGTATGACAACAATTATTGTGACCGACCTGGAAAAATGATGAAATTGCTAAGGCAGACGTCATTGATGCTACAAACATATAAAATCCCTTGGGTGGGAGAAAATTTGGTCAGTGGGCCAAGATTGATCAAGGAAGGTGCTGCAGGAATTCTTGAAGAAAGCTAGACTGACTTGGCGTGTACGAGCTACTTAGGAGTGTTGAGACTTCAGATGACCATCCATGAGTGGCAAGCAGGGTGAGCAAACTTGATGCATAAACCTTGTAATTATTTCAGAGACAAGTAATTATAAAATATAATGTAGAATCAGATCTGTGAGTCACAACAATTAGAGTAATTCTGGATTAGTAGTAGTAATAAGGATATTGTAGTATTGTAATAAGATAGGTGATAGTGATTCTTAGTAATAATTGTTAATAAAGATTAATTAAATACTGAACCACTGATTTGATTACATTGAAAATAAAGAACCTAGGCAGTTAAAGGAACTTCCTAACAAATCCAAAATTGTTAGAGTAGTCAATCCTAACACAGCCAATGATGCTCTTTCCAGAGATATCAAAAATGAAGACTAAAGCGATGATTATGGGGATGGCTTGTCCTATGAAGAGGAGAACACTACATCCATATTTTATACCTTCTGCTTGCAGCGAACGTTTTCATGATCATGTGCATGAATGAAAGGGCCAAAAAGTGGTTGGAGGATAAATCCCTCACATCGTGGTAGAAGAGAGCTTGAGGTTGATGGTGGACTTGGTCAGAGTTGTGCTCAGGAAAACGAAGGTGTTAGTTTGGGTACCGAAGTTACAAGGAAATTGCACCCGATCAAGTGATGGAGATGATGAAACCAGACGAATAGCCAAACGAAGCAGGGGAGGACGATAGAAAGTTAGAAGAGCTAGGCCAGACTATTGTAATGGTGATTGACGAAGCTTCTCTGAAGATACATCAACCCATGGGCTACAGAGTGTATATGGGCCTCTCCTAAATTATCTTCAGAGTCATATTCACTCCAAGGAAGGATGAGAGTAGTTCCAATCAACATTCAACATAGTAGGGCGTAAAGTACTCTCTTACGTATGCTGATTGGGCAGAAACGATCCGATGTCACCTTAATGCAAGAACCACGAATGACTGGTGTCAGGATTGTAGGGCTGTCTGTAGTTGGAGGTAAGCGAGTTTGCGACAAAACCACTAATAATCCTAGAGCCTGCATAGTAGTTACGATTTATATTGAGGTACTTTTAGCACTGGCTTACTTCAGGGCTCAAAAAGTAGATTCAGGGCTGATACTAACCCAAGACTCATTCGAAAACCCTCCACTGATCGACTTTAGGAAGGTGGAGAAATGCGTGAATAGGAATGCTGAACTCCTGGTGAGAATAGACATTTAATCACATCTCAGAGTATGATGTAGCAGCGACATGAATGATAGAGGGTAATCATTACTTAGCATCTAATCTTCATATTTTTAACAAATGGAACACACTTAATTTCGTTACAAAGGCTAGAAATAAAGTTTTGAATCTTAAACTTGGAATAATGGCATAGACACCATTTTAGGAGACTGGTATGTCAGATTATAGACACATGATCTTTGAACTCCGGTTATAAAACAGATCTATTGATATTTTTCGTAATCCCAGATGAAGATAACCTCACAATTAACTTTCAGGTATTTGGGAGATCTATTAGTAATACACATAAATACTCTTGTGGACACTATTTATAGAAATTGTCCTTTTACAAGAAAGGTGATTGAAGGAGGTAGTTAAATGGTTAACTCAATCACTTTCCAATCAAAGAAGACAAGTTAGTAGGCAATTAAATTCAGCCAAAAACGAAGCATCGTGTGTTCGAAAATTCAATAGACCTGTTGTGGAACACCGATGATTCCAAAAAAGAAAGGCTTTGGTAATAAGGTGTATGGGCTGAAACCGAGTTGAAGCTTTTTTTTTCTTTTGGGACAGTATGCCACAGTGTTTCAGCGATGATCTTGGCCATAAATGACTTATGTTCAAGAGTATTTGAAGTGTGTTTATAAGTTAACCCAAATTCATGTCTACAGTAATAGTCAGGCAGCGATTAAAGCATTTGCAGGGACTATAATAAAACATAGTTTAGTCTGGGAATGCCGGGAAAATCTCGATGCTCTCTCTCTGGAAAATCGTGAAACTTTTCACTGGAAACAGGGTAACTTTTCATCGGGTACATGGTCAAATAAGGTCTGACGAAAACTAAAAGGGTGTTGAGATTGGCTAAACAGGTATCTGCATCTATAGGATCTGAGTCAGCAGTAGGGATAGCTTTGTGTTAGGCCAAGACGGCCAATAATAGCTGGATTGTAAGGAAACACCAGCAAAGATAGGATGGTCTTGGGAGGCATTCCAATAATATATTTTACTGATAGAAGTGGCTTGAAGTACACTGGAGGGACAGTAGTGACCTTGAACAGAGGGCAAATCAGATGAACCACTTATTACGGGACACTGTGCTCGGAGGTGCACTTGCATAGGATAGGAGTATACTATGGAGAAACTGTATGTAGACTATATAGGTTAGATGGGGAAACTGCAGACCATATAATCAATGATTCAGAGTCTCTTGCTATAAAGGGGCACACCGTGTTTAGCGTCCAAACTACTGGTAAACTCACGTTGGCTAGCTAGTGAGTGCACTACTAAAACTTATTGAGGTTACTAATCTACTAAACTAGAGATTAAACAATGGTTATGGTGCCGAGGCCTGTTAATCATTTCAACCTGTTCTTTCACTCTAGTCTAATCTATTTTAGTAAAACATGGGTTGATCAACAAACGAGATGTGAATACAAACTGTGTAAAATGGGCGCCAATTTGACATTGTTATTTGATTTTTCTAAATTTAAATATGGTTTAAGCACACTATAGTCTCCTAGGCCATATTTCATGTTCCTAATTTCCTTTTACCGCTGCTATCGTGTTTATTTGTAGAATATAGCAATTGATTGTTTATAATTGATATGGTTTATTCGGAAATTTACCATCAATTTTGTGAAATACGATCAACTTGTCATTTGGTGAAAAACCTTGAATATAAGAAACAACACAAAACCAACAAATCCTGCCTGTCTCATGAAAACGAGATATTTATCCAAACTCCCAATAGTTCATTTATAGCAAATGTGTATGGGACTGCTCCGGGGGTATGTTTATATTTATGTACGTTGCACAACATTAGATAGTTTTGTTTCCTAGATTCCTTGATCGTCTTCAGCATCAGGTTAGACTTATTAACCTTCAGGGATGCATTTATAGTGAGTACGGGCATTCCCAAAGGATGCTTGCAGTCTTTATGTACTCTTTTATATGATCGTCTCTCTTTTATATTTCCTAATAGGTCTCTCTTGACCAACTCTTGTTCTTTTCCGACCCTGACCTCATTAGAGTATTCAAGAGTTATAATTCTTTATTTTATGTTATTCCATCCCTTTTCCTTTTGTTATAAGGCGATGATGACAAGGAGGTTTTTCACCTTTAAACAACAAGAAAAAACTTGCAGTTGGTGTGAACTTATGACATTTTTGGGAACGTAATAAATATATTTTTATAATTAAGTTCTCTCAATCATATTTCAAATTTATAACGGATATTGAATTGGAATTTTTGTAGTGATTGGAAACGTAATAAATTAATTCCCTTATAACTTGGTAAGATTCACTTATACCATAGTTAGTTCTTTATAGTAATTATTATTATACTAACTGTTCTAAAATCACTGTTATTTGTACAGTTTTGATTTAATCACGATGATCGAAATCTACATCTGCATTACATTAGCCTCTGCGATAATTACATTACGATCCCATCTGTACAGTGTCCCACTTCATTAATCACACGATTGTATTTTGAGGTTAGGGACACTCTGCTCTGATGAATTTTGTTGAATTTCAATAAAAGTTATAACTCAATTATAAACTTTCTCTCGCATCCGTACACAAAACCAAAGCTGAAGTAAATAAAAGTTACTTTTACACGAAAACTTCAAATCAGATAAACCAAGGAAACCTACTAATCAAATCTTTTGTCTACCAACAAATTGAAAGTAAATTTTGTATAAATTAAAAAGCTTATGAACGAAAGAAATGTATCAGTGTATATAATAAATTTTCCTTTTCTAGTAGTTTGGAAAATACTAAAACATATCAAATGTAGTAACTTTTTATGTTGGTTCAAATTACATGTGAGCTCTACTTACATTAATTTATGTTGTTATCCTTTACATTTCATAAATATTTGTTATTTTTGTTTGTTGCTTTAGAGATGGAAAAGATTATCGTCTTGAAAAAAACCAAACAAACGAAGGAAAAAATGGAAATCCCTAGCTTTCGAGTACTTCAATAGTTTTAGGGTCAGAAGATATCAAACACTGGTCAAGAAAGACCTAATAGGAAAGGTGAAAGAAAGGATCTAACCTAAGACTATATGAAGGAAGGTTTACATCCAGTTATAATACTTTGAGATTGTCACTCCAGTTCTTATTATAAGTGAACACCTACGGGGAAATTCGTTCGAAATAGTTTGAGTCTTTTTTTTAGATTTCCTTTATTCTATATTCTAAGGCAGAGTCTGTGTTTATTATAGAATTACTATGTATTAATTTTAGCTTTCCAGATCACCCTTTTATAAACGGTGACACACAGAAACAATGTGTTCAACGATCCTAGTAGCCATTGACGTAGTTGACAAGGATTTTATACAAAACATTTAAAAATAAAATATGTATGTGTTTGTATTTGTGTTGCACCTATATGTTTGTGCTATACATACATTTCTATTGTATTAATCTGTTGTGTGTGTGAAATCACAATTTCAGTTCTATTTTGGACTAATTTTTATACTCTTTCGACTCTCACGCTATTAGAGTATTCTAGGACTAGTGTTGTTCGTGTACTGACTTTTCTTTGTGAAAGATTATGATGATGATCGTCAGCTTTTTGATTTTTAAGCAACAAGGAAAACATACTATGTTTATTTACATTTTAAAGTTAGTATTTGTCTGAGATTCAACAAATGTTGTCACTTTTTATATGACAACTGGTATACCTGTTTTTCAGTCATCTTCAAATGTCTTGAAAATAATATGTATATATTTAGTTTTTAAAACAAGCACATTTAACGTTAACACAATTTAAAATGTCTTAGTAGTAAATCGTTTGTTTGATTAAATATAAACACTTGTAAAAAAAAAAAACACTTACATCATTTGTCCAAAATATAAATTTCATTTAAAATATTGAAATAAATTTTCTTTAGGATGTATCCGTTTTGACGTCTTCTGAGTCTAAAAAAGTGTTTTTTGGGAATGATATTACTTTGTTGACTGTCGTTTGTGCAGTCTTTTGCGACCCAAACGAGTGGACTGGTTTTAACGAAATTTGAAATGTTTAAATTTTGGGAAGGTTTTTTTCATTTTTCGAAATTCGGGATATTACCTATAACAAAACATTGGAAGTAAATAAATACAGTTTACAAATAATTCAGTTAAATTCAATTATTAACCTTGATTTCTCTCGGTAAAAATTCAATAGTAATCAAATACGATTTGCGTTGGGAACGAATTTATGACGCAATGAAGCAAGCTTAGGCTTTTCAAATATTAGATCTGATAAATATATATTTCTAAATAAGTAAGTGTCTATGGTTTACATTTACTTTTTGGTCGACAACTATTGAACAGACGTTTTTGGGAAATGAATATTTTTCATTGGTTTTGATTTCTTTTCGAAATTTGGGATAGTTGCTATATAACAAAAAACACAAAATTATGATTTTCAAAATAAAATTTTGCTCTCAAGTTTTAACCTTTTAGGACCAAAACCAATGTTGCCATTCGTGAGTTATTGAAAAAACCAAAACATGATTCTCTTATAAAAGACGTAATTTCTCAAAAGTTTTTCCACCAATTTCGTTAAAATTTTAACGAAATTTGAAGGATAGTACAAACCAGTACAAAATCGGAAGTAAAAAAAAATAAAGTTTACGAATACTTCACCAAAAATCAAAAATGAACCTTGATTTCTATCAGTAAAAACTCGATAATAATCAAAAACGCTGGGACGAATTTGTGCACAATGAAGCAAGTTTAGGCTCTTCAAATATTAGATCCGATAAATATTTTTATATTAGTCGGTGTCTATGCTTGAACAAAATGAAAGTTTCTGGGGAATGAATAATTTGTTTGTTTTATTTTTCTTTTTAGGGATGATTGAATGAGAAAGTGTGTGAAGTTTGTTTGCACTATTTATTATGAATGCGGTGTGTTGTCTGACTGTACATTCAAGAGTTGGCGTTGGCCTTGGGCAGGATATCGGATATCGAAGTTTACTTGGAAATGTGTTTGCCCGTTAAATAAATCCTTATTGCTTACTTTGTAATATGATCCTTAGTAATGTAGTATTTACATATTTGTAAAAGCGTAGCTTCGGTGAAGTTATATTTACTGCGGATAATCGGATTTTTGGTTGATGTTACAAAATCTTAAAAGAGAACGACTTTGGCGAGATTGCTATCGTCGATATGTATATTCTGGTTCCGTTAAAATTGTAATATGTTGTGTTATTTAGCTTTAGTAAAGAATGAGGATTTTTCTAAATCAAATTATACCTTGATTTTGTTATTTTTGTTTTCATCTGGCAATGTAAATTTTGAATATATTCCTAAACAATGCAAGGAGTACATTTTTACCTTCCACTGCGTGCAAGGGGGCTATATAAGTATACACATAATCATCCGGGACACTCCAGAATAATGTGCATAGTGACGCGAGATTGTATAATGGAAACAACCACTATCTATGAGATAACAGGCGACACATGTTCACTTAATTTTCGTAGTTTGATTTTTATATTACATGCAGTTTTATTTTAAAGCCGACACATGGGGGTTGCTCAGACTTACTATTTATTAAACTTAGTTTTCTTCATACTCAATGTTTTTTTAAGTATCCCACCATTGCTATTTTTACAATCGTTAAATATTAAAAATACACTTCAAATGTAAATCAAGTCTTACTTTTAAGTTATAAATAAAATCAGGAATAAAAATTTGCAGAAAACGTTTATTTTAATTTTAAAATGGCGGATTGAAAATATCTTGTATTACTAAACTTTAACTTGTAATATATCAAATAACTTTGCTACTAATATTTTCCTCACGAAATAAATTAATTTAAAATCTAGCAAACTTTACTGCGCTGTATCAAACTTTTGTTCCTAAGAAAAGTTTTAATCAAATTTCTTTCTTCCCTTTCTATTTTATGCTCGATATTCTGTGCTATAAATCTCAACTAATATTTAACCCAGAATACGTTGATGTATATAGCAATCAACCAAAATAACGATATACAAACAATGCACAAACTTTCTTACATACCCATTGTCAAATAAGGTAATAGATATAGTAATATATATAGAATAGTAATAGTAATGAAGCTATATTTTTAAACACAAAAAGCCTTTCCGGGAAATAGAGAGCTAAATAGCTATTTTACCTATAGAGAGTTAAAGTATTTGAATTGTTGTAAATAGTAAGATGTTAGAAACAATCTTTAATTTGAAAAAAAATTTAATTATTTTTAAATATAAATTTCAATATTTTTACCAAAGGCCGAAGATAAAAACCAATATTATTTATTATCTGTTCTAAAATATGCAACAATTCGATTAAAAATCTAAAAAAACGATAAATTTTTGTTTCAAATTGTTTTAGCATATTAATGTCGTCCAAGATATTTAACGTTTTTATTAAATCTAGTAAATGTTGGACTCTCATCAATTTAGAGGACGTTAGACTTGACAATCGGTAAAAATCGTCAAAATGACAGACAGAGTTTCTGACATTGACGTGAAAGTAACAGTCTTTCATTGAAACCACCAATGTACTAGGGAAAACAACATTTTTAATGTAAAAAAAAATATTTTATATCGTACTGTGAACGTTTTTGCTGTTAATGTCATAACCACACTTTATCAAGATCAGTGAACCAGAAAATAACCCTCTCACTTTCCTGCCTTCGCCTCCAGGAGGCGACTCTGGCTAATAAGGAGCCTGGTTTGTTGAGGAAGATAAGCCCTTTAGGCCTTCACATCTTTAAATATTATATGCAAGATTTATACAAACACGAAGATTTTAATATACAAATCTGTAAATTAATTCTTTCTAAGTGTTAAAAAATTTATCTTCCATTACAATTAACATAGTGCTTCTTTATTTAGGACAAATATTTATTGTATGCGGAATTTAATAAACACTAATGAGAATTGTAATTTATAGAGCCTACTTTGCCTATTTTTATTAAAACTGTATTTGCTTAAAAATATAGTTTGAAATTATATTATCGTAAGTGGTAAATTATTGGTGAAGCTATAAAACATGAACATTTAGAAACTATTAGCAAGAAGCAATTTTTAATTTCCGCCATTTTGAACCTGTTGAAGGATATATTTTATTTCTCGGCTTATTTGTAATATTGAAAAAAGAAAAAACAAAAGTATTTACGAAAACTTTGCTTAAAAGAAAATACTTTTAAAAATTAAAAACACGCTAGATAAAATTCCTTACATGTTGTTATGATGGACGGAAAGATTTTCCTGTAATTGTAACAATAAAGTGGAAATAAAATCTTTGGTTTAGGGAAACTATAAGTGTCCAAGGAGTACGTAACAAAACGTGTAACATGTAATATGTTCAATAATAATAAAAAAATGACTAGTATCATAAACTTCTGAATGTTCTAGTCAATTATATTTATCAATAACTCTATTACCCTTTCTACAGAAACAATTATACAATTATTAAAAAATTAAGGTGTAAAGTATATTTTTTCGTTTATGTCAACTTACACATTTGTTTTCACTTCCGCAAAGTCCTAAATTGTAAAAAAAACCAAAATGACCCTTGCGACCAAGTAGGATGACGATAATGTCAATATTATCCTCTTTACACAACACATCTAATCTTCAGAGTGCTCAGTTTGTATATACTATACAATTACCATAAAACCAGTGAAGTATTGGTAAATATCTACCAAGGGACAATGTAAGGGCTTTTAGCTGCGTGCTGTTTTTATTTTTACACTGTATAATATTTGAGAAAGTATTGTTATGGGAGAAAAAAAACAGTGTTGAAATTGTCTGAATCCAAAACAAGTGTCTGTTGTAATGATTCCGCATAGACTGTTTGTCCGATTTTGTTTGTAATTCACACCGAGGGTTTAATTTTATTTCAACATTTTTAAAGTTTTATTGATAGAATGAATGAGAGAGTCATGTCGTACACTACTAAGTATTTATGAACGTTCTTTAGAACTTGTTATTTTGAGATATTGGAAACTTTACGACAACCACCTGGGTTCAAAACACTTTTTAACCGAAATCTTATATACTTGGAAATTTACTGGAGATTTCAACTAATACATTGTTGTTTATTCCATAAAAAATAAATTAAATTTATCTTTGCAGGTATTTTGATATATTGGAAAGTTTATGACATCGTTTATGGTTAATAACCATTTTTTAACCGATATCTTATATACTTGGCAATTTACTGGAGATTTGAACTAATGGATTGTTCTTTATTCCATAAAAACAAAATTTCATTTAAATTCTTTGCAGATATTTTGAGATATTGGAAAGTTTATGAAATCGTTTATGGTTAATAACCATTTTTTAACAGATTAGACTCCTCACACACTTGGCAATTTATGGGAAACGGCAATTAAAACACTGTGTTCAAATGCTCAAGAACTATATTTGATTAAAATTATTTTCACTTATTTTGAGATATTCATCCTTTTTCCCATTGGTATTTTTATTTCATAACTTATAATTCCAAAATTGTTATCATTTATATATATAAACCAAAATCATCGTTTTCGCTCTCAGGCTCTACATTTTATCAACAATTTATGAAAATATTAGGCTCAACCTTGAGATAATATTAATCATAAATGAAATTTCACTTTCTCGCTAATATTTTGAGCTTGATTTGTATTTGCTACTATGTAAGGGTGTAGGTGAAAGTTTGTAAAATATTTGCACACTGTTTATTAAAAAGTAAATTCAAACTCAAGGTAAACAATTTCCATCTGCACGTTTTATCGTGAACGTGATGGGAGTTAGATGTTTGAACGTTCAACGTTCAGTAAAGAAACTTCAAACCCACCACTCCCACGAGTCTTGCTAAACATGGTTTGTATTTCACTGGATATTTTGTTTCTCAATTTATACATTGCACGGAAAGTTTAGTATTTATGTTTAATAATATAAGAATATTCTTTCGCTCAGTTTATGTTTATTCGTTGTAAACAAAATATAAATACAAATTTGATATCAACTCTTCGAAGCGAGTGGTACAAACATCTACAAGGAATTATTGATGTAATATTTTTTACACAAACATTTAATATATATATATATATATATATATATATATATATATTAAATGTTTGTGTAAACTTCAAAGTTCTACGTTTGTGTAAATGTGAAAATTTAATACACATGGCAAATTAAGTATAAGTTATTTACTCCTCAGAGTTTTTAATTTTAAAACTCCTCAGAGTTTCGCCAGTGAGTAGCGAAACAGTGGTGTAATAATAATTTACAAAATCAAGAACTGCCAAAATTTTCTACAAATGAAGGCAATTATTTGTTTCCCTAACTCGGAGTGGAAATTTCAAGAGTGGTGATAGCTGAAATGACTCTATTTGTTGATCATGGTTAGCAGAGATAAGAGGAACACATCAGTGTTTCCACATCAGCTTTCTTCTTATTCTTTATGCTTCAAATCTTGAACGGTTTGTTTAAACCACCAAACTACCTATATTTATTACCAATATTTCACTTGACTTTAGGTGAATGATATTAAGTTCCCTCTATCTACTTTTGTGTAAAGCATTCCATCCGTCCGTTTATGCTACCAACCTTAGAAACCTCATGTCTTTCAGCTTGTAATTTACTTTTATCTTTAGATGCTATAAACCCATGTCACACTACTGTATAACAATGCTGGAAGTCTATGGTATTGTAAGACTTTTAACATTGCGTCATTCCTAACCTAGCTCATTAATATTCTCTTAATTGAAGGATACCTTTTTAGGCTTCAATTTTACCTCCAATGTCCACTTCCTTCACGTCCAATACCACAGAACCTAACAAATAATACGTACCTACGTGCTCTGTGGTCTTATCGTATAACAACAGTTTACATCTTATCCCTGAAATAACATGGATTATGTTTTTATTAATAAAGATTTTCAACAGCTTAAAGTTCTTTGATATTGCAGTTAAATCAATAAATTATATATCACTGAACCACCTACTGGAGGAGTTGATAGAACAAGACGTCAGTCAGATTCAGAACAGTGATGGCAGGACATTTGTAAACGAATTCAGGAGTGTTCGATCCAAGGTTTTCTCAACATCATTGTTTAATTGTATTTCTACGTCAGGGTCGGTATAAAACAAAAGTTGGCAAAAATTAGCTTCATAAGAAAGATGAATGAGAGAGATCTAACACAAAACCAACGGGAATTGGGGATCACCGGATTAAGATCACGGTATAAGATATGCAATGCGCGCGCATAGTAGTCAAGACGAGATACAGTCGTTCTCTAGTGCGCGGTAGGAGCAGACGTAATCTTTGCGTTGTAGTAATAAACCTAAATGACTGCCTAAACCGCTAATTGCGAGGTCTGATCGACCCCTGGGTGTTACGCAGTCATTCATAGGTCATCCGACTAACCGATGTCGCCTGTCCCATCACGCCTGTCCCTAACCGATAAGTTATTCAATTATAATAATTAATAAGTTAGTTTAGTTATTAAATTATATCTCATCATAAGCTGGCTGTGAACATAGTTATTAGTTGAGTTGAGACTAAGCGTTAATTAACGATCCATAGATATTTACTGGGTAAGACCTAACACGTTTTCCAAACCCTCCTTCCGGAACCGCGGTTCGAACGTCTGGACCAATCGAATAACCAGGGCTGACGTTCGCCCCAGTTGGTAGCAGAGACGTTCGCCGCACTAGATTAAAAAAAGTGTATTCCGTTAAAGTATTTTAGGATTTCCACACTAGTACTTTCTATAAACGAGCCCCTGAGGGAACATAAGGAGAGTCTAGGAGGAATTGTAATTGAACATTCGTCTGTTTAACTATTGATCGACTTTGGGCCTTAAAATCTAAAACGGGGGAAAATTTAATTTCATCCTTGTTTCTAATTTCCGTTGCATATTAAATCATCCCTTTCAGTCCGTGGTAGTACACATTTAAAACTTTGAGAAGAAGTTTGTTAATAACTTGTTTGATATGTATGAATATTATAAAATCAAGTCAGGAAATTAAATATCTTTCAGATATATATTTTGTACCTGACATTTTTACTACCTAAACAAAAAACAGATTTTTATTTAGCGTTTACTGCTCTTCTTTTAGTACATGCTAACAGTTTTTTTAATAAATTCGATGAACAATCACTGTTCTCTCCAAAATTCCAGACGGAAAACCCGACGTTAATGAAATATATTATTTTTATGTAGTCTAACAATTGTGCACTACGAAGGTCGATTTTTAAATTTTATTACAGAAAAAAAGTATTTTGTTAACATTTTAATTACCTTGCTTTGTAGAAAATCTTTGAAATTATTGATTTTTAAAATTGTTATTGCTGAAGCACTATTTTGCTGCTCTCACAGCCGGGTTCCCCAGACGTTTAACTTAAATTATCATATGTATCACATTTACACATTTACGCAAACATTTACATCAAAAAATAATATTGTTTTGTAACAGCAGTTTTTTCATTAATTAACAATTACTTTTGAGTTATCATTTTTTATCTATTAACTAGCTTTCAAAGTAATAACTATATAATGTCGGTACACGAAGAAGAAAAATAGTCTAGGATTACAAAATATACCTAAAAACGTTAAATATTAGAAAAAAATTTCATTTTTAAACGTATGTAATTTGTTTTTCTATTCAGTTTTGGACACTAACACGTGTTAGGACAGTCCTCTAAAGACTTTTTATAAGAAGTGTGTGCACTTTTTAATTTACTTTTACCCTATATAATAATAAGAGTAAGTAATTAACTATTAAATAAAATCTATTTCCACAAATTGTCGTACTAACTGAGAAGAAATTGTCTCACACTATATCATAATTATACCTAACAGCGGGGAATTAATTATTTTCTTTTCAGTTTTCTCACGAACCATAACTTTCTTTCACCTACATCTGACACATTGTTTTGGATTACAACAATGCACATTTTTATTACCTTTACATAAAATGACTTCCACGGCCTATTTTCATTTTGTGAACTTCGTGACAGATATCTCCTACAGGAAAATCTCAAGGAATGTAGGGAACTAACAACGTTGAAGCCGATTTTGAGAAATTTGGAATTGCGTAGTTCGTTCTTTTGGTAGGTACAATTAATAATCAAGATACGAATTCCAAATGTATATCTTTCATTATAGCCATTTATAAATTCTCATAGTATTATTTTAATTGTTATACATATATTGGTGACTGAATAATACTCATTGTCAAATTAAACATTTTTATAAAGGTTTAAAATTGTATATCACTTTACATTTAAAGTAATTATATTAAATAATTTTATTCCTGTATATGAATGCTGTGTACACTTTGACTAAGGAGGATCCTTTCTTCACTGCTACCAAAAATCTAATTTTTAATATATTTTGATGCGATTATAATTCGTTCACTCGTTACAAATCCCATGAGAACCTTCGGATCTAAACTCTTAGTCACCGTAAAAGAAGAACACGCCAGAGTAAATATATCGATAACAATTTTAAATCAAATCGTCATTGTTTTTGTTTAGAATAAATTTTTAAAATATTTACACTTGTACATTGGCTGCTTTCAATTTGCCAATGGGGTCGAATTGAAATATTATATGTATTTGTTTTTATTAACTTGGTAGATATTAAACATACACATACATATTATATTAACCAAAGAAAACATCAAATGCTAAAAAAGTCCTATCTAAACGATTTTTATAAATAATAGGTTTTTAGAAAACGTATAATTTTACTCAAAATATCGACTTCGAGATGTAGGTCTACAAAAGTGACAAAAACTTAAAGAAAAAAGTTTCGATTGGTCTACATCAAAATGAATATAAAAGAGGAAAACTTAAGAAGAATGGTGAATACATATTTTTTTTCTAATTTGTTATACTTTAAAAATAAGCTTAGTTATTTTATTGCATTTTTATAATCTGTAACTTGAAATTACTTACATTTCGCTATTTACTCTTGTAAAACAATATTTTTTGATTTAGCATTTCATTTCATTTCTCACGGTCAAAACTACTTTTGACGGTCATAGTCTATTTTATATATAAAATTACAACAGTTAAAATATTTAAAACTACAATAAATTAGTAATTACAATAAACAGTGCATAAAACAATACAATAACACATTAAATTTAAAGTACTAATTGAATTTACCAAATAATTACAATTGAATATAAATCTCAAACTCCACTGAGTTGAATAACACACTCCAGTGAGCTATTGAAGGATTTATATGTCACAATAAAGGTTACTCGTCGACGATAAGGACTCCAACAATAAAAATTGCTTTAAGCTGTTTTTGATTTTATAACATTTTCCAGTCTAATAAGGTCTTGACGTTTGTTAATAAATGGGCTGTATGTTAGGATTTCTGTACAAATATATTCTGTGAAGCTGAACCGTGACTGTCTGTTCCTCTGTTGATATAATCATGAAAAACTTTGTTATAAAATAGTTAAAATTTTACCCAATTATATATAATGGCAACAGAAATATATAGACTTTGAAAATTTAATGTTTCCATATGTTTGGAAACCTTTCTTTAGGATTCACTATTAAATCAGAGATTTTTAGACCTTAATGTTTCATGGAAAATAGGCTTATTTCTTGGAGTATACTTGATTTTTTAACTATAAATGTTCAAAAATTACAAAGGTGGCCAATTTACTTATTTTGTATTTTCTTTTACAAACCACAATATACAATTAATTTCCAGTAAAAACAAGGTAGAAGAGATTAGCAATCTAATGTCGGCTTAAATCCCAGGAGACTGTAGCCAACTAATTTGTAAGAGTACTTAATGTTTACAACCATTATTCACATTTCTAGTTACGTCATTTTAATTGATATAAGTTTCTGACAGAATAATACACATCATCAATTTTAAATACTTTTATAGTTAATATATGTAAAATTGATGTCTGAGTAATATCCAGTTAACAGATTTATTGTGTCACTACATTGGTGTAACAGGGAGATGTCTGAACTGAAAATATAAACAGGATCCAACTTACGATTTATAATAGAAAAAACAAAATTTAGTATCATCAACCATTGTACCAGTCCTCATGTAAAAATCAAATTATATTTTAACACTAATTTGCAGGTAGCTCCTTTCATTATTAACTTGGTGTCATTTTTTTTTAAACTTCATATGATGAAAACAATTTTTGAAAAATTTGTTTTAAAATGAATTTTAGTTTTTAGTATTCCAATGACTCTATGTTATAGCAATGAAGTTTCAATATTTTTTCCCCATCACATGACTTTGTTTAACGCTCTCGGAGTTTTTACTAAATTATCAGATCTTTATATATTCTGAAATCGTTAATACACTATGACAAAATATACTATATAGAGTACTTTATACGTATAAAAAACACGAATCGTAAGGTGTGCATCAAGTGAAAGTCGACAAACAACTGTCGCCTCATGTTTACACAATCATGCTCGATGCCTATCTGGGATCACTTAACTTTATTTATTGATAGCTGTATCGTGTCTTGTTGAACTTCTTCTGTTGATCCATCACTCATTCACATTGGACTTCGACGAATTAATGGAGCTTTTCCACAGAATTGTCCTTACAGTTAGGGCAACTGTAATCTATAACTCAAAGATCCCCCCTCCCAGACACTTATACTGTTTTCATTTTTGTAAATTATTCAAGTTCTTTTACTTGTTATTTAACACGTTTTATTGAGTTTTAATTCCATATATTTCGTCAAAATATCATAAAATATTTCATGATTTTGAAATATTAAAACATTTGGGGCAATATGGTTAATTTTCCACTTCGTAAAGTTATTGACAATATATATATATATATATATATATATATATATATATATATATATATTAGTTACTTTTTTTAGTAGCCTGAGCAATTCTTTTTTTGTTGGCGGCCACGTCAGTATAAAGTTCGTATGACATTTGACGAAGAGTTAACGTCTGATAGATTTTATATTGTTTTTTGTGTCGTGTTATCGTGTGTGTTCAGTGTCGTTATGTATATTATTTAAGTGTTTAGCTTACACCTGACGAAGCCGGCTGTGAACGGCGAAACAGCGCTGTAGTGTTTCTACAACAAAAAAAAGAATTGCTCTGACTACTGAAAAAGGTAACTAATATATATATATATATATATATATATATATATATATATATATATATATATTATAACCTTTGTTATTTATTTTTAATTAATTACTTTGATTAAAACACAACTACGTTATCATATTTAAATTATTTATTCTTTAAAATACAATTTGCACCTAAAGTTGGGTGCCAATATATAACAGTTGAATTAATTAAATCTTCAAATTAATTGATGCACATATGAGCATTCAAATTTATTTATCTTATCACTAAATCTCATCCATTCAACTTAAACTAGACATAAACATTTATAACACAATGAAATACTTAATTCTAGAACATAGCAATTTTATTATTATTATTAGGTGCATCAAAATCGTATCATTAATTGTAATTTTAATTTAGTCTTTATATTTTAATATCTCAATTGTTTTATTGATTTGTTGGGCGCCAGGTATAATTTACCAATTATATAATGAAGTTACTTTGATTGCTCTTTGAAAATTTAAGTTTAAATGGCTCTCGGCCTAGCTCAGATTTTATTTAAAGTGGGGCGTGGTTTCTTTGGTAACCTGAAGTAAAAACTACAATAACTAATCAGATAACTTATCGTGGTTCAGTAGCATGGAATGATGTCTTCTTGGAGTTTTACAGGTGAGATGATCCCTCGAACTTATGGCAGATATCACAAGAAACTTAATCCAATTTATAGGCACTTTGACGATCTCGAAGCTTGAACTACCTCACTCTGTTGCTTGAATTCTTGGTCAATTAATCAAAACTCTTCTTTAACTTTACGATGATTTTAATATAATTTGATGACTTAAAACTTTTCTTCAACTTTACGACGATTTGGCGAACTTCGCCCTGTTCCTAGTTCCTCTCCCTTGCGACGCTCGTTCTTCACTCTTTTTCTGATTTTTGAATTCTTACGCAGAGTTTTCCCGTTTTACCCCTTCTTCGCTTATTTCTGGATGACGCTTCTTTTTGGTTGGTTGGATTTGATTTTTCAAACTCTAACCGTCTTTCAAAGTTCGTTAAATCTTGTTTCTTAGCTGAGTTCAACGTACCTCTGCCTAGTTTTTTGTCTCTTTTTCTTTTGTTAACTTGGGCGTACACAAACTTTCTAATTTCCCATGTTGTCACATTACATAACTCAACTCTTCCTATTTAATTTGTCACGCTGCCCTCGCCCTTTCAATAATTTTGTAGTTTCGAAGTATTGTTTCCTTAGAAATCCTTTAACAAAATTTATTATGTGTTGGAGTGACGTTTATGTTTGACATTTATTTCTAACTGACAAGGTTTAAACATTTTGAATTGGACAAAGCTTTTACTTAGGGCTTCTCAACGTTACATAAGTCCCAAGAAATTTTATGTTAATTGCATAATTAATGATAAAATTTGCTTTTGGTACACCTTTACACTAAACTTATTTTAATAATACACATATACATATCGTAACATGGACTATGACCTACTCTTACTCTCATTTAAAAACCCATTAGAATTACTGTCCCTTTAAATGACTTTATGACCTACTCTTACTCTCATTTAAAAACCCACTAGAATTACTGTCCCTTTAAATGACTTTATGACCTAAACTGCGGTCAACCTTTTTTCTTAACAATGGCATTGTCTAGAATCCCACGTCAACAAACCCTTCTTGTAAACCCCAATTAACATTGTTCCCTTGACCCTCTTCAACTGTAGGGCATGTGTTTGTTTACATTTTATTTTACAGTTAAATTCATTTATTTTTGTTTACTTAACTCTCTAATTAATTATGAAACCTTTTTAATAATCTACAATTAAATATACCTCGGATGTGAGTTTTATTATTTTTAATACTAGCTAACTTATAAGTAGTTTTTCCTATCTTAGAGATTACGGTGTATGGTCCTTCATATAGTTCACAGAACTTGTGATATCGTTTTTCAATTGTGCTTGACGGAATACAAGCTCTTACTAGTACTAAATCATTTATCTGATATTCGGTTGGTGGATGCAGTTCATTGAACTTCTTAGCGAATTTTTCCCTTTTATTTTTAATTCGTAAGTATATTTCTCCGTGGTCAATGTCGTTTGTTTCTGTGTTGCCTGGATTAATTAAATATTTTTTCCAAATTCGTGTCGGACGTGTATTAAATTGTACTTCTAATGGTGTTGACTCAATTGTATCATGGTATGATTCGTTCATGAAACTTTCCACAGTTTCAAGTAGCCTTCCCCATTCTTGGTGATTGTCAGGTAACAGGATCCTGAAAAGTTGACCTAGATTTCGCATTACTCTCTCCGCCAAGTTGCTTTGTGGATTTCGTATTGCAACGGTTCTTTGTCTAATTCCCAGTTCTTGTAACCCTTCTGTCCATTTTTTGGATGTAAATTGTGTACCATTATCCGAAAGTATGTATTTTGGTAATTGGACTTCTTTAATGTATTTCCTGATTTGATTTAATGTTGTTACGGTTGTTGTGTTTTTTACCTTATACAATTTTGTGTATTTAGAAAATGCGTCAATCACTACTAAGATGTACCTTGACCCGTAGACTGACCGAGGCAATGGTCCGTAATAGTCTACACACACTAGTTCACCCTTACCTTTTGGTATAATAGGCGTAAGTTCTGCGTTTCTACCTTTGTTGTCATGTTTACATTTTTGACATCGTAAACATTTAATTATTATATCCCTGACCTTTTTAGCGACTTTGTCTCCCGTGAAATCTTCCTTAAAATTATGGTAACATTTGCTTATTCCTATATGTCCGCAAATTTCATGAATTTCCTTAATTAATACTTCAATGAATTTTTCTGGAATCATTAATTTCCACATTCCTCTTTCCTTGCGAAATAATTTTTTTTCAAACAATTTATAACATTCTAAAATTTTTGGATCATTTTCTTCTAATTTACCTACTATATTCCTAAATTTTGTATCCTTCTTCTGTAAAACTTCTATATTTTGTAACTGTTCGCCCACTTCTGGATTAAACTTCTGTAACACTAATTGGATTTGTACAAGTCGGTCCTCCCCATTTTCTTGTGAACATTCTCCATCCTCTGGGAATCTGCTCAATGTATCTGCAACAATATTTTCTTTTCCCTTGCAGTGTCGAATTTGGATGTTATACTCCTGAATTAATAAGATCCACCTCGTCATTCTAGCGTTAAGTAGTTTGCATTGGTTAATGAAAGTGATCGCCTTATTGTCAGTTATAACGGTTATTTTTCTTCCTAATAAATAATTCCTAAATTTCCTTAATCCTAATACTACACTATACAATTCTTTTTCGGCAGTGCTATAAAATCTCTCAGCCCCTTTAAATGTTCTGCTTGTAAATCCTACTACAGCAATGTTATTCTGGTCATCGAGTTGGTACAGTTGTGCTCCTGACGCAATATCGGACGCATCTGTCTGTAAGTAAAACATCTTTTCCATATTTGGGTGCTTTAACGTTACAGCCTCAATAAATTCCTCCTTTACAGCTAAAAAACTCTGGTTAATACTATCTGTCCATTTAAATTTTGTTCCTTTCTTCAGTAGTCCTTGTAATGGAGCTGTTGTTTGTGCGTAATTTTTTGAAAACCGGTGGTAGAAATTTGTTAATCCTAAAAAGCTTTTTAATTGTTTTGGTGTCTTAGGACGCGGAAAATTTTGAATTGCCATCATTTTTTGCTCTTGCGGTTTGATACCATCTGTGGTGATAACAAAACCTAGATAATCTATTTCTTTCCTGCAGAACATAGATTTCTCAAAATTTACTGTTAAGTTGGCGTCTTGAAATACCTTTAATATTTTTTCTAATTGGTCCACATGATCTTCCCAGTTTTGCGAAATACATAAACAGTCGTCCACATACATAATTAAATTCCTTTTAACTTCTTCCGTCAGAATTGAGTCCAAACCTCGCGTTAAACTTGCTAAGCTTGTGCTCAACCCAAACGGAACGGTTCTGTACCTGTAGCACAATCCTTTGTACAGAAATGCCGTGAAATCCTTGCAATCTTCGTGCAACGGGATTTGCCAAAAACTGCTAGTTAGGTCTAAACTACTCATCCAACTGATCTTCTTACCGATTGTCAATAACTCTTGGATTGGTCGAATCCCTTCGTAATCCGGTATGGTTCTCGCATTTATAGTCCTGGCGTCTAAACAGATCCTTACGCTCCCATCTTTCTTACATACAGGTACTATAGGATTAATGTATGCGCTGTTTGCTCTCTCGATGATCCCATAACTTAGCATTCTCTGAATCTCTGCATCAACGGCTTCTCTAAACTTAGTTGCTACTGGCCAACTCCTCTGACAGTATGGTGTTCTATCAGTTACTTGAAATTTATGGTAATAAGTTGAAATTAATCCTGGTTTTTTGCTGAAAACTGTTTTATATTTATTAAATATGCTGTATAACCGCTGCCTATTTTCAAGTGGTACATGTTCCAAATTGCTTATTTTGTTTATATCAAATTCATATTTATCCTCTTCAATTTGTAGGCAATTATTCAAACTTTCAATATTAACTTCTGACGAATCCTCGAATTTAATTTCCTTTCTACCAACTCCATAGTTTAATTTATTTCCTATTTCTAACTTATTATTAATAAAATTGACGATTGCATGATTTCTTGATAAAAACTCTAACCCAAGTATACAATCTCGAATTAGTTCTGGTACTATTATAAAATGCACGGCGATTAATTCTGTTCCTAACTTAACTTTAATGAAAATTTGTTTTTTAACACTTTTGGAACGCAGACCTAATGCTCCAATAACTTTTACTCCTGCTACCGGTAATTCTTCAAAAACTCCTAAATTTAATTTATTTGTGTTGTAGAAAGATTCAGATATCGAATTTACCTCACAACCTGTATCGATTAACGCTCTGACCTGTACACACTCATTAAAAACTAACTTAATTTCTGGACATTTATTAATGTCATTAATTATATCGCTTGTGTCGTGATTGTCCTCTAAATAATCTTTTAAATCGGTGAATAAGGTATTTATGGTTGCCTTGTTCTTATCCGCTAGGTCTACATTCCATTCCAACTTTCACTTTTGCCCTCTTCCGTCCCTGTCTGCAGGTTGTCGACCTTCCCAACGGTTCCCTGGTCCATTTTTTATGTCGGCACGCACATCTGGTTTTCTGTAAACATCCCTATTCTGACGTAACGGTAAATGTCTACTGTTGTACCCATTCATTTGTCCCCAAGGCCTGTTTACAACTTCTCCCTCTCTCTCGTCGCGTGGATAGGATGCCTTATAATTACCATTTCTTTCTTCGTAACTATTAATGTGTCGTACATCTGCCTGTCGGAATTCCATCAATAGTTTTACAAATTCCTGCTTTGTTTTCACACCCCTGGTGATAACAGCAATTAGTGTAGTTGGGTGAAAGTGCTTAGCGATTTTTTGGACTAACTGGGCTTCTAAAATCGGCGGTTCTAACTCTGAACATTCCAACATCATGTTCTCCACATATGTGATAGCTTCATCCCCAATTTTTCCTTTAAACTTTCCGAATTCCAACCTGTCTCGGATGTTTGCTTGTATCATTTCGTTAAAATATTTATCCATAAATATTTTTTCAAAATCTTCGAAGTTTTTAACTTCCCTACGGTGTAGAAACCACCATACACATGCTTCATCTTTTAAATATCTATCTAACCAATACATGTTCCCTTGATGTGTGTAACTAACGCTAACTTCTTTTATGATCCTTAAAAATTGCATTGGGAATCTTTCTTTTCCTGTAAAACTAATATCCCTTATCTCTGGTTCCCTTATTATGATACCATCCCTTGTTTTTAAATTACTTAATCTTTCATCTACTTCTGTCACTTTATTTTTCATTTCGTCCGTTTGTTTCTGATATTGGTTAATTTTTTGTGAATTTTCTTGGCATTGTGATTCGATTTCTAGAATTTTATTATTAGATCTAGCTTGACTTTCCTTTACCTTATCAATCTGAGCGTCTACGTTAATTTGATTTTCAGTTAAATTTTTGTTTACGGTGATTTCGATTTCTTTAATGCTCTCTTGCACATCCTTTTCTACTTCCACGACTTTACTTGCAATTTCTTTTAAATTTTCTCTTAAATCTTCGCACTTATTACCTAATTTATCGGTGAAATTTTCTTCAATTTTATTTAATTTATCATTCATTTCCGTCCTAATTGTCTCGGCTGTGGTATCCGATCTTAATTTAATTTCTTCGAGCTTGTTCTCGAATCTCTCCGCAAATTCATTAAATTTTCGGTCCATTGTCTCCGCATTTTGACTAACATTGCCACTAAGTTCTTCTAATTTTTTATTATTTTCCTCGAGCTTTTTATTTTGTTCTGCGAATTTTTTATCGAGCCTTGCTTTTAGAATTTCCGCATTTTTATTAATTTCTTCGAATTTTTTATCGCTTTCATCAAATCTTTTATTAAGGGCTTCTGCATTTTTATTAATTTCTTCGAAATTCTTTTTATTAAGGGCTTCCGCATTTTTACTACTTTCTTCAAATTTTTTATCGATGCTTGTTTTTAGGATTTCCGCATTTTTATTACTTTCATCAAATTTTTTATTAAGGATTTCGATTAATTCGTTTAATCCTACCGTTGGGGTCCCATACACCTTTAAATTTTCACTCTCCCCTGAATTATTACCCTCATTAGTATTACTTTCACTATTATTAATCCCTATAGCTCTATCCATTTCTGATTCTATCCCCATTTGATTATTAATCTCCTCATCAAACCCCATTGTTATTTGGTTATTTGCCATCTTTTTATAATTTTTTATCCTATTACTACGTCTTAACATTAAATTAATTATATCTAATAGTCTTTCTGTCTCTTATCTTATAATGCTACCTTCAGGTTACACCACGTGAACTAAATTTTAATTTTAATTAAACCACGAGTTGGACGCCAATTATAACCTTTGTTATTTATTTTTAATTAATTACTTTGATTAAAACACAACTACGTTATCATATTTAAATTATTTATTCTTTAAAATACAATTTGCACCTAAAGTTGGGTGCCAATATATAACAGTTGAATTAATTAAATCTTCAAATTAATTGATGCACATATGAGCATTCAAATTTATTTATCTTATCACTAAATCTCATCCATTCAACTTAAACTAGACATAAACATTTATAACACAATGAAATACTTAATTCTAGAACATAGCAATTTTATTATTATTATTAGGTGCATCAAAATCGTATCATTAATTGTAATTTTAATTTAGTCTTTATATTTTAATATCTCAATTGTTTTATTGATTTGTTGGGCGCCAGGTATAATTTACCAATTATATAATGAAGTTACTTTGATTGCTCTTTGAAAATTTAAGTTTAAATGGCTCTCGGCCTAGCTCAGATTTTATTTAAAGTGGGGCGTGGTTTCTTTGGTAACCTGAAGTAAAAACTACAATAACTAATCAGATAACTTATCGTGGTTCAGTAGCATGGAATGATGTCTTCTTGGAGTTTTACAGGTGAGATGATCCCTCGAACTTATGGCAGATATCACAAGAAACTTAATCCAATTTATAGGCACTTTGACGATCTCGAAGCTTGAACTACCTCACTCTGTTGCTTGAATTCTTGGTCAATTAATCAAAACTCTTCTTTAACTTTACGATGATTTTAATATAATTTGATGACTTAAAACTTTTCTTCAACTTTACGACGATTTGGCGAACTTCGCCCTGTTCCTAGTTCCTCTCCCTTGCGACGCTCGTTCTTCACTCTTTTTCTGATTTTTGAATTCTTACGCAGAGTTTTCCCGTTTTACCCCTTCTTCGCTTATTTCTGGATGACGCTTCTTTTTGGTTGGTTGGATTTGATTTTTCAAACTCTAACCGTCTTTCAAAGTTCGTTAAATCTTGTTTCTTAGCTGAGTTCAACGTACCTCTGCCTAGTTTTTTGTCTCTTTTTCTTTTGTTAACTTGGGCGTACACAAACTTTCTAATTTCCCATGTTGTCACATTACATAACTCAACTCTTCCTATTTAATTTGTCACGCTGCCCTCGCCCTTTCAATAATTTTGTAGTTTCGAAGTATTGTTTCCTTAGAAATCCTTTAACAAAATTTATTATGTGTTGGAGTGACGTTTATGTTTGACATTTATTTCTAACTGACAAGGTTTAAACATTTTGAATTGGACAAAGCTTTTACTTAGGGCTTCTCAACGTTACAATATATATCAGTAATTCGTAAAAAGTGAATAAACTTTATAGTTTTACATAAGATTATAAAGAATATAATAATTATTGACAAAACCTGAATATTCTTTAAAGTGGCAATCAAAAGTTATTATTTCGGCTGTAACAACTAATTTTGGGAAAATATAAGTTTATAATAGTTTATTATTTAGTGTTGTTTAAATTTGCTAAAAAACCCTTAAACTCTTTGTTCGCTGTTTATTTTCAACTTTAAGTGATATAAAAAATATGCAAACTTTCATAATACTTCATAATCTATAACCGTAACTGTTGCTCGTTGGTAAATGAGTTTTTCGAGGACCCTCACAATTTGTTGAAATCTTAAAATATTAAAATAATCTCCCAAAACAATACTTAAATTTTTTTAATAATTTTCACATTTTCCCTTTATCTGTTTTTCACCAAACGATCGGAAGAATTTGGAGAGGATAACTCCTCTCTCCCCCACAGAGATGATTAAATAACACAAGGCTAGAAGTCATGAATTTATTTTCCCAATTGAATTCTAATATTTGAATTATAAATTAAATAAAAGCGACTTATTTCAATCAGAAATAGTCCGTGAAACAAACAATTATAAACTTTATAGAATCCTGAGGCCGTGAAATAAAAGTTAAAAGAACGACTGCGAAATTGAAGTGTTTTTGTTAATTCGCCATTTTGTTTTGCTTCGTTAAATACTCTGACCCAAGGGAGTCTAAAAATATTCATTTATTTGCCGTACCTCGGGCTGACGAATCTACATTATAAAATTGCATGACGTAACAATAAAGCGGTGAATTGATAATATTTTGTTTAAGTAGCAACGCAGATTTTTATTTTATTTAAAAAATGTTGTACAAATTATCTATAAAAACATACATGACGTGTTTTAATAGAAACAAAATGGCGTGGTAGTTTGATATGATTACAAACTACATTTTCGTTCCTTTCCAATCGTTAATACAAATAATGTAACAAGGGTACCGCCCATAAACTTGTCACTTTCTCACATATATTTATTTGTAATGGGTAGTCGAATTTGTTGCAGTTATCTGTTTTAAGCTTTGTGAATCCAAAGAGTGTTAATTTGGAATGAGGTTTGTCTGTCTATGTGAAGTGTCTACTCAAACACGTTCTCCAATTTGAAACAAATGTCATAAAATATGGGCATATTTTGGTGCATTTAAATTTTTATTTTTTTTACTCAGAATTTGGAGGTAGCTGCAATAAGACTTTTTTTAATTCGGTTTTAACAATTTTGATCAATTTTTTTTATTGTGTAGCCACTAAGAACTCAAATAAAATCTATTGGTTGCCATCTCTCAAAAATTGCGGTTCGTGATTTATCAGTAAAATCCAATAAAATCGGTCATATGGTTGTTGAAAAATAAGCAATTTTTTTTAAATCAAGGTTGAAGATTAATGACCTAACCCCGTATAAAAAAATGCAAGTAAAACAATATTTCGATTCAAGAATAATTAGCAAAAACAAAAACTTTGAGTATCATCATTATAGATTTTACTTTAATCTAATACCCTGACTCATGTATGACACAATCCCCTATAACATACGAATAAATTTTTTAATGAATGTATTTTTCTTTTCTCTGTTTTACAGACAACTGACATCTTTGCGACAAATTCATTTATTTCATAGGTTTTACGTGAATAGGTGATGGAGTAAGTTTGTCCAATGTTTTTTGCAACGCTTATTTGCTTTCATTTTGTATTTACTTACGGGGTTTTCCTTGTCTTGCAATTTCTCTGTACAAAGGCAAATATTTATTGTACAAACAAACCAAACACAAAGATAATTAACATTATTTACACAATCAAGAAGGAACTTGTTTACTTATATACGGGTTTCATTTCTGTTCACATAAACTTACAAGTGTTTAAATTTCCTTCACTCAACACATTATCTCTTTCACTTCATTTAATAACTTATGGGTTATGCAAGTCTTAACTTATGAGTTAAGTATAACTTATGAGAGTTATAGTTTCTGTTATTTTATATCTCCTACAATTTTCTAAGCGTTTAGTTTGTTTCGGAATTCAACCTCTTTAGTCTAAAAGGAGTTTCTACTTCCTTACAAATGCGGTGATCTCTGCTACCAATTGTGGTAGTTTTCGCTTGTTGGAAGCAACATCACCATATAACCTAACGTAGGTTTAACAATTAAGAGTTATTTGCTCTTACCCTTTGAGATCATAAATTACTCATTCCCGTCAGACCAATAACCGCACTAGCTAACCAATTCTTATTGAGTTAATTATATTTCACTGATTTGGAGGACTGCTCTTACCCTTTGAGATCATAAATTACTCATTCCCGTCAGACCAATAACCGCACTAGCTAACCAATTCTTATTGAGTTAATTATATTTCACTGATTTGGAGGACTGCTCTTACCCTTTGAGATCATAAATTACTCATTCCCGTCAGACCAATAACCGCTCTAGCTAACCAATTCTTATTGAGTTAATTATATTTCACTGATTTGGATGACTGCTCTTACCCTTTGAGATCATAAATTACTCATTCCCGTCAGACCAATAACCGCACTAGCTAACCAATTCTTATTGAGTTAATTATATTTCACTGATTTGGAGGACTGCTCTTACCCTTTGAGATCATAAATTACTCATCCCCGTCAGACCAATAACCACTCTAGCTAACCAATTCTTATTGAGTTAATTATATTTCACTGATTTGGAGGACTGCTCTTACCCTTTGAGATCATAAATTACTCATTCCCGTCAGACCAATAACCGCTCTAGCTAACCAATTCTTATTGAGTTAATTATATTTCACTGATTTGGAGGACTGCTCTTACCCTTTGAGATCATAAATTACTCATTCCCGTCAGACCAATAACCGCTCTAGCTAACCAATTCTTATTGAGTTAATTATATTTCACTGATTTGGAGGACTGCTCTTACCCTTTGAGATCATAAATTACTCATTCCCGTCAGACCAATAACCGCTCTAGCTAACCAATTCTTATTGAGTTAATTATATTTCACTGATTTGGAGGACTGCTCTTACCCTTTGAGATCATAAATTACTCATTCCCGTCAGACCAATAACCGCTCTAGCTAGCCAATTCTTATTGAGTTAATTATATTTCACTGATTTGGAGGACTGCTCTTACCCTTTGAGATCATAAATTACTCATTCCCGTCAGACCAATAACCACTCTAGATAACCAATTATTATTGAGTTAATTATATTTCACTAATTTGGAGGACTGCTCTTACCCTTTGAGATCATAAATTACTCATTCCCGTCAGACCAATAACCGCTCTAGCTAACCAATTCTTATTGAGTTAATTATATTTCACTGATTTGGAGGACTGCTCTTACCCTTTGAGATCATAAATTACTCATTCCCGTCAGACCAATAACCACTCTAGATAACCAATTATTATTGAGTTAATTATATTTCACTGATTTGGAGGACTGCTCTTACCCTTTGAGATCATAAATTACTCATTCCCGTCAGACCAATAACCGCTCTAGCTAACCAATTATTATTGAGTTAATTATATTTCACTGATTTGGAGGACTGCTCTTACCCTTTGAGATCATAAATTACTCATTCCCGTCAGACCAATAACCGCTCTAGCTAACCAATTATTATTGAGTTAATTATATTTCACTAATTTGGAGGACTGCCCTTACCCTTTGAGATCATAAATTACTCATTCCCGTCAGACCAATAACCGCTCTAGCTAACCAATTATTATTGAGTTAATTATATTTCACTAATTTGGAGGACTGCTCTTACCCTTTGAGATCATAAATTACTCATTCCCGTCAGACCAATAACCACTCTAGCTAACCAATTCTTATTGAGTTAATTATATTTCACTGATTTGGAGGACTGCTCTTACCCTTTGAGATCATAAATTACTCATTCCCGTCAGACCAATAACCGCTCTAGCTAACCAATTCTTATTGAGTTAATTATATTTCACTGATTTGGAGGACTGCTCTTACCCTTTGAGATCATAAATTACTCATTCACGTCAGACCAATAACCGCTCTAGCTAACCAATTATTATTGAGTTAATTATATTTCACTGATTTGGAGGACTGCTCTTACCCTTTGAGATCATAAATTACTCATTCCCGTCAGACCAATAACCGCTCTAGCTAACCAATTATTATTGAGTTAATTATATTTCACTGATTTGGAGGACTGCTCTTACCCTTTGAGATCATAAATTACTCATTCCCGTCAGACCAATAACCGCTCTAGCTAACCAATTATTATTGAGTTAATTATATTTCACTAATTTGGAGGACTGCCCTTACCCTTTGAGATCATAAATTACTCATTCCCGTCAGACCAATAACCGCTCTAGCTAACCAATTATTATTGAGTTAATTATATTTCACTGATTTGGAGGACTGCTCTTACCCTTTGAGATCATAAATTACTCATTCCCGTCAGACCAATAACCGCTCTAGCTAACCAATTCTTATTGAGTTAATTATATTTCACTGATTTGGAGGACTGCTCTTACCCTTTGAGATCATAAATTACTCATTCCCGTCAGACCAATAACCGCTCTAGCTAACCAATTCTTATTGAGTTAATTATATTTCACTGATTTGGAGGACTGCTCTTACCCTTTGAGATCATAAATTACTCATTCCCGTCAGACCAATAACCGCTCTAGCTAACCAATTCTTATTGAGTTAATTATATTTCACTAATTTGGAGGACTGCTCTTACCCTTTGAGATCATAAATTACTCATTCCCGTCAGACCAATAACCGCACTAGCTAACCAATTCTTATTGAGTTAATTATATTTCACTGATTTGGAGGACTGCTCTTACCCTTTAAGATCATAAATTACTCATTCCCGTCAGACCAATAACCGCTCTAGCTAACCAATTCTTATTGAGTTAATTATATTTCACTAATTTGGAGGACTGCTCTTACCCTTTGAGATCATAAATTACTCATTCCCGTCAGACCAATAACCGCTCTAGCCAAACAATTCTTATTGAGTTAATTATATTTCACTGATTTGGAGGACTGTTCTTACCCTTTGAGATCATAAATTACTCATTCCCGTCAGACCAATAACCGCTCTAGCTAACCAATTCTTATTGAGTTAATTATATTTCACTGATTTGGAGGACTGCTCTTACCCTTTGAGATCATAAATTACTCATTCCCGTCAGACCAATAACCGCTCTAGCTACCAATTCTTATTGAGTTAATTATATTTCACTGATTTGGAGGACTGCTCTTACCCTTTGAGATCATAAATTACTCATTCCCGTCAGACCAATAACCGCTCTAGCTACCAATTCTTATTGAGTTAATTATATTTCACTGATTTGGAGGACTGCTCTTACCCTTTGAGATCATAAATTACTCATTCCCGTCAGACCAATAACCGCTCTAGCTACCAATTCTTATTGAGTTAATTATATTTCACTGATTTGGAGGACTATTCTTACCCTTTGAGATCATAAATTACTCATTCCCGTCAGACCAATAACCGCTCTAGCTACCAATTCTTATTGAGTTAATTATATTTCACTGATTTGGAGGACTGCTCTTACCCTTTGAGATCATAAATTACTCATTCCCGTCAGACCAATAACCGCTCTAGGTAACCAATTCTTATTGAGTTAATTATATTTCACTGATTTGGAGGACTGCTCTTACCCTTTGAGATAATAAATTACTCATTCCCGTCAGACCAATAACCGCTCTAGGTAACCAATTCTTATTGAGTTAATTAAATTTCACTGATTTGGAGGACTGCTCTTACCCTTTGAGATCATAAATTACTCATTCCCGTCAGACCAATAACCGCTCTAGCTAACCAATTCTTATTGAGTTAATTATATTTCACTGATTTGGAGGACTGCTCTTACCCTTTGAGATCATAAACTCATTCCCGTCAGACCAATAACCGCTCTAGCTAACCAATTCTTATTGAGTTAATTATATTTCACTGATTTGGAGGACTGCTCTTACCCTTTGAGATCATAAATTACTCATTCCCGTCAGACCAATAACCGCTCTAGCTAACCAATTCTTATTGAGTTAATTATATTTCACTGATTTGGAGGACTGCTCTTACCCTTTGAGATCATAAATTACTCATTCCCGTCAGACCAATAACCGCTCTAGCTAACCAATTCTTATTGAGTTAATTATATTTCACTGATTTGGAGGACTGCTCTTACCCTTTGAGATCATAAATTACTCATTCCCGTCAGACCAATAACCACTCTAGATAACCAATTATTATTGAGTTAATTATATTTCACTAATTTGGAGGACTGCTCTTACCCTTTGAGATCATAAATTACTCATTCCCGTCAGACCAATAACCGCTCTAGCTAACCAATTCTTATTGAGTTAATTATATTTCACTGATTTGGAGGACTGCTCTTACCCTTTGAGATCATAAATTACTCATTCCCGTCAGACCAATAACCACTCTAGATAACTAATTATTATTGAGTTAATTATATTTCACTGATTTGGAGGACTGCTCTTACCCTTTGAGATCATAAATTACTCATTCCCGTCAGACCAATAACCGCTCTAGCTAACCAATTATTATTGAGTTAATTATATTTCACTGATTTGGAGGACTGCTCTTACCCTTTGAGATCATAAATTACTCATTCCCGTCAGACCAATAACCGCTCTAGCTAACCAATTATTATTGAGTTAATTATATTTCACTAATTTGGAGGACTGCCCTTACCCTTTGAGATCATAAATTACTCATTCCCGTCAGACCAATAACCGCTCTAGCTAACCAATTATTATTGAGTTAATTATATTTCACTAATTTGGAGGACTGCTCTTACCCTTTGAGATCATAAATTACTCATTCCCGTCAGACCAATAACCACTCTAGCTAACCAATTCTTATTGAGTTAATTATATTTCACTGATTTGGAGGACTGCTCTTACCCTTTGAGATCATAAATTACTCATTCCCGTCAGACCAATAACCGCTCTAGCTAACCAATTCTTATTGAGTTAATTATATTTCACTGATTTGGAGGACTGCTCTTACCCTTTGAGATCATAAATTACTCATTCACGTCAGACCAATAACCGCTCTAGCTAACCAATTATTATTGAGTTAATTATATTTCACTGATTTGGAGGACTGCTCTTACCCTTTGAGATCATAAATTACTCATTCCCGTCAGACCAATAACCGCTCTAGCTAACCAATTCTTATTGAGTTAATTATATTTCACTGATTTGGAGGACTGCTCTTACCCTTTGAGATCATAAATTACTCATTCCCGTCAGACCAATAACCGCTCTAGCTAACCAATTCTTATTGAGTTAATTATATTTCACTGATTTGGAGGACTGCTCTTACCCTTTGAGATCATAAATTACTCATTCCCGTCAGACCAATAACCACTCTAGCCAACCAATTCTTATTAAGTTAATTATATTTCACTGATTTGGAGGACTGCTCTTACCCTTTGAGATCATAAATTACTCATTCCCGTCAGACCAATAACCGCTCTAGCTAACCAATTCTTATTGAGTTAATTATATTTCACTGATTTGGAGGACTGCTCTTACCCTTTGAGATCATAAATTACTCATTCCCGTCAGACCAATAACCGCTCTAGCTAACCAATTCTTATTGAGTTAATTATATTTCACTGATTTGGAGGACTGCTCTTACCCTTTGAGATCATAAATTACTCATTCCCGTCAGACCAATAACCGCTCTAGCTAACCAATTCTTATTGAGTTAATTATATTTCACTAATTTGGAGGACTGCTCTTACCCTTTGAGATCATAAATTACTCATTCCCGTCAGACCAATAACCGCACTAGCTAACCAATTCTTATTGAGTTAATTATATTTCACTGATTTGGAGGACTGCTCTTACCCTTTGAGATCATAAATTACTCATTCCCGTCAGACCAATAACCGCTCTAGCTAACCAATTCTTATTGAGTTAATTATATTTCACTAATTTGGAGGACTGCTCTTACCCTTTGAGATCATAAATTACTCATTCCCGTCAGACCAATAACCGCTCTAGCCAAACAATTCTTATTGAGTTAATTATATTTCACTGATTTGGAGGACTGTTCTTACCCTTTGAGATCATAAATTACTCATTCCCGTCAGACCAATAACCGCTCTAGCTAACCAATTCTTATTGAGTTAATTATATTTCACTGATTTGGAGGACTGCTCTTACCCTTTGAGATCATAAATTACTCATTCCCGTCAGACCAATAACCGCTCTAGCTACCAATTCTTATTGAGTTAATTATATTTCACTGATTTGGAGGACTGCTCTTACCCTTTGAGATCATAAATTACTCATCCCCGTCAGACCAATAACCACTCTAGCTAACCAATTCTTATTGAGTTAATTATATTTCACTGATTTGGAGGACTGCTCTTACCCTTTGAGATCATAAATTACTCATTCCCGTCAGACCAATAACCGCTCTAGCTACCAATTCTTATTGAGTTAATTATATTTCACTGATTTGGAGGACTGTTCTTACCCTTTGAGATCATAAATTACTCATTCCCGTCAGACCAATAACCGCTCTAGCTACCAATTCTTATTGAGTTAATTATATTTCACTGATTTGGAGGACTGCTCTTACCCTTTGAGATCATAAATTACTCATTCCCGTCAGACCAATAACCGCTCTAGGTAACCAATTCTTATTGAGTTAATTATATTTCACTGATTTGGAGGACTGCTCTTACCCTTTGAGATAATAAATTACTCATTCCCGTCAGACCAATAACCGCTCTAGGTAACCAATTCTTATTGAGTTAATTATATTTCACTGATTTGGAGGACTGCTCTTACCCTTTGAGATCATAAATTACTCATTCCCGTCAGACCAATAACCACTCTAGCCAACCAATTCTTATTGAGTTAATTATATTTCACTGTTTTGGAGGACTGCTCTTACCCTTTGAGATCATAAATTACTCATTCCCGTCAGACCAATAACCGCTCTAGCTAACCAATTCTTATTGAGGTAATTATATTTCACTGTTTTGGAAGACATATATTAAATTATAAAAAAGTGACTGCACACAACCAGGAAAGTAACAAAGGCGTTCTAAAACGCATACCTTATTCCGACACACCTCTCGATATATAATTATAACGTCCGTGGTAATACATATTGTTTAGACCTTACCGAGAATCTCCGCAGCGCCATTCGCGACATAATAATTTAGAAGAACTTCACTGGAAATTAAATGAATTAATTCCGTGTGCCACAAGTCTCGCAGATTCTTCCAGGGCAATTTTTCTTCTCTATATATAGATTCCCTGTGTTTTGCTCTGTGGAATAATCGTCATCTGTGTCATTTCCATCGCAATCAAAGCAGATCGCGGGAATAATTCTAGTGACATGGTCACATATACACGTACTACAGGGACAGTTATGTAATGAGTCAAAACATCGACGTTGAATTGTTTTACTTATACATCTGCTCCGTTGTTCCAAAAAAGTTTTTTTTTTAATATCTCTCTGCTGTCTTTCCCTTTGCTGCTCACTTATATTGAGTAGGGGTAGCAATCTCGACGTGCTACAATTTAATTTTTTTTTTAATTTTCCCCCATTACACGAAACGACTAGAGCCGTTAGGAGAGGGTAACTCTCTAGGGAGTTATTTTCATTAAATGATAACACGAAAGCTACAGTTCAAGTTAGTAATTTATTTAAATAATTGAATTCAGATAATTTAATTTTTGAATATTGTAGTTCTTTTATTTGAATTCCAAATTAAAATAAAAGTTACTTATTTAAATCAGATATAGACCTTAAATATAAAACAAACAATTGCAAACTTTATAGAACCCTAAGGCTTAGAAATAAGAGAACGATTACCAAACTGAAGTATTTTTTTAAATTCGCAATTTTGTTTTTGTTTTGTTAAATACCCAAGATAATTTTAAAATGTACATTCCTTTCTTGTACGAAAATAGCGAAAATAATAACATAAGTAGTAAGGATTTTTTTTTTTCTTTTAAAATGTGTTTTGAAAATATTCAAAACATGTAGAAAAACATAAATTCCAAGTTATAATATAAAACGTTGCAATTGTAGTAGGTTATGAATACAAACTACATTTTCATTTACATTTGCCTTTCTTATTAACTGTTAATAAAAATATAACAAGAGTGGTGATCTTAAACTTGTCATTTTCCTACATATACTTAAGAGAGATAGAAATAGAGAGAGAGAGAGAGAGAGAGAGAGAGAGAG
This sequence comes from Aphrophora alni, assembly GCA_963513935.1. Classification (NCBI taxonomy): domain Eukaryota; kingdom Metazoa; phylum Arthropoda; class Insecta; order Hemiptera; family Aphrophoridae; genus Aphrophora; species Aphrophora alni. The sequence goes on from OY740778.1 coordinate 29,245,702, forward strand.
AGAGAGAGAGAGAGAGAGAGAGAGAGAGAGAGAGAGAGAGAGAGAGAGAGAGAGAGAGAGAGAGAGAGAGAGAGAGAGAGAGAGAGAGAGAGAGAGAGAGAGAGAGAGAGAGAGAAGAGAGAGAGAGAGAGAGAGAGGAGAGAGAGAGAGAGAGAGAGAGAGAAGAGAGAGAGAGAGAGAGAGAGAGAGAGAGAGAGAGAGAGAGAGAGAGAGAGAGAGAGAGAGAGAGAGAGAGAGAGAGAATTATGTGATGGGACAAAATATCGATGTCTATTTCGTTAGGGTTAAAAGTGTTTTGAGGTCTTCTGAAACCAAAAAATTGTTCCTTTTTATTTCGCCATATTTGTTTTGCTTCATTAAATTCTCTGACGCGAGGGAGACTTAAAATATACATTTATTTACAGCACCTCTGGCGGACGCTTATACATAATTAACATTGGATGACGTAACAAAATAATATTGGTGAATAATAATATTGTATTATTTAATTTTAAGTGGTAACGCAGATGTTTGGGGAAATATTGAAATTATGTAGAAAAAATACAGTTGGGGGGGGGGTGGAGGATTGAATAGATTACCTTCTTTTGTTTCTGTTTACTTTCGCTGTAGTTTAGTTCAATTTTTTTTTTTTTTTTTTTTTTTCAAAATAATAATTTATTCAAATTTTAAAGAAATGAATGATAATATATATTTTTTATTGGTTGTTTTACATAAGCTAAAATTAACCGTTTATAACATAAGTTATAATACAAGTTTGTTGAAAAAAAAATTGCACTCCTCTTCAACATGCTTTGAGACAATATTCATTGTAATGAGGGGCTGCTTCTATGAGATCAAGTTTTACAATTTTATTTCACCAGGTGGGAGGGTAGCGGATAAGTTAAAAAAATTCAAAAAAGACATATGGTCAAGTGATTTAAAAAGAATATTTAATTCGAGACTTTGTGCATTTTAGAATAGTTTTCAGAATTGTCAACGAATATACAAATTTTTTATATAAATAACAGATATAATTTTATAAACGTGTTTTAAAGAGTCTAATCGTCTGATGGGATATCAAATTGCTTACTTTATCTCCGATAATTTCTTCACTTAAAACAAATTGTCAGTAATTCGACCTACAATGAAACCTGCTATGTTTTTATGTATGCATTTATAGACATTCGTCTCCCGCTATAAACGAGATGCAAATTACAAACATAAAATTTAAATGAACAGAGATTGACAACTTGTAAATGAAAAGGAAGGTAAAAAAGGAGAAATAGGGGGAGGGAACCTTTCAATCGATATACAGATGTGAATTAATCAGTTGCGAGCAATCTGTAAACCTATTTATTACTTCACACGGTCGACTGGCTTATACGTGTAAATTAATTGAATCTGGATTTTTTAAATGATTTAATTTAAAGTGTGAATATGTTGTATCTGATATTCGTAATACTCAATATTCTGTGTACAACTTTCTCACATACCGACATACAATACGAAATACCAATAAGAAAGTTTTACTAGGAAAGTTAGTATAATCCAAAACTTAAAATTCAGATTTACTCAAAATTTACAACAAACTATTATATTAAAATTTTACTCAATGTGTCCAGTATGTATGATCCAAGGATCTACAGAAAATGTATGATCCAAAGGTCTAATAAAATGTATTATCCAAGTGTTCAGATAAAATGTATGATCCAAGGGTACAAACAAATTGTATGATCCAAGGGTCCAAGAAAAATGAATGATTCATGAATCTAAACAAAATTTATGATCCAAGGTTTCAGACTAAATGTATGATCCAAAGATTCAAAAAATTTATGATCCATGGATCTGAACAAAATGTAAGATCCAAGAGTTCAAACAAAATTTATGATTCAAGGGTCCAAACAAAATGTATGATCCAAGGGTCTACAGAAAAAGTATGATCCTAAGGACTAATAAAATGTATTATCCAAGTGTTCAGATAAAATGTATGATCCAAGGGTACAAACAAATTGTATGATCCAAGGGTCCAAGAAAAATGTACGATTCATGAATCTAAACAAAATTTATGATCCAAGGTTTCAGACTAAATGTATGATCCAAAGGTTCAAAAAATTTATGATCCATGGATCTAGACAAAATGTAAGATCCAAGAGTTCAAACAAAATTTATGATTCAAGAGTTC